>JAPQRQ010000027.1:80919-91544 GCA_037367365.1 Apogon talboti | reverse complement strand
ATGAAAGCATTACACTGCACTTTATTGTCCATGGTTGGCAGGTCTGCTATACTTGTCTGTTTTTATCTTTGCTGTCTATGTGACTGTGTCCCGTCTTTTTCTCTCTTTCCCTTTTCTCCATTTCCCTCTGTGTGTGTGTGTGTGTCTGTGTGTGTGTGTGTGTGTGTGTGTGTGTGTGCGCGCGTGCGTGTGTGCGTGCATGCGTGCATGCATGTGTGTTTTGGTTTGATTGTGTGTCCGTCTCCTGTCCTCTACCATGATTGAACATTTACAGAGATCTGGAACAGCCCACTGAGACCTCTGACTCCCTATTGGTGGAGGGTTCTGGTGACTCAGAGTAAGGGCCGAGTAGTAAATTACAGAATTAGCTGTAAAACAATGGTGACTGCACATCTTATGTTTTATTACACAGGTAACAGGCCAGTAGTATTTTACATTAAAGTGAATGACTAGATTTATGTGCCCTTTAGATTTTATTAAAACCACCTGGTTTGTTTCTGAGAGAAAGGGAATGATGGCAGGAAGACTAGCAAATGATATGATCAACTATCATCTGCACTGAGCCCTGAACCAGAAATGCTGTAGTTCATTGTCGGGACTATTAACCACTCAATTTTAATATTTTATGTTTCACTAAGGCACTGTTTTTAAATGTTTGCCCATAAAACATTATATTGTCCTGTTTCCACTGGCCTTTATACTGTCCTTCATCAGAGACTAAGGTTTAATGTTGTGGATTGACACAAAGCAAATAGGATTGTTTCTTAAAACTACAGTATATACAGTAGGTAAAATAAGTATTGAACACGTCACAATGTTTGTCAGTATATATACAGTATTTTCTAAAGATGCTACTGACATGAAATGTTTGGGCCACTGTTGGGACCTTAATCCAGACATCTCACCATAAACCAGCCACAACCAGGAGCCCCTTGTAAGATTTCCAATAGAGAAGTGTAAATATTATCAGAATGGTTGTCCAAGAGCCAAGGACCACTTGTGGAGAGCTTCAAAAAGACCTGGAATTAGCTGGTACAGTTATTTCAAAGAAAATGGAAGAGGAAATAAAATTTCAAAGAAAAGTTTCCACACTCACCGCACAAGACTCCACTGTTGAAGAAAAAGCATGTTGAAGCTGGTTTAAAGTTTGCTGCACAACATTCAGACCAGCCGGTGAACTACTGGGAGACTGTGGTCTGGTCAGATGACGCCAAACTTGAACTCCATGGATGCCAAAATACACGCCATGTGTGGAGGACAAATGCTGCTGCACATTACCCAAAAAACACCCCAAAATCCAGTCTGGAAGTGGAAACATCATTGTGTGAAGCTGTTGGCGTACGGTGCTGGCAAACATCATATAGTTGAAGGAAGGATGAATGGAAAAATGTACAAACCATTCTTGATAAGAACCGGCTGCTGTCAATCTGGACGATGACGATAAAACAAGAGTGGACATTTGACACCAAACATACAGCCAAGGAAACTCAGTAGGTATCAGAGACAGACAATCCAGCTGCTAGAATGGCCCTCCTGACTTGAATCTGATAGAACATCTACGGCCAAAATCACGCCTGGGCAATACACGCAACTAGTTTGTCCAAACAGGAAGCTGTCATTACCAACAAAGGCCTTTGTGCAAAGTATTAAATACTATCCGTTTCCCTGTGCCATTCCACTTATTTGTTTTGGTTTCTTTGTATGTGTGGATTACTTGGTAATCCAACATCTGGTGAAAATGTCATGTCAATAGCACCTTTACAAATATATTTACTCAGAAGAATGGTGACGTCTTTAATATTTATTTTATACACTGCAGATTTTATGCAGTTGTGGCCAAAGGTTTTGTCAATACACATATTGACTATTTGCATAAATGTGATTTATTTGCTGAGAAATCTTCGAAACTTTTAAAATGACCTTAAGATTCCATATATTTTATTCAGATTATTTTGTTTGTGAGTGTACTTGTGTGCAGAACCAAAACATCTGTTTAAATCTATACTGACTGTGTCACACTCAGTTGTTACACATTGTAAGTACTTCTTTATATAGTGGAATTATTCATTTACAAACTGAAGTTGGATGCTTTTACTAACCAGCTCTGCATTTTCTCCATTTTTATCCCTCTTTCTGCTTTTTTCATTTCACACTATGGCCAAATCTTTACCACCGTGCCCCTGCATCGTCTGTGTTTGGATGGCTTTTCGGTCTGTCATTTTTTTTTTTTTTTTGCTTTTTCGTTTTTACTTTAATGGTCCCGTTCCCCATCTGTTCCCGTCCTCTGTCCCGTGGGCTGTGTCCTGGTCCCTGTTCTATCCTTTGACCTCTCAGCTCTGCTCCTCCCTCTGAGGATCCTGCTCCTCCTCTGTCTGAGGCAGACGATCTTCTTAACAAGTAAGCGCTCTCTCTGTGTGCACGCCTCATTGTGCACAAGTAACATAAGCTTTGAGTGACTGATGTGGGAAGGGTTTTCCTTCTCCTAAAAGTCAGAAGCTGCTAACTGAAGAATAAGCCACAGTTTCTTACTTGCTATGAGCTAGAGTTCTAATACTGCACAAAATGCACCGTTTGATACAAACCTTTGTTTTGAGGTGAAGTCACAGGTTATGTTGTGGTACGTTCAAAAGTGTCTAATTGAACAGAATTCTCACAATGAAGAATACTACTGTCAATAAGAAGCAACATGTTTTCTCAAGTGTTAAATTAAAGGACAAGTACAAAATGTTCATTACCCCTCAAAGACCCAAACAGCTACTGATCTAAAATGTTTGATAACTTCTGAACCACTGAACCTATCAATAAGTTGGAGTAATTCAGGAATAATACAGTTTGTCGTCTGTTCATGGTCATCAGATATGACCCATTTGGACGTTCAGAGGCTCTGTAATAAAGGTGGAAACACCACCATCTTCTACAACATTGATTCACCAGTAAAACCCATGGAGTTGGATCAATGACAGTGGATGGACACACTGGGTTTATGTTCAGTTAATGAGAGATTTTGATTCCAGTTTCCTCTGTTTTGATATAATTACTTTTGAATTTGCTCTGAGCTTTTATGAACATCTACATGATCAGTAGACAAAATAGAAAAATACATGATTTTCATTGGAAAATGTAAAATAAAGACAACAAAATTATAATCAATTGAAGATAAATTACTTCAGAAAGGTTAAATGAAGAGAAAAAGTCATGTGGATTGAATAGTTTTTGAGAAACACCCTTGGTGTTTACTAAGTCCTAAATTCCCTGTGTCCCACAGGTTTGTGTGCAAGAACAATGGCGTTCTGTTTGAGAACCAGCTTCTTCAGATTGGAATCAAGTCAGAGTATCGTCAAAATCTGGGTGAGTTTTTGTTAAATTCTTGGTGAACAATCTGAACAGGCGTGGTCTTCGATGCTCACTGACAGGGATATCATTCTTTTTTTTTTTAATTAGAGGCTACTAGTTATATTTTCATTACACAATGAAAACATGATTCTAAATATTATGTAGTACATCTGCAGTTAGGTCTACCAATTAATCCACTTAATATTTACACACTGGACCTTTAATCTCTTTGACATATAAATCACTGAGCCTGTTTACATCTACACTGATACTCTGATCGTTATCGAATTTCTGGAGTCATCAGATTATTCAAGTGATGATGTAAACAGAATAATCTGATCTGTTTTATCAGATAACATCAGTAATCTGATTATGAGAAATGGATTTCCCCTCTACTCCGATGTCTTCCTGCACGTATACGAGTTAATCTGATTTATTTCGTTCTTTTACACGAGCATGTGTAAAAACAGTTAATCGTAGGAAACAGAAGTGACGTACTCAAACATGAGCAGAAGACAATAACAGGAAGTTTAATTCTACATCACTGAGTACGTAAGTACTCCGAAAGAAATCCAATAATGAACTGGAGTGTCTAAACCAGGGTTTTTGATGATCGCATTTCTAAAGTGCATGTAAAGGTGTCAGATCTGATTATTACAATCATCTGATTACTCCACTCACTGGATTTTTCTAGTCATGTAAACAGGCTCCACAGCATGCAGGGTAAATACTCAATCTACATTTCAAATGCATTCATTGGGTGTAAATAACAACAGTACATTAAGCTTGAACCTCAAGAAAAGTGTATGTAAATGAAGGTATTTGAATATGCGCTGTATTGTCACCTGTATGAATGACAAAATGAAGCATCATGACGTGGAAAACACAGGGTCTAATTAAGAAACCAGGTTTCCGTGGGGTCGTAAAAAGTCTTAAGTCTTGAATTTACAAATCTGCATTTAATACTTTAAAAAGTCTTTAAAAGGTATTAAATTCGATACGGTAGGTCTTAAGTTATGATGTCATAAAGTTGTTCGCTGTGATGTGTCGGGGAAATGTTCAAGCTGCAAAGACAGTAACGTTAGTCGACTCAGTTTTATCTGTTCCAACCTGACAATTTATATTGAAATTAGGAACTAATTATCGCTAACTTTACAGCCCCAGTGAGAAATGACTTGGAATGAAGGCGTTGGAGTAAATAAATACATGTTCCTAAATTCTAGGAGTCAAATATTTTCCTGTGTCTCTGTGAAATAGGCTGTGAAATGGACATTAAGTTCTGTTCTATGTCTTAAAAAGTCTTAAATTTAACCTGTAGAAACCTGTAGGAACCCTGTAAGACAACTCCACAGGTGAAAATCCAATGGTAACTGATTGAGAATTGGAAATCTGGATTTGGTGTTATCGAGAGTTACCTCCATGAATTCTGTAAGTAACTGACGAAGCTTTTCACAACTGTGTTTCAGGGAGAATGTACTTATTCTTTGGAAACAAGACATCTGTGCAGTTTGCCAGTTTCACCACAACAGTGAGCTGTCCTGGAGAACTGCAGTCTCATATCCTTTTGGTGTACATATGTTCCAGTATGTTCTGACAGCTTCACATGGGTAAGACTCTTACCGGACGGCGGACTGGTGGAGGCTAAGGTTGTCTACTTTTAAATGAATAATGTACTTTTATCATTACATCTCCTCTACAAAACGCTCTCAGCTCAGCTCATGGTCGAGGCATTTAACTTTTCCGTCTGTGTTCCGTACGGTCTTGTGATCCTTGACAACCGGCCACAGCTCAATGTTCAGACCAAGCCGGTGGAACCTCTGGTAGAAGGAGGCGCTCAGATCCAACAGGTGCTCAACATCGAGTGTCTGACAGACTTCTCTGAAGCCCCACTGCTTAACATCAAGTTCAGGTAAGCTTGTGCAACCAACCATCAAACTGTACAAGTCTGTACTCTGGGGGTGGGGGGGAGCAGCAAGAGGAGAGAGGATGAGATGAGGATGAGATGGAGCAGAAGATCTGTGCTCTACTAGTGGGACTTTCTTCCTCTTTTTCTTTTTCTTTTTGTTCTTCTTCTTTTTCTTCTTCTCCTCCTCCTTTTTCTCCCCCAAACCACCCCTGTGGTATCTTAAAAAGTCCTGAATTTACATATCTGCATTTAATTCCTTTAAAAGGTATTATGTTTGATTTGGTAGGTCTTATGTTATGTTGCCATAAGGTTGTTGGCTGTGGTGTGTCTGGGAAATGTCCGACCTGCAAAGAAAGTACCGTTAGTCTACTCAATTCCACCTGGTCCAATCCAACAATTTATATTGAAATTTGGAACCAATTATCAATAACTTTGCAACAGAGAAATGATCACAGAACATTCAGCCCCACACAGGTGCACATGAGCTGACTTTGGGAACTTTAAGGGACGCCTCGCAAGCGAAAAGTAAGCATGGGGAAGTGCAAATTTATAATGCCTGGTTGGAGAAAAGATCATTTTTGACCTGGTTGACATGAGTGGAGGGGAACGGTTGTGAAATGGACATTAAGTTCTGTTCAAAGTAG
The DNA here is from genome assembly GCA_037367365.1 of Apogon talboti. Lineage (NCBI taxonomy): Eukaryota > Metazoa > Chordata > Actinopteri > Kurtiformes > Apogonidae > Apogon > Apogon talboti. The sequence continues at coordinate 85,661 of JAPQRQ010000027.1, read as the reverse complement.
TCTTAAAAAGTCTTAAATTTAACTTGTAGGAACCCCGAAGAAGACTTATTGCCTTTCCTTTTTTATCACTATCAGTACTGTCTAATATGTGTAACTGTGCTTACTAAAAAGTACAGAGTCCCCCCTTCTGGCAGAGAGCTATTATTACAGTCATACTAAAAGACTGAAATACACTGCAGGCAATATTAGACCCATGTCAGTGCTAAGAGCTTCAGTGCTGGACTACAAAATATACACATCAGCAATAGCGACAAGACTTGAGGATATCTCACCTAACTTATTGGCTTAGACCAGACAGGATTTATTCGGCAAAGGCAGACGCACGACACTATTAGATAGATAGAATTTATTGATCCCAAACTGCAGTGCAGCAGTAGCACGAGACACAGTAAAAGTAGAATACAAGGATGAGAATAGAACACAAGAGCAAACACACTATACATAATCAATTAGAAGTATAAAACAAACAAAAAAAAAATCTGTACAATCAAACGGGAAGTAACTATAAACTGTAATGTCCAAAGTAAAATGGAGTCTTCCAGAAGGGTGAAGGTGCATACATAACTTGAGTGGATATAGGTTTATGACCGGGGTTTAGACATCAGGCAGAGGTGAGTTTATTGTACAGTGAAAGTAGATGAACACTGCACACTGTGTGGCACATATGACAGAGTAATGCAATTATTATTATTAAAGCAATTATTAATGGGCTAGGGAATTGTTAATAGGAGGATGAACACTTATGGCCTAATCACAAGGATGGACACAATGAATATAAGAGGAAAAATGTCTGTCTGTCTTTCTTTCCTTCTTTCTTTCTCTCTTTCTTTCCTTCTTTCTTTTTCTTTCTTTCTTTCCTTCTTTCTTTCTCTTTCTTTCTTTCCTTCTTTCTTTCTTTCCTTCTTTCTCTCTCTTTCTTTCTTTCTTTCCTTCTTTCTTTCCTTCTTTCTTTCTCTCTTTCTTTCCTTCTTTCTTTCTCTCTCTTTCTTTCTTTCTCCTTGAGTTTGGGGCAGGTCCAAAGAATGTCTTTTTTTGTTAGGTTTGACTTCTCTGATGGAAAATAAGAGGCTTTTATGAAAGTTACCTACTTTTGTTTGTATCAGTAAGGCTTTGACTTGTTTGGTGTGTTTGCTAATTGTTTAGAAGTCGTTAGAAGTGATTGCTAACATAATTTTTCTGCTACACTTGATTAGGGACTAGTGTATTTATTCAACAGTGTTTTGACAGTGACAGAGTTGGTACATATTACAGGTGTTGAGCTGAAAATGTCTGGTCACCCTTTGTGTATGAAATGAATCCTGTCTAAATGGGGCTCCAGACAAATACTGTATGTCACTTTGTCACATCTTATTGTGTATAACTGTGTGTGTGTGTGTGCGTGCGTGCGCTCAGATATGGAGGAGCTCTGCAGAACTTGACCCTGAAGCTCCCCGTCACTATCAACAAGTTTTTTCAGCCAACTGAGATGGCCTCACATGACTTCTTTCAGCGCTGGAAACAGCTCAGCCAGTGAGTGTGTTTTTTTGTGTCTGATGTGGTTTTGACACTTCACGTTTTCTGATTAGGAAAGTAAAAGCTCTTGTTTGACCTTTTCCCAGGCCACAGCAAGAAGCACAAAAGATCTTCAAGGCCAACCACAGCATGGACACTGAAGTACTTAAGGCCAAGGTACACACACACATATGGTTTTTCCTATTGAGCAAACGGTTGAATTTTTAGGAATATTTCAGTTAAATCATATATTCAGAATGCTCACCACAGACACGTCAGGGGTTAAAGGGTTAACTCTAGCAATAAGAGCTGTAGACATAATGGATGTGTGTGACTCAACTCCACAATACTTTTATTTGACACAGTTACTGTTGTAACCAGCAAACATATTGTGTAATCTGAGCATAGCCTTACACTTTTGTTTGTCTTTTCTAATGTGTGTAGCTTCTGGGATTGGGAACGGCCCTGCTGGACAATGTCGATCCAAATCCAGAGAACTACGTGTGCGCTGGAGTGATTCAGACAAAGGGCCAGCAGGTTGGCTGTCTGCTGAGGCTGGAGCCCAACGCCCAGGCACAGGTACAACACACTCCAACATGGTCTCAGTGGACGGGTCATATGGAGGGGTGCCGGTGCTGGGGTGTGTTTCCTGTTGAGGCCCACAGGATGCCCTAGTACTCTAGCCACATGGTTTGTTGTCGTTCTTAGACCCCCGTTCTTAGGATATACCAGGAATCCTGTCCCTCCAAGATTTTTGTCCATCCCATTTCGCAGACTCGATTCACCCATTTCTTTTCTAATTTCACACACATGTTCTTTATCACCAGGGGAGGTGCAGCGCACAGTCTGATGGCTGAATTTAAACTTTTAGATTTTTTTTTACCAATAATTGAAAATTTCAACCTAGAAAATTTTGGCTTTTTTTTTTTTTTTTTACAAGTTTTTAAAAGGCTCTGCTTACTTTTCACTTTTTAATTTAGTTTTCTTATTGCTTGTTGTTGTTGTTATTGTTATTAAAACATCATGCAGACCTATGTAATGTCATCAGTCCTTTTATTGAGGAATCAATCAGGAAAAAAAAAAACCTGTTATTACAAGTTGTCCTCGCTTTGAAAACTAAGGGAACAAAACAAAGGTACGAACAAAGAAATACAAAGACAGAAAATACACACTTTAACATCCCACCCCCCCCCGTTCCCAGGATTTACACCTTGTCACATCAAGGGAGGCCACATAAGTTGTACTATTACTCAGCTGAGTTTTCTGTAGAATTTTTGTGATGCGACTTCTGTTTTTTCCAGAACATCAAAACAAGTGTTTTTTGCTACAATAAGGACAACAGTTGACAGGGATATTTGTTAAGTTGAGACTCTGAGTACAACCAAAAGTGGATCAGGCTTCAACTCTATATGCAACATATCTGATAAAGTTTGAAATATTAGTGCAGAATGGAATTAACGTAGGACACAGAGGATAACTATAGAGAAGAGTGGCTTCTTCAGCAAGACATTTGTCACATAGTGGGGATATACAGTAGATGGAGAAAATGTGTAACTATCTAGAGACTCTTGTATTATAATAATAATAATAATAATAATAATTAATAATTAATAATAATAAATCATTAGTATAAATAGTAATCCTTCTCATCATCAGTACTGTCTTTCTCAGTGAGAGATGCTGCTGTCTGATTTTATTTTTTAATTTCCTTGTCTTTTGCTGTGTTCTGGACTGTTTTTTTTGTTATCCTGCCGTCTGTACCACCCCCTTTCACCCATTTATTTATTATTATTTATTTTATTAAACTTTATGAAACCAGGAAAAAAATCCCAATGAAATTAAAAACCTCTTTTCCAAAGGTCCTGGCCCAGATAGGCAGCAGCAAATACAAAACAGTTACAAGATTACACAGTTACCAGTAAACAGTAAAAATACCATTTACGGGCAGATGAAGTGTAAGTTATGGAGTCGGCCTCAAGAGCTCTGTTAGGATTTAAAAGCATCCAATGAAAGGAACTGTGTCCAGTCTTTGTGCAGCTGCTCCCATGCATAAGGTACAGAGTAAACAAAAGCTCTATGACCCAGTTCTGTACAGGAACAGAAAGCAACTAATGATCATTAGTACGGAGACAATAAGTGTCAGAACTCGTCTTCACAATTACTGATGGCTGATCCTTGTGGAGGCCAGAGCAGGACGTCCGACCCCAGAGTAGAGCGCCACACCCGTATTTAAAGGGCCAAGTTTGAAGTGTTCTGTTTACACACAGGCAAGATATTCAAGAGAAGTTAAGATATTTTTTCCTTAAAAAATTATACAGAGAATAAATCTAATTCCAACAAAACCTCCAAGAGCGAGTCTATGGTGAGAGCAGAGAGAAAGCGTCTGTAGCCCTTAGGAGTCTGGGTGGGTGTTGGCCGTTCTTAAATACTTTTGATTTTGCCTTTATTTCTCATTTAACTGTTTACTTTGCCTTGTTTGGTATAATTTTTTTCAGCACAACCTCATCTGTTTGACTTTACAGATATTTTTATTTTGTGACATGAAAGAACATATAAATTTAAAACTTCAAAAAAACCAAACAATTTTAGTAAATGACAAAGTTATACACAACTATGTATATGAAAATGCAGGGAACACCTCAGGCATTTTAGGAAAAACTATACACAACTATTTACAAACAGTTGTATGATGGACAAACATGTTCAACAAACCATTTTTACAACTCTGAAATCTGTGTACAATTATTTATAACAGCAATCATGTGTCACAAGACGCCACACATCTGATTGGTTGATGTCATGCACTTTGGTACTAAATGCACGTTTTTATTTATTTATTTATTTATTTTCATGCAAGCACTTGCCATAGAAGCTTGTTTTTACCTTCTCTTCCTCCACCAATATGATGACAATATTTTTACTGTGTATCATAAGTCTGGTTGTCTTGGCCTTTCGTCTTAAATAGGTTATGTTGTTTGGACGTATAGGTGCGTCCAGGGACTCTGAAGGGTTAATAGAAGTAAAATCCTCTGACAGAACAAGGCGGGGGGGAAGTGGGCATTTTCCTCCACCAGTTGGGGCGGTATTTTGGCCACATTGCTCAGCCATAACCAACAGTACAGTGGTCTCTCGTTTATCGTGGGGGTTCCGTTCTAAAAATAACCCGCAATAGGTGAAATCCACAAAGTAGTCAGCTTTATTTTTTACAATTATTATATATGTTTTAAGGCTGTAAAACCCCTCACCACACA
>JAPQRQ010000027.1:32988-45205 GCA_037367365.1 Apogon talboti | reverse complement strand
TATGCACTTCTTGGATTTTTTTTCTTGCCACTTACAGATAAGGAACCAAACATGGTAACATCTTTGACCTTGATTTTCTACATGAAAACTTTTTTTTTTGAAATTTCACTAAAGTAATAAAGTCTTGTTATGTCCTCCAATAACACACTAAGGTAGAAATTTTGAATTTCAGAGTATTTCTATGAGTGAACTATAAAGGGTTAAGACACATTTTGACCTAATAATTATAGAACATGTACAGATACTGGTGCAAAAAGCCCAACATCCTTCAAACTCTTATCTCAAAGTAGATTTTTGATTAAATACATGTCGTTATGATGAACTTCCCAAGGTTCTCTTTATAGCAGGTTTAGAACACAGCTCCAGATACTACAGGACGTGTCTGTCTGTGATGGGAGGTGGGTGGGCTCCGTACCCGTCCGGTGCTGGCCTTGTCGGCCTCGGTCAGTTTTCCTGCCTCTGTGTTGGTGGCCTTCTTGCTCAGCTTCTCTTCTTCGTTGGTGGCCTGGGATGGTTTGGATGTACTGCTCACATTCTGACCGCTGCCTCAGTTTGGATCACACAAAACCAACAAACAGATCATCATGTCATGGGTACTGAATGTTGATGCCGTTGCGTGCTCATATCGTGGATATGGCGTCGGTCACTTCTCAGAGTCCGTAGGCAGCCTAATGTACGGTCAGATCAGACCATTTCCATTCAGCCTGTTTACATGACCATGAAAATCTGATTAATGAGAGTAATCACATAATTGTATTAATCAGATCTGATGTGTTTACATGCACTTAAGAAATGTGATAATTGAAAACCCTGATTTTAGATGTTTCAGTCCATTATGGGATGTCTTTCATAGTGATGGTAGACTTAAACTTCCTGTTATTGTCTTCCGTTCATGTTTGAGTACATAACTTATGTTTTCTGCATTTAAACATGCGCAGATGAAAAAGAACAATATAAATCAGATAAACCTGTGTACATGCAGGAAGACATCAGAGCACTGGGGACAAATGCAGGTGTATTAATCTGATTTTACATAATCAAATTACTGCTTTTATCTGATAAAATATGTCAGATTATGGTGCTTACATGATCACTGGAATAATCTGATAACCCCAGAAATCGGATAATGATCACAGGATTAGTGCGCATGTACATGGACTCACTGTCTCCATTGTCCCTTACCCAACAAGAGCAGCCACACCACCATTCTCCAGTCCTGTGATTTCTTTCTTGTCCATAGAATCTATGTATTAGAACAAAAGAAATGAAGTGTTCATGAAAAACAGCTTATTTCTTAATGTTATCTGTAACTACTGTAGTGTTATTTCAAAGTTTTAATGTGTTCAGTACTAATTTACAATGTACAAAACAATAAACCTGGAGAAAAATCAAGAAATGTGTAAATATGTGTTGAGAATATGTGTTGAAGCTGTGATTAGGAATATAGACCAAAAGTGGAGTTTTAAAAGGAAGCAGAAAAATAATGATGACAATTTGAAGTTAAGTATGAAATAGGATAACTGTAGAACTGAGAAGAACAGATTAATGACCTGAAACAGTTCATTTACCTGCAGTTCTATATTGACCTGGGCCAGGTCAGGTTCTTCTGAAAGTACCATTTTCCAGATATGACTTTGGATATAAAGTTATTGTGAGCATTATTTGGACATGTCACAGTGCATTTAAAATATGTGTCACTAGTGGGTTTTAACGAATGCAACACAAAACGCCTTGTTTGGGAATGTAGATTTTCATTAATCATAGGGGTAAACACATGGATGCACAGTAAACTGAACTAAAACTGCTGTTACTAGTATAACTACCAATGACTAGAACAAATATCCATAACTGTTCTCACTAATACTCCAAATACAAGTACTAACAGTGAAAGTTGTGGTAACTTGGAATGTAAAAGGTAAGAAATAATGCTAAATGTGTCCAAAGGAGGGGATAGAGGGCAAGCTACAGGCTATTGTTTAAATGGTTATTTAATCAATTATTTAACCGAGTAGGTCAATTTAGAACCAGTTCTCATTTACTATGACGACCTGGCCGAGAGGCAGCAGAACAGGCAGATAAAACAGTAAAAACAAAACAAAGAAACGAATAATACAGTTATATAGCAAACCACAACAGTGCTAGAAGAGAGAATTATTTACAGTATTTACACTGACATACTTTTAAAAAGAGTAGCTATTAACAGTAAGAACATAAAGACAGATAACACTGTACAGTTTTACAACATGTTGTACCAATGCTAAAAGGAAGTTATGACAATGTGCAATAATATTATTTACTTTTAAATAAGTAAAAGTATTTAAAAGTAAGTATGTAAGTATGCAATTAACGTTAATTGCATATTTAAGTTAATAGCATATTAACTTAAATATGCAATTTTTATTTCATTTTTGACTGACTAAATTAATTGTGTCTTGTGTGTTGTATGTTGCATGCTACATGTTGTATGTTACATATATATGTATGTATGTTTTTTGGAGGTGCTCCCAAATTTCCTTGTATGGAAATACAATGACAGTGAAGTCTCTTAACAGGTACAGTATATATGATGACATGCATTAAAAACAAAAATGGCTCAACACAAGTGCAATGGTCTGGTACTAATGATTGTGTTGACTTTATGAAAGAGGAGAGTGGAATGACGGAGGTCAACTGAAGAGAGGAGCAGCTGAAGGAGGTACTGAGCAGACTGACGGTTGTAACACGAGCCACAGTAAACTCTAACTCACCGTTGTTGTCAGTGGGTTCGACAGCAGCATATGTGCGCAGGAACTCGGCGAAGGCTCCCTCTCTGTCCAGGAGCTGCTTGTAAGAGCCCACCTCTGTGATTTCTCCCTCCACCATAACCAGGATCAGGTCGGTCTGGGGCAGGTAGCTCAGTCCATGGGTCACCAGCACGCGAGTCTGCACACACACGCACGCACGCACGCAAGCACGCACGCACGCACGCACACACACACACATACACACACACTTAACAACGTCAGACTGTACAACACACACAACAGTGTAACGCTGTCCTGTCTGTGTCTCATCTGTCCTGTCTGTGTCTCATCTGTCCTGTCTGTCTGTGTCTCATCTGTCCTGTCTGTGTCTCATCTGTCCTGTCTGACATATTCTATCCTGTCTGAAATTTTCAGGAAATGTCCGAAATGGGACAAGGAACAGGTGATTAGATTTTGGGGGTGATCCGGTCTGGATCACGACATGTCCACCAGTAGGGGGCACTATAACAAGGCCCAATACCCTTGAAGTGGGTTACCTAGCAACAGATAAACAATACATACAGCATGGTGGGGAACTGAGCTGCCTTGGCAGAGGTCTGTGCTCTCAGAATGCTTTTCTAGTTTATAGACTGTTATGCTATTATTTTACTGGTCTGGCCCACTTGACATCAAATTGGGCTGAAAGAAAACACCCCTGCACCAGAGGGATCTAAAACATTTCTCCTGTTGCATCTCATGCTGATCCCAAGCCAACACTAAGATTCTGAAACCTCTTGAATCTCTGTATAAACAAGGCATAATAAAATCTTGGATAAGAAGATACACCAGTATCACCACTGCTGTGCACTTGATAAACATCACATTTTAAGCTTTGGAAATATGATCATGTATGCAAATGTTGGTGTGGTTTTTAAAAGTCCTCATGGTTCTGCACCTCCGCCTCTGAAGTCATTTGTTCACCTGACCCCTGAGGAAACGACCAGAGTAACACGGATGGCCTCCAGATGGTAATGTTGCACCCCCTTTTGGAAAACTGCTTTTGGACAATCCACTTTCTCATGCAGAGCCGTAACACAATGGAACAAACTCCCCTGAACTGAAAGCCACCTCACATTTTAGAAACAAAAAAAAACCAACAGAATTTGAAGAAGCCAAGCCTGTTAGCACTGACTCGTTCCTTCAACTGTATTCTACACCTTCAGTGTATGTGACTGCTTTTAAGTGTGCTGTTTTTCTTTTTAATTCCCTTGTACTGTTTCCCTTTCTAATTTGCTCCTTGTCTGCTACAGGGACTACAGATGGAAATGAGGCACAAAGCTCTAATCTGGAAAAAGCGCCTCTCCTCTTACTGTATTTACCAGTACACACCTTGTCCTTGAGCAGTCCCTGTGGGCCGATCACCTGATCAAAAATGTGCTTCCCCACGTGAGCATCGACAGCCGACAGCGGATCATCCAGCAGGTAGACTAATCGGTCACAGTACACGGCTCTGGCCAGGCTCACCCTCTGCTTCTGACCTCCAGACAGATTCACGCCCTGCATGACAAAACACAGCATTGCTTACATTTTTTTTTTATACCGTACATTTTTTACATGATGCCTCTCCTGGAATGGCAGCAAACTTGATCAACTCCTCTTAAACTCTTGTAAGTTGTTTGTTTTTTTTTCCCCATAAAAATTATCTTTTTGTGTGTGTGTGAAATAGATTAAACCTATGATGGATAAGCCTGCAACAAGAAGACTTTACCCAAGGAACAACCTATTGGAGCTGCAACACAGGACTTGTGGGATTCTACTCAGAGTTTATTCTTGAATGTTCTCTAGCTCTGACAAACGTCTGTGTTGGTCCATTCATGATTACAACGGGGCAGTGTGGCTGTTCTTTCAGCAGTGTGAAGGTGTTGTTCACCTGTTTGTAACTATATACACATACAACTGCCAAATAGGGGCGATACTTTGGATTCCAACACCAACGTGGGGGGCGGGGCAGGTTGCATTTTGCATGTTCTCCCTGTGTTTACATGGTTCTCTCCGGGTACTCCGGCTTCCTCCCACCATGCACTAATAGGCTAATTGGTTAAGCTAAATTGGCCAGTGTGAGACCCTGCGATGAACTGGCGACACATCCAAGGCGTACCCCGCCTTCGCCTGAAACGTAGCTGGGACACGCTCCAGCACCCTCTGGAGGATGAAACGGTTCAGAAGTTGAATGAACGAAATGTCAAATGAAGCAGTGGTGAGCCAAGTCAAAGTTTAGTCGAACACATGTTGGTGTGTGAGAAGGAGCTGCAGGGCACAGGGTCAGGTGGAAGCAGATCATTTACTGAGGTGACCCGGAAAGGAAGCAGCTAAAAGTAGTAGTAGTTGTAGAGCAGATTGTGTTTCTTCCTCCACCTGCTCTGTGTTCTCAGCACTGCCTCCTCCTTGTGCAACTGCCACGGCCCTGCCAAGCTTAAATACTGTCACAATCAGCAGCCAACTGGCACTCACACACCTATGGAAATCAGACTGTACAACTCATCTAAGTACTCTTCAACCCAAAGTATGTGCCTTCAAACAGAAACTCCCACAACTACACATACAGTTAAAGTCAGGCCTTACATCTGTTAGAGCACCACTGCAAGTTGAGCAACAATAACAGAACTCTCCATAACACCCTGCATGTGTGTAAAGACTGAGACCTATACTGGCCTGGAGCACTACAACACTCTATGTGTCAGAATGCTGCTGTTCTCTGTTTTCATTTTGCAGAGCGGGAGGGGGGGGTGTTGTTGTAGGGCTCCACAACCCCATGTGTCCTGTCGCTGAATAAATGCACTGTGTTTGCAGTCCATCTGCAATATCATTGATACTAACTTAGCACTTTCGTTGCTAGATTTAGCAACTGTTCAGACTACCCATTTTACAGTACCCGTTTTCTAAAAGTACCTAACAACAAATTTAGCTAACTGGAAACTTTTAGCAACTTTTGAAAACTGACTCAAACGCTATAACACACATTTTTCCTCAAAATTACACCAAATGGCTTTGTGTCACAAAAAGTCATATAAACACAGTCTGTCTGTAGCTGTAGAACTCAATATTTCCAACTTTTCCACTTTGTTGGTATATTTAGTGGTTTTTCAGACCCCAATAGAGACTCTTTATCAAAAAAGCGACCAGTAACAAATCCATCCCCTTTTTCTGGTGTTATTGGAGACTTTTGGAGACTCTGAAATGAACACATGTAACATTCATTGTCTAAAACAAATCACTGAATATAAATCAGTCCCATTGACATTGACAGTTTTCTCTATTGTCTCTTTTTGCTCCATTCAGATTGTTAATGTAGACTGAAAATTAAACATGTTCATGTTTTACTGTGACCTGTTGTCGTCTCCTAAGTGGACCGTTAGGATAAAAACCAAACTGAAGAAAATAAACCAACACATAAATATATAAATAACCACAGTAAGTCCTCCAGAGTGTCTCTTTTTTGGTCACTTTATCCGGTCCTCAAGCCCAGATAAAGGAGGAGGGTTGGAATTGGAACATTAAAAAAAAAGTACTCACTTTTTGTCTCTCCCATAATGTTATTCCTTTCTTCTACATCATACATTACAGGTAAATGCACATGACCAATTATGCAAATTAGGTGATGACATCATTTAGCAACTTCTAACAACTTTTAGGACAGACAATAGATACTACTACATACTGAGGAGTTGGAAACGCTGTGCATTAAAAGTACTGTCTGATCTCTATTGGTTCTTAACTTGTTCTTGTCACTTGTATGTACAGACAAATGTGACTCCGTTAGTATTTGTGTGTTGTTTATGCAGAAGGTTCCTGTGTGTGTGTGTGTGTGTGTGTGTGTGTGTGTGTGTGCATGTGTGTGTGTGTTTGACACCTTCTCTCCAATCTCCGTATTGTCTCCAGCAGGTAGGATCTCCAAGTCTGGCTGCAGGGCACATGCCTCCACCACCCGCTGATACCAGGCCTCCTTCCTCTCCTGACCAAACACTATATTGTCTTTCAGGGTCGAATTCTGAATCCAGGCCTGTTGAGGAACGTAGGCCACTGAACCCTGAAAGGTGACATGTAACACACATATATATATATATAGTATGAGTGATCAGTATCACATATCACACATAAACCGTCCACAGAAACCAGAACCACTTCTGTTCCTGCCTTATTAAACAACGTAAAATTATGACCTACATACTCATACTTTCAACAAAATCTATGCTGACTGTCCATTATTGGGAATGGGAAAAGGATACATCTGGATGCAGATGTTTTTCTAATTGATTGAATGGGGTTCTGCTCTGAGATGCTTTTAAGGAACATTGTTATGTACTTTTCATACCTTTTAATTCATCAGTAGTGTTTTATATGTATGATATAAGTATGGTGTTTTATATATGGTTTTACAACTGAGTTTTAATATGTCTTTTTAATGTTTTTAGTGTGGATGTATAGCAGAAAGGTCTAGTTCCTGTAGCTTCTGCTGCTGTTATCTTGGCCAGGGCAGTATTGCAAAAGAGATTTTTAATCTCAACGAGTCTTTTTCCTGGTAAAATAAAGGTTAATAAATAAATCATGAATTATTTTGGGAAAATGGCAGGGTAACAGTAGTTTTGAGTGAAAACGTGAGCTTCGTTTTCTCATTTAACAAAGGTGACAGTGACATTTATGGAAGGACATGTTCGTCCTGCATACTGGACAAATTTAACCTTTGAAAAATGAAAACTCTCAAGTAGATTGATTATTATTTATTGATAGAAAACTGTCAAGCACTGCTTAAAAAAAGTTATAAATCAAATATTTTTTTCCCAATCCTTGTATAAGTCTAATAATAGTTAAATTATGCCCATAACTAAAAAGGAGACATTTGTTGGCAAAGAATGTTGAAACCCATATAATGAATTACATTTCTGTTTAGCTTTTGTTAATAAAAAGTGAGGCTTCAATCCAAAAGGCCTAAAATAAGTTTGTTACTGAAATACTGAACCAAGATAAAAATGCAGCACCAGTTCTACTTTGAACTGACAGAAGAAACAGAATGACAGACTTTCATGGCTACACGTCTGTTCCACTGTGTGTTGTATTTGTATGTATGTGAGTATATCATTAGCTATGCACGATCACTTCACTCAAGTCTGCTAATGCAAGTAAACAGCTGAAGCCTTTTCCAGTTCAGTTCACTCTATCTGCCATTGACTTGGGTACAACTTTGCGTTGATCCTGGCGTTGTGTGCATCACAATCAGTGTCCGTGTGAAACAGAACAGCGGAACCAATGTTTAGTGGCAGCGAAATGAAGGAAACAAAGCTTTGATTCAGGAAAATTTTAATCAAATAATGTTTCTAATTGATTCGACTCAATTCATCGCTTCAGCTCCATCAATAATTTAATTTCTTTCCTGCTACTTTTTCTTCTACTTGCATGGAGCAACTGTAATGCTGTAACTTCTGGGATTAATAAAGTATTTCTGTTTCAATTCTGAAGGGGAAACTTCCTTTACAGATGAAGCCATAATAACACCTATTAATCAATTGTTTTTTGAGTGATTGACAGATTTCACAGATCATTTTATGAAGAGGACATGAACTGAATAATTTGTATTTTAGGACAACTAAATCCCCCTTAGGGTCATGTAAATGAATAAATTAATTTCTATTTCAATATCAATCACCTTCAACAACAGACTTGAGTTGAGTTAAAGTTATAAGAATGTTGACCGACTAAAAGGTGTGTGTGTTTGTGTGTGACAGTGTGTGTTCCACCTTGACAGCCACGGATCCTTCTAGTTTATCCATCTCTCCAAGCAGAGCGGAGAGCAGCGAGGACTTTCCTGAGCCCACATGTCCGACCACAGCCACCAGAGCGCCTTCTGGGATGCACACATTCAGCCTGCCCATAACACCGTTACAAAAAATGAAAATTTTCAAGGTAAAAACACAAAAACCTGATGAAACCAGTTCTTTAGTCACACAGTGATATTAAAGGTAGCTGTACATAGAAACACTGACTTTCATATCAAACATTAAAAGGCCACCCGTGTTTCAGTGAATGTGCAGGAGCATCAGGAGAACAATAGGAGACGCACCTTTTAAGTGTTGGCGACTCATGTTTGGACCAGCTGAAAACTCCATCCGTTATGGAGATACTGTGTGGAACTACAAGGAACAAAAGACACACGTTGGAATTCACTGCATGTACAGTATAATGCCTCCACACTGCACCCACAAAGGATTTACAAATCCAATTCTAACCAAAGAAATGGACAAAGAAATGAAAAGGTCAAATCCAACGTACGTCCTGCTGCTCCTTTACGCTCCACACTGTCCTCCTGCAGCTCCTCATGCGAAAGAAACACTCTGAGGCGCTTTAAAGACACACTCGCCTACAAAAAGACATATTGGTTATTACATTCATTCATTCATCTCCTGAACCGCTTTGTCCTCGAGAGGGTCATGGGGTGCTGGAGCCTAACCCAACTACCTGTGGGTGAAGGCGGGGTTCACCCTGGACGAGTCACCAGTTCATCACAGGGCTGATATATAGAGACAAACAACCAGTCACTCTCACATTCACACATATGGGCAATTTCGATTAACCAATTAACCCAGTGGTTCCCAAAGTGTGGGGTGCAGCAGTGCCATTGCAGAGGGTATGGATGAATGAAAAAAAAAATTTTTTTTATTGTAAACTAAAGGGGGGTCCAGAAGAAAATGTTTGGGAACCACTGAATTAACCTATCAGTGCATGTCTTTGGATGGTGGGAGGAAGCCGGAGTACCCAGAGAGAACGCACGCAGACACAGGTAGAACATGCAGACTCCACACAGACAGGTCCGCCCCTGTTATTACATGGTGCAGTTAATAAACAGTATCAGCTATTTTTACCCAACTGTAAGGAACAGGTAGAGGGAACACAAAGGCTGAATTTACATGGTACACATTAGGCAGGATTTAATGCAAATTGGAAAAATTAAAAATAAAACAAAACCTATTTTGTATGATATTTTCAATTTAATGACAGTGAACAGAGAGAGGTACTGGGTAAATTATACAAATGTAATCTAAGTTTTTGTATTATTTAATGCTAATGTAAGTTTGCATGTTTGAATTTACCTTTAAATTTCTCTTTTTATTGATATTGATAATATTTTCATATCTTTTTTTTTTTTCATGTGGACTTCATGCCAGCAGTAACGCTCTGATGATGATGATGACGCTTCTCTGACCGCCATGAGAAGATGACAAACTGTATTTTACCTCAATTATTTTAACGTATTGATTAAAAAATGTGTTTTGTGCGGTCACAACAACCTTGATCTTTGACCTTTGGTGTCCAAAATCTAACCAGTTGATCCCTGAGTTCAAGTGAACATTTGAGGTAAATTAGGAAACAAATATCCCAGCGCACACAGACCTGTACGATGCTGCTGATGACCATGGGCAACATGTTGAGAGGAAAACGCAGAATGTTGAAGAGCGCCAGGGACACAAAGGCTTTCTGAGCATCCAGCACATTCTGATCATCTATCAGCACATACACACTGAACGTAGACAGAGCCACCTGAACAGAAACCAAACAGAAGTCAGGGGGGCGGGGGGTTAATAACAGAGCGATCATCTCCTTGTCATTTGCTGATCCTCATGTTGTGCAGATGCTGTGTAAACCACATCAACATGACATCCTGTGTCTTGTCCAGGACTAAATTAATAATGTGATGTGTTCACTCACCAGGAAAGGTGCACAGACCCAGGTGAAGGTGGATATTGCGCCCAGGTACGCAGCTTTCTTCAGTACCTGGAGCTCCTTCTCCCGTATTTCGGACACTTTGTCCTTGAATGCCAGCTCCCAGGCGTACAGCTTCAGAACCTTGATGCCATTCAGCATCTCGTTCATTAGCTTTATGCGATTGTCTTTGTTTTTCATCTGTGCTACCTGTGCAACAAATGCATAAAAACAAATACATACAGAGATTATAATGCTGCAAACTGTAGTGTTAATCTTATGTAGCACACCTGAGACAGTGGAGTTATGTTCTGCTTGTAAATAAATATATACATTTTATCAAGAGACAAGGACTTGGCTCTGAAATAAGGCCATTGTAGAATTATCTTATTGTGTCATAACTCTGACAGCCAATAGGCACAGACTCCTAAAAGTTCTGGCTTCCGTTGACTTACACTGAACTTATCTCTATAAAAAAGGCTTTGATTGACAGGCCTGCATGACAGCTCACCTGCCTGTCAAGTCAGACTGTCACAGTTTCCGTTTATTTAATCAAACATATTTTGTTAAAAATGCTCACAGACGACTGTAAAATGACTGCGTTATGCAAATGCTTAATTGTTTACAGGTTTGCTGTGTCATTAACTGTCCAGTATACGGGTGGGCATATTATGCACATTTTGCTCTTCATGTCATAAAAGGTCTTATTATTCTTCACAATTCCTTGCAGGTCAGAATTCAAAAGTTGTTCATTTTGCATGAATAAAAAGATCATATTTTTTTTGTGTTTTTTTGCACCAAAAAATATGGTCTGTTTACATTACAAACATAGCATTTAAAGCATTGGTGTTCAACTGGTCTGGCTTCAGGACCCACTATCACCCCTCAATGACAAGCCTCGACCCAAGTTGATCAAAGTTAAACTTCTCAAATGTATTTAACAAGAAGATGGTGTGTTTTGAACTTGATAAGAATATCACAGTATGAAAACACAGAAGACAAGTTTAATGACAAACCAAACTGACCAGCAGGTGGAGATGATAAATATGAAAATATTCCCTTTAAGACTAAATTTGGTACATTTTAATGAAAAACTAAAAAGTGCACTCAGTTAAAAATTTAAAGTGCATTCTGTCAATTATTCAAGAGTTAAACACACTGAGGTTTTTGTTGTCAATGTAGGTAAAACCATATGTGATGTAGTTGGTTTCATATCTGAGTTTTACAATGATATGAATAGAAACTTCTGGGTCTTCTTTTATGCTTATGTGTCTGGTGTTAATTAGCATTACAGTGTATTACCACCACCTACTGTTGGGGAGTGTGACTGGGCAGCGCTCAGCTCCATAAAAAATTAAGCACAGGATTTGTTTCTTAACATGATTTTTTCCCCCGACAAAGACTCGCTGCCATAAAAATATGGTAGTTATTGAGTATTTGGTATTTTTGTTTATGGCTCTAGTTGATGAAATACAAAAAAATATAAGTTGAAAACAAACTGTATGAAAAACATTATGACATTACTACGGTGCTGTGCAGATGACACAGTGCTGGTGGTTAGGAGGGACCTCTGTGGACGGGACACCGGAGGGTTAAAAGAGTATTTAGAATATGCTCACCACTGACCCCATACTGTATACGGTTCTGACTCCCTTATGCACCCACAGCTTAGACTGCTGGGAGACTCATCATGATACACTGAGCTCTTCTCTGCTCCTCCTCCTCTCTGACCTTCTCTCTCC
>JAPQRQ010000026.1:32244626-32269348 GCA_037367365.1 Apogon talboti | reverse complement strand
GACCCCCGCGACCCTAGTGAGGATTAAGCGGGTTCAGATGATGAATGAATGAATGAATGAATTCACCGTGTTTGATCTAGTGAGTTAACATTTAATGAACAAACAAACAAGAGAATTATCAGGTTAATGCAAACAGAAAATGACATTTGGTTCTGCAATTTAATACTAAGATATCATGTCACGACTACAGCTCAGTAAATTATGTATAGTATGATTACGGTTGTTTAACTAGATTTTAAAGAGAAACAGAGAAATCAGCTGATCACTGAATGACAAATCCTGAGTGATCAAGAAAACCTCCCTTACATAAGAAATGACCAATGAAACAGGCAAGTCATATATCTTTCTGACAATAGAAACACACAAAAATATAGCCATGCATTCTCTTTCTTACACAGATACTGTACATTGTACAGCCAGTAATAGGCGTAGACTTGGACGGCGTGAATAATCCCCATCTGCTGAGGGAACATCGTACATTTCTCTGTGTCTCTCACTCAACGCACACAATTAACACACAAACACACAAGCACACACATCTCCTCTGATGCTAAGACAGTCCCTTGCCAGCTCCAGAGAAAAAAGCAAATGTTTGCACTGCATGACAAAGTCCTCTGAGGACATTGTTACACTCACAGGATTAAACTACTACCAAAAAAAAGCTTTGCTCTTTTGGCAGTAAAACCCAGACTGACATAATTTAAAAATAGAGTGAAGGCACATGCCGATTTAGAAAAAGCTGCGCAATTATGATATATATTTTTTATCTTTACATGTCGTGAGATTATTTCTGTGGGACCACCTACAGTGAAAGCACACTGTGGGTTGAGCTGCAATGCTGTCCAGTATGTACAGTATAAATCAACGTATAGATGCTGTGTCAACGCAGGGAATGTGTTTTCCTATCCGCTTGTTAAGCTGTGACGCCATTTACTGTTTCCAGGTCCACTTATGTTCATTATTCAGTATTCAGTATGCTGCAGTACTGCGTCATCTGGTCCAGGATCTTAAACAATATTTAAGACGCTTAAAACTGCCATCTACAGCACAAAAAACACTGACTGTAGAAAACTGCATTAATCACTGTATTTTACTTAGAAGAAATAAAACTGTAAGTGGTACCTCAGTAAAGACAGAAGTTACTGTAAACAAGCTCACAGGACAAGAAATTAAATTAATGGCACCCTGAAGTCACTTATAAGTAGTGGATACTTAATGTCCCGTTTATCCAAAAAGCAACATGAGAAATACTACAGACAACATTAGAATGTACGAAAAAAGACTGCATTTATAATTGTATCATACTAGTGTTTGGTGATTAGAGGACAAATTAAATTAAACTGAGTTTGAAAACGAGTCTGAATTAAGTGATTTTTTTCGAGATGATTTGGAAAAGTATTCAATGAAATTTGTCAGAAAAGCCAAAAAAAATGAAAATGCCATGATTGTTAACAAGCTCACAGGACAAGAAATGAAATTAAGGGCACCCTGAGGTCACTTTTAAGTAGTAAATAATTAATGCCCCTTTTATCCAAAAAGCAACATGAGAAATACTACAGACAACATTAGAATGTACGAAAAAAGACTGCATTTATAATTGTATCATACTAGTGTTTGGTGATTAGAGGACAAATTAAATTAAATTGGCTACAATGATAAACTCAGTTACAGTTAAAGAACTGACATGGATAAAACCATAGATCATTTATAAAGATGGGCAAAGTAATGCAAAATCTTCCCATTGTATAAAAATGACACCAAAATCATGAATTCATAGTGTCTGAGCCATGAAGAGCCAGAGTCTGAGGAAAGACACATCTGATGGATTCAGGACAGTAATTTATCAGACATCTGAAAGCATGAAATAATTTCTTAAAAACAAACTGATTAGAAATATCACCACTTTCAAGATTGGAAATAGTCTGTCCGTTACTTAACAGTATTGCCTAAAGACATTATACAATCTGATATGTCATACGTCATGGATACATTTAACAAGTATTTCAATATTTCGCAGCCATTTCTAGATCATGTTGCCTGGCTTCACAGAGACCATAACCCTTAACATGGAGATGCAACAGTACATTTGATTGTCCTGTAATGTAATCTTAATTGGGTTTAAATAGTGTTGTTTGTGCTTATTTATTTCCACTGGTAGTTCTATTATATATTTCTATATCAATGAGGAAAATTTTAATAAAAATATTGACAATTTGACTACAAATCTGCCAAATAGACTAAAATCACCCCTGGGAAAAACTTATTGGATGTGCTCGATGAGTTTTTATTTATTTATATGATAGTTTGGTGCATTTTAGTCTTGCATATCCAGATCTATCTTACATGTCATTAGTCTGGCACCTGCCCTATTGTTCAGGAATAGGGGTAAAAGTTAAATGGATTATTTGGCTAGTTCTTGGGCATCGTAGACAGTAGATTGCTGCGACAGTACACTTGCAGAATAGATAAGTCCTTTGTGGTGACACTGAAATGACTAAACCCATATAAACGAAAACAAAGAAAAAGAAGTGTGTCTTTTTGTCAAAATTAGCTGCAGCCCAGAGGTTGTTGTTATTTTATGTCGCAAGAACTTTCAGCATGGTCAGGCATAGGGAGTGGAAGTAAGGACAATCATAATCTTGCCAAAAGGAGACATAAATATTCCCTCTTATTCCAGCAGAGAACCTCCAACAAGCCATGACTTTGCATGTGTGTTATCTAAGATGCTGAAAAAGAACAAATCTTTAACTTTTCACACGTCAGTTTTCACATATTTTGGAGGTTTGTCACATACTATTATAAGCCAAACACCATTAGAAACCAATAATATGGGTACGTGTAACCAACACTAGTACGGAAATATGATGAAACATCTCTGAACAGGTGTATCATTGTGTGTTTTGTCACATATTGAGTGTCTATTGTTTTCAATAATATTGTTTTTTACACACAAACCCTCTGCTGCTATTATTAGCTTCACAGAGCAGCTCCTTCACCTCACACTGTGCATACCTTTGCTTTGTGAGTCCCTATCACACAATTGCTTTGACTTGTTTGGACAACCAGATGCCCGGGGTTCACCACATCAGGACAAGTGGTGCAGAGTCGGTGTGACAAGCCCAGCTGTCTGCTATTTCACATAAAAGAAACATCAGGTTGACAGTTTGAGGAAAAGGTGGAGAGGTGATGTCTCCATAATTCCATCTGAGCTTAAGGGAGCTGTGTGTGTGTCCACTCTGACTTTTAATTAAGATTATGTGGACTTTTCTGTCTCGTGGAGTTGACTTCATAGATATGAATTGTTGGAACCTCTTTGTACTTATTTCTTTATTTCTTCTTCTTCATATTATTATTACTAATAGCAGCAGCATTAATACTATAGGTTGTTAAAGGTTTTTATTACAGGCCTTGAGGCTGCCACTAACATTTTCTTTCATTATAGATCAAATCATTGATTATTTTCTCCATTAATCATTTTGGGCTATAAAATGTCAGAAAATGTGAAAAGGTTTTTCTCAAACCCCAAAATGAAGTCTTAAAATGTCTGTTTGCCAAAATCAAAGCCAAAGAAGTGTCAAAAACAAAAAAAATCCACCGCCAACATTTTTTTTTAAATTATTGATATTATTTTAATGACTAAGAAAAGGCATCAGTCAAGCTGTAGTCAACATATTATAGTCTGGATTCAGCAGTAATTGGTCTTCACACACATTTTTATATCTGTGTACATCTAATGTTGTTACATAAGAATTTTAGAGTGAACTCCTCCCATGTTTAAAAGATTTGTCCCTACATACATATTTATTGCCCATCAAAAAAAAAATAAAAAATCTAACTGACACTTGGGAACATTGATGCATTATTTCTAAGTACTTATCCCCTTCTGTAGCCTTGTGAATGGAAATTTTGCCTAATGTTACACTTTTAAAGCAACTCGATAAACTGAAACAAAAACAAACTGAGTGAATGGGTTCAGTGAGTGTTAATATTTGATTTGATTTTCTTGTAACAGTAAGTAATGCCAGTAATGGTGACTTTGTTGCCAGTTTGTAGACTGTGATCATAGCTGCACAAATGCCAAATATTACCAAGTCCAAATATATCTGGGAAATAAGTGTGAAATGCACAGTAATTAAATAATGCTAATCTTTTCACCCTCAAAGTGCAGCCCGTTGCATCTATGATCATTTAATTTAAAGACAGGTATTCAGCAAGAATAGTTTTGTAGTTTTGGTGTACGTCTGATTTTAAGGAATTTCACATTAGAATTATCATTTGTTACTGTAATGTGTTTTTACTGATTCAAGAGACTCTATAGTTTCAATCAGATGATACCATACTGTATACCAGAGATCACCTTTGTCATTATTATAGTATCTGAATCAGTAAACGCTCACAGAAGTACAGATATTTGTGTAAAACCCATTCCAGACTAAACATCAGACAACCTGCAACTTGCAACATTCTGAAATCCTGCCAATTCAGACCCAATGAGCCGCTACGGTTACTGTTTCCCCAGCTACGACTCCACCTCCAGAATTAGGTCAGCATCAGCAGCATCGATACTCTAACTTCTACTCCACTTGAAATCTTTTTTTTTTTTTTTTGTGATTTGGGACGGCTATTGTAGAGAAACATAATAATTTTCTTACTGTTGACTACAAAAGGTGGAAATAGAAAAATTCTACAGTTCAAGCCGTACTGTATTCTTATTCTGATGCTGTCAAATTAGAGAAATTACACTGTAATTACAGCGACACCAAAACATTTCCATCTCTCTCGCTGCCTCTCTGTGCTGCTGTTGTGACATGAAAAGCTGCTGTGACAAACAGAGGGATGACCCACTGTGTGTGTGAGTGTCAACAAAACACTGAAACCTGACACATGCATCCAAATATTGTCGGGGAAGCCCTGTGACGTAGCACACACTTTCCAGCCAATTACCAACATGCAAAGGTGTTGTGTCTACCAACTGCAACACGGATGATGACAACAAGTGGCTGTCAACACAGAGCAAGTGTGAAGAGTTTAACCTTTGCTGCACAATCTGCAGGACCACATAAAACAGGAAGAAAAACTAGCAGAAATCCACCTCTGTATTGATTGTTTCATCCCTGTGCATTAAAACAGTTGTGTTTTTTAAAGGATTAGTTCAGTAAAATTACAAAGCACAGGTTTTCTTACTTATCGCTACATTTCTCTTGTTTTATAGTCATATTACACATATCTGAAATCACACTCTATAGCATTTTTCATACATTTACACTTCTTCTCCATCTATGCAGACAGGAAAATTTGCATGAAAGCAGCACAAGCAAACATGTAGGAAAGAGAATATGATGTAGAACAGAGTTATTCAGTCAGAAGAGGGACTGAGACCAGTAGAAACACAAAGACCTAAAAGGTTCAGGTCTGAAAACCTGCATATGAAATGACCAGTATCAGGATGTGAGATTTTGGTCGTAGATCAGGGTTGCATTCATGAAAACTGCTTAAAATAAGGTCTTCCTAGAGACTTTTCACTATTACAGAGTAACACTGATATTTCAGTGTCGAATGCTGTGAGCAAAACGATTAAAATTCCACTAATTTCTGGTGCTGAGTCGAGGCAAAATCTAAAATCTCTTTAAACACTGGCAGAACAAACAAAATATATCTATATTATGAAGACGCACCAAAACATGTAATGTCACGTGTTTCAACTCAAGTCAAGAAACAACAGGAGAAAAATGCATCAAACTGCCATTTTGAATTGAATCCAAAACGAATCCAAACCAAGCTAAAGCTACAACTTCATCTGTATCTGTGTCCAGTCAGTAATTCTGAGCACATAATAAAATAAAAAGTCAACTATACGTGCACTTTCATGAGATGTCGCTGAAAATGCATCGTGTACTTTTTCACTGATACACAGGCTACATTATGGCTTTAAATAATCCTATAAGGATTAAAGATTATGAAAAGATGACACTTCAGCATGTGCAATCCAGTACAACTCAGCACACACTTTTGCATGCTATTCCACTTATGAAGCAGTTTTTTTTTCTATGAATGAACCACATGAGCTTAGTTTGCATATTTACAGCCATACTCACCAGCTCTTGGTTGGTAGAATTGGAGTCGTCTCCAGGGAAGGGGATGTAGATGGCTAAGGCCACACAGTTGGCAAAAATAGACAGCAGTATAAAGATATCAAATGGTCTGGAGAGAAACAAACTGTTAAGGAAAAACTTATGTCAAAGAGGGACATTAAAAGGTTTGCACATTTCTGAATTGTGTCTGAAGTGTTTTTTTTCTTCTATTACTGTATTTGAAACAGTTACCTAACAAAGTTTTCAAACACGTTTCTTACTTTTCTCAGCAGATCAAGATGTGAAACAACTAAGATGTATCTGCTGAGGAAAGGCAAGACAGGTGGGCAAAAGCTTTGGAAAAAAAACAAACTGTGCCCAGATTTGACCCCAGCCTGAAGTGGATATTAAGTCGGGATACTCTGTGCCTCCCTATTGGCCAGTTGACTTTAGAGTGACAGCTTTGACAAGCTAATGATATTTAATCAAGTAAGAGTACAGTTGTTAATTTACTAAATTAACTTTATGTGGGCCTATATACAGTATAAAGCTCGACAGCTAATGCTATGTAGCTTCAACTTTGAGGTCATAATGATCATTTAGTAATGCTAATATTATTACTCATGCATATTTAGTATTAAAAGCTCTGTGGGTGATATTTATTGACATCTAGTAGCAAAGCTGCAGATTGCAACCAACTCCAACTACGTCTCTTGTTCTGCTACAGTGGTGACAAAAATGCAAAAGGTGCTCAATAGAGTCAGTGTTTCTTTTGCTTGTCCTGGGCAATACCTCTGGTCCATACTCAAATATTACTGGCCAACATAACTTAACCTGTTATCAAATGCAAAAACATATAAGTCCGCTCTGAGATACTGTAAAAATGTGCCATTTTTGTGCGATTAAAAACTAATGAAAACATCATTATTAAAGTTACATTCTATCTCTACAATTAAATTCTCCTAAATCCCACTATATCATACACTGGACCTTTAATATTAGGTATATAATATAATGATGAAATAGCAATAATAGCAATACGTATAGCATATCCCGATCACTGTTACAGTCATAATGAAGGGGAAATACGAAGCTGTATTGTTAACTGTTTTAATAACCCATAGCCATTAGCCCTCACATTTTAGCCACAGCTCTCAAGGTATATGCTAAGTTATACTCGACTGCTTAGAGTCATTATTGTCTCTCACTGTAAAGACAACTGATCGATAGAAAGGCTGAAGTTCTCTGTACTCCCCGACCAAGATACAGTTTCTCCATTCAAGTACATCAAGTGCAATTTCAACAGATTAAACAGGAACAAAAGCAGACTTTTTGACTCCTATCTGCCTATCAGCAAATGAGTGGTTTTATCAACTCGTACAATTCACAATTCATTTAATTTGGCTTCATTCATAGATAAAGTGGCATAGGAATGCAAGATAGTTCCGTTGGTCTTTATCTTTCCTTCATGTAAAAGGTGGAAAAAAATAACATGGTGGGGGGGGGGGGTGTCTGTAATACCATCAACCCAGACAATCAGTGCATTCCTAGTCATTGTTTATACATTTCCCAGAGTAATTCAGTGAATCCCCTCGATCCATTCTCTAATCTATATAAACAGTGTAATCCCTCCAGACACTCTGACATCTGCTGTAGCAGCTCCTGTGTGTGTGAACTAAAGGATACTTCCACTCCACCAGACTGATGCAGGCTCTGCGAATGGGGTTGTTGAGGGTGAGGCAGAACAGAGCCCTGGGTGGCCTGCTGTTTGTGGATCCTCCCTGCTTTTTGCTTTTGGCATATTGCTGTCTCTTCCTCTGCGCCAATGAGCCCACAGGCGCCGGTCCGCTGGTGCAAACCGACGGCCGGGAGCTCGTGTTGGGCTTTGCAGCGTCGCCCTGCGCTTGACGAGCAGCGCTAATAGCAGCATGCCAAGCGAGGACCGGGTTGGTGCCGGAGCCACTGGAACCCTGAATGCCGCTGTTGGCCCCGAGGAGGCCATAAGAGGAGCCGACGGGTTTGCCGGTGCTGGCCGGGGCCTGCAGGGGGTCCGGTGGTGGGTGGAGCTGGTGCAGACGGGTGTTCCTTTCTGACCAGAGCGCTGAGGTATCAGCAGGGGATGTGGTTCTTCTGTTGCTGGCATACTGTGCCCCTGGAGCAAGAAGATACGAAACAACCCAACAGACATGTTAGCAGACACAATACAAACACTTTCCTGGGCTGAGCCTGTTATCATACTCATGTTGTCACATACTCCTGCTTGGGCACGACTCTTTGGCATTTCTTGTCATCTTTTCAACATCCTGGGTATGTGCAGGGTTCAGAAATAAATCAGTGTAAACCCTCAGATGTCCAACATCCACAACCAAGAGCCAAATGATGTCATCTCGATTATTTTCCATGTTATGGACGATTTATGATGTTAATTGACTGTTTTCTGGCTCAGTGAATTGAACATAAAACATGATTAAAAAAATACTCTTTCTTTAATAAAACTATATGCCATATACAACTTCAGAAGCACATTCACAATTAATATGTGACACATACTTCAAGAGGCAAGGAGGTCACTGTAAATTTTTGTTGAGCAGCAATGACATCACTCTCCACAGGAGTAATCTCAATTTGTCATTTAGGCTTTTTTCATGATTTTCAGTGAGCAAAACCTCAGTTAATTGAAATAATTCAATATATTGCTCAGCCCTACTGGGTAGTAATCGAGGTGGTGATGGAGACACTCCCTGGTCCTTTTTCTTTAGCCCCAACCATGATGTTTATGTCTGAACGTAATAAAACCAAAACATTTCAAGCAGTATTTATTATGACTCCCACAAAAATAACACTCTACTGGTGCCCTGTGTATCTATAAGACACTCTGAGACACATTAGTGACGAATTTGGAATGAGAAAGAGTTATAATAACAATTAGTGTAATTTTAGGAAGCAAAATAACTAAGATATAAGTTATTATTTGTTGTTATTATTTGTATATTATTTGTTTATATAAGTAATGATCCATCAAATGTGATTAAAATGACTGATTAATGTGATCAAAACACATGATATCAGTAAACTTCACTTAAATGTAAATAATTAGAAAATGGAAAAAACATATATAGGCTATAACAACATACTTGATATCATATAAATCCCTGACAGTAACGATAGGAGTTTTTATCTTATGTTATTATTTTCTGAAAGCAAGTTCATTATTTCTTGTGCGCAACATGACTAAAAATATCACATATACAGATTTATTACAGCCCAATGCCAATACAACAACCTCTAAATGTAATGTACATTTTTTCATGCACGTGTTTAAAGTTTACAGACAAATTCCATGATTGAAAACTTCAAAAGACCTCATCCAAGTAACTGTGATTCCGACTTTTGCTGATGAGAGCAGCTGAGTTCAACAGAAAGAAGTAAAGTGTTGCCTGGTGCAGCTTTAATACTTTGTGCAACTGTAACTCCATCACAATAAAAGAAGATTAAACTGAACTTGAAGGTAGACATGCTGAAGTAACAGAAGAAGATGAGAAAGATTAGTTGGAGGAGATTGCGGTAGAGGAACAACAGAGAGGTGGAACAGGCTGCATGAATAAGAGGAGACAGAGAGAGTCATTAAAATCAATGCAAACCACGAGTGAAAAAGACAGTGCCCTTGACACAGTCTGTTCACATCAGCAGCTCAACTATCAGCTAAGCAACACAACAAACAGCACAAAACAGCTCTTATAAGTTATAAATGCACCTTAAACGCTCAAAAACTCAAACATGGAGAGAAATGAGTAATGAAGCTCTGCCATTTTCAACATTAAAAACAAAACTGTGAAGAGGGAATTAGGACTTAAGGATTATAAATGAACAAAAGTGTGTCACCAAATACTGTTAGTTTCAGTCTAATGCTGATCTCTTA
This sequence comes from Apogon talboti, assembly GCA_037367365.1. NCBI lineage: Eukaryota > Metazoa > Chordata > Actinopteri > Kurtiformes > Apogonidae > Apogon > Apogon talboti. The sequence goes on along the minus strand of JAPQRQ010000026.1, from coordinate 32,259,358 downwards.
GTTCCCGAGTTCAGTTACATCTTTTTATTGCATTTCATTGAGGTTAAACTCATATTATATTTAACATAAGTAGATATTTAGTGTTTAAAGATTAAAAATAACAGGGCAAGGTTCCGTTTGCAAAATTATCAGTGATGTTTATCGCCAAAATATATACCTCCGCTTTGATTTTTTTCCAGAAGTCAGTGAGTAAATGTGGTTTAATTTAGAGTAAGGTGATATTTAAGTGGATTCAGCAGATTCTGCTACTAAACGGCCAGTGTAGACTGTTGTTTAATGACGATCACAGCCTGTTCGACTGGAATTGATCCTGCACTTGGCACATCTGTCACAAGTTGCCGGATAACTGCTGACTTTTCCCCTGCTGATCAAGACAATAATGTGATCAGTAGCTTTAAAACGCAAACGATGGAGCAAGTTTTAATATAGGGAATCGCAAATAAACAAACAAATAAGTTGCAAAGTTTATTAAACTGGTTATTTGAGATGGTGCACAAATCCAAAGCCTCCTGTATGTGCTGTGACACGGTCTAAAACGACCAGCTGTCCATAACAGGAGACTATACCAACCATTTTTCTGTGAACAAGCACCAACTCATTTCCCAAAGGATCTGAGAACTACTGACATTAGAATCTTGCTTTCTGACGCTGCCATCTGTAAGGTTAACATAGAAAGAGCGGGTCCGAATAAGTTGAAAAGGCATCTTAAAAGCATACGCGCATCCAGATATTATAATAAAGAATAACCACGCAACCGGAGAATAAACCATCCGAGCGCTCTCGCCCCCTCTCGCTGCGCTCCAACTCTCCTGCGCTCCCCGCACGGTTTTTTACCTTCAGACTGTTCATCTGCTTCTTGCATCCTCGAATCCACATTGAAAAGATCCGTTTTAAATCCAACTCATCGTCGGAAAAACCATCCAAAGGTGTCGACGCGAGAGCCCGAGCCAAGTCATTCACCTGAATTATAAAATGTTTTCCGAGCGCAAACCCTGAGAGGAGCGCCAAACATTTTCGCCACATCCGGGTGCCTGGCTGCCTGCAGATTCACAGCGGATCCGAGAGGACGCGCTGACAGCAACAGTCAATCCACTGCTGTCAATTATTCTCCCTGTGGCTGCAGATGGACGGCTGCAAGTTGGAGTCATGACTAATGGGCCTATAAGAATCACATACTGGCTGAAAATACACCTGTTGCTGTCCAATGGGAAGTGTGGCTGCATATGGATCAGCAAGACGATGAGTGGTCTGGTATAAGTTTTAAGGAGCCAATGACAAAACTGATGCCTTAAAGATATTATATTATTAACATTACTGAACGAAAATAACGTCACTAAAAACTTTTGAAGCGTTTTGATAACAATATGCTCTGATATACGTTTGTTATTGATAAATACTGAAATATTTGTATTTATCAAGTCTTAAAAACTGCAACTGAATGTTATTTACACTATTTATAAAGTCCTTTTAAAAAAATTAGCCATTTTTCCACGTTTTTCCTCTGTGACGTGGACCTCTTTCATTTACAGTCAGGTGAGTCATGAACAGGTGTTTTCTGCGTGAAAAAAAATCTACCCTATTTTAGGTTTTACTTTTAGCAAAATATACTGTCGCTTTACATGATTCCCGAACATTAAAAGCCCTAAGAGTGTATAGGAAACATGAACTCCTGACAAAAAGAAATAAGTAACTAACTGCTAAACATTCAATTATGAGCTGTAGCTGCAACAGCATCTATCTGTGAAAACACTGAAGGGATGTAATGTTTGGTTTTTCAAGTAAGGTTGCGATTCTGGCCACAAATGTGCTTTTTTTATTGTATCAGTCAATATTAACCAGATGAGAAGATGAGTCTGGTGTTTTCCAACACTTGTAATTGTTTTGTGCAGGAATTCCTTATTCACGCATTGAATGACACAGTAGAGACATATCATGGCCTGGGTTCCTAAATCTTTGGCTTTGAAAGTTGAGACCTTGTTTCATTTGTCCTTAAAGTTTCATTCAGACACTAAACATCAACACAGCAACGTCGTATCAGATCCGCCATCAAAATCAGCATGTGGCCATCAGCAGCACCTGCAGGCTGATGATGCAGCCTCACCATGCAGTGGAAGAGCATCTGTAGGCCGTTTATTTCTTAAATAACACAGTCGATCGCCATGACAATGTAGCCTAATTGAAATTATCCCATTAACAACAGATTTAATATTACACCATAAGGTTTTAGGAGCTTTTAGGATCTATATCTGGAACAGTTTTGAACCCCAAACACACAAATAAACCTGTGCTCCAGGCCCTTGGACTTACCCCTCAGGGGTCTTCCCCTAATAATGAACGGCATTCTGTCACCTGGCTCTCTTCTGAGGCCTCATAGCGCCGGTTTGTGCCTTCACTCCGCGGCGATTCGAGAGGAAATGAGTTGTCGGAGCTGAGCTGGAAGGTTACCAGTGATTGGATTACCTGTGCCTCTAGGGGGGATAACAGTTTCACGGTAGCACGTAATCCCTGATCATAATCCCTGCTCCAATGTTCTCACAGATGGATGCAGGTGCAGCTGCAGCTCGTATTCAATTTAATGTTTACCACTTCTTTACTTCTTTTGGGCAGTAGTTCGTGTCTCTTTCACTTTGGGGCTGTTAATGTTCAGAGATCGAAAACAACCATCTTGTTGAAAGTAGGCTATATTCTGAAATTAAGTAGATTTTCTTCGCTTGGCGTATCCTCACGCAGAAAACACCAGTTAACTCATCTGACTGTTAATGAAAGAGGTCTACAGACACATCACTGAATAAGAAAGGGTGCCTTGTGATTCTTTCAAAAGCCCTGTTTGTTTCTGCAGCGCTCCTGCACTAAACTGTGGTATTTTGAATACTGCATAAAACTCTTAGGTTTTACTAAATATTAGGTTACGTTATGTTTTAAACCTTCCCAGGAGATAAATCTGCATTTACAGTTGTCTCATTTCAGAGTAGTCACCTTTTTTCCTAAATGTTATAGATTAATTTAATGTCAAGACAATGTAATAATGTAAAGATACACTGATTTCTGCAACTTTACGCCAATAATGATGTTTTTTCTTTCTTCATTTTATTCACACTATAGCCTATATTTATAATAATGAAACAATTATATGATTTTGATTACCGTGTTTTTTTTCACAAAGAACCCAATTCGAACAAACATCATATGATTGTCTAATATCCCCTACAAACATTCCGGTTTTTCAGCAGCACTCTAACAAATTGAGAATGACCTAAATTACGGTTCAGATTAATCTCCGTGGTAGAACAAAAAATAAGCCTCTGGCAAACTTTCCAAAAGCAAGTCTTCATTTCCGGTGAGAGCGGAAGTTATAAGTGTCCGTAGAAAGCTGTCCGGGCGGGAGCAACAATCACATCCAAGATGGCGACCGTAAATGCTGGACATATGATGAGCTTAGCGGCTCTACAGAGACAAGACCCGTACATAAATAAGTTGCTCGATGTTACCGGTCAGGTGGCGCTTTACAACTTTAACTCCAAAGCTAATGAATGGGTAGGTTTGTCTAAATCTTAAAAGGTTTGATCAAATCAAAGCTACGCAAAGCGTTATCTTTAGCATGCTAAAGCTAGCTCCTCGATAAAACAAGAACAACAGACATGCTATAAACAATCGATTGTGTGTTCTTTATTTTAGCACATATTTTGCACATCTGTTTTGACATCGATATAAGGATCAGTCACTTTTTAAGGGCGTTGTTAATTTGAATTTTGCCTCCGTAATCTTCCTGGCTAGCGTTAGCTCGCTAATACTCCGTTTGCTACTTATCTAGCGCGTTGTTTTGTTTTTGACTGACACTTTTTCTTTCAGGAAAAGACCGAAATTGAGGGTACCTTATTCGTTTATGCGAGGTAAGGACGTTTACATTTTTAATAAAATTAAATGCCGGTTGAGGGTGCGAATGTGAAGTGTGTTTACTTGGTCATGTTGCGTAGTCATTTGACGTATGTTTCGCACGTGTGAAGGCCGCAATTTATGTAAACAAACGCACACTAGTCTTGGACTTTTTGTCTTGCTTTACATTTACTACTGTTTGTTGTAGTTTTTGATAATTAAATGTCACTCTGAGTTTTATCATAGGGAAACAGCAGATTGTTGTTATTAATGCCATATCAGAAAATAGAAAAATAGTATTTTCTTAGGAGTAGATGAATTGACTTAACAAAAGAACTTAAAAATGAAAAAAAAAAAAGCAACTGTGGCCAGATTCCCAGCACTCAGTGATAGGTCATAGATTTCGGTGAAGGAATGTCATAAAATTCCTCCTTTTCACAGGAGATGTTTAATGAATGATGAAAATGGCCATCAGTTGTAGTTTTGTATTAATTCTATTTCAATGTCCACAACTGAGACCTACCAAACGTATGTATTAATGATCATTATTTATCACTTAAATGAGTATCATAAAGATATGGTGCACTTTTAAGCAGGGGTGTGAAAGCCAGAGCATTAAACACAACTTGGTTATCTTCATCTCAGGTCTGCCTCTCCCCACCATGGCTTCACCATTATGAACCGACTGAGCACTGAGAATCTGGTGGAGCCGATCAATAAAGACCTTGAGTTCCAGCTGCAAGATCCATTCCTGCTGTATAGAAATGGCAACCGTAAGTATTTTGTAGAATAGATCAATGTCAGTCTGTGTCAGCATGCAGTGAAATTACATTTAGGATAGGGATTCTCAGGGATCTAATATGTTGCCTAAAAGGGTGTTACACACTCACATTCTGTTGCCGCACACATATTTAAGAATGGATACTTTTCAATAATTAATTTATCTGCCATTTTTAACACATGCTGTGTAAAACTGTCTCTAGTGTCTCCCAATACCTGTGGATGAACAGACCATTGTTTGTTAGCTATAGTGTACGTGTGTATATACGTTTCATTTTAACACCCATGAAACCCTGCACCGTTAGTATATATACACAGTGTGCATTTATTGAAAGTAGTAAAATGACAGTATTGTTAGACTTAAGGCACTCACAAGGACACACAGACAAAATGAAATAAAACAAAGTTACCTCTGAAAATCCCGAATAGACACCTTCTCAGTGGTCTGTGAAACATCTCTTTTCCATTTTGCTTGAAGTCATTTTGCCGTCTTGAAGTAGCATTAAGCAGGAAAACTTCGTCTGAGGAGAGTTTTCCACTCATGACCTCACATGGGCTGACTATATGACAGCAGCTTTAAGGTTTTTCGGCTCCACTTGTTATAATTCCACATTAGGATGAGAGCACAGATCTACAGAGTCAGGACGATAACTGAACGTGATTACTATTTGATATATTGTCTGTATATTGAATTATATTGGATTTATACAGTCCTGTGATCAAAAACAAGGGGTAATGTTGTTGCTTAGATCTTCAGAAAGTAACTAACAGCGCTGCCTCCAAGGTAATCTATCACAAGTCTGAACAGGAGTTTCATTACAGCAACAAATAAAGAGTTTGAGTGTTTTCCCATTTGTTTGCTGATGAGAAAAAATAACATTGCCAGAGACAATGTGAGAGTCGATGGCTCCCCTTTTGGACTGGGTTTGCCAATCAACCTGGCTGGTATGGATGACATGATGGGATTATTTTTGTTGATATCCAGGCTAGAGCAGCTTCTCCAGGAGCTTCACTTGAGTCCAAAGGCTGTCATTTTATTTCCTCAGAGTTAAAAGTGTTGATCTTTAAAAATAGAAAGTGTTAAATTATAGATGGTTAGAAAAATGAGGTTGCACAGGAGATCCTTCCAACTACTGGCAGCAGATTGGTCCGTGTAGATTCTGTGTCTTGCAGAGTCACCTTGGATTTTACTCTTTTGATTTCTGAGGACTTTTGAGCTTGAAATAGAGTCCCCTCCTTTGTAGCAAATTCAGGAGAAAAAATGTCCAATAGAAACAAAAAAAGTCCAGTAGGTCACAGATGTTTGAGTGTCTGCAAATCTCTAAGAGTGCAATGGAAGCACAGCTTCAAGCTGAAAAGTGTACTCAAACTTAGAGCTGTGTACTCAAACACCTGTTTACTCCCCTCCATATTCCCCGTGGTCACAGATGATGCTGCAGGGAGACAAACATTCAGGTTGCTAGGTTACCTCGGTCTCTTGGGGATCTTGAATCTGGCAGTATTATACACACCCCTACACAAATGACTCAAGCAATGCAATAATAACAAGCTGCTGTTTCTGTAGAAACTGCTGACACATGATTTGTTTTGCCTGTCTGATTAACAAGACTTTACAGCTTTATAGTTGTTGTTTTTTTTATTCTATGGATTGGTCTAAAACTACCAGTAATAACTATAACCCTCTAATAATTTATAAACTTAAGTCCAGTCATATAGTGCAGGACTGGAAATAAGTGAGCAGCATTACATCTCATCAAGTCCTATTGAGACATTTAATTAATTTCGCTATTATGTTCTTGAAGATATTTCATGATTTTTTTTTATGCAAAGTTGTGAATACTTTAGAATTTTCTCTCTCTCACTGCATAAATGTATCCCAAAATATAATCAGGAGATTGTGTAAGCACTAAAACTACTCAAAAAGGGACCAACAACTAGAAATGTGGGAAAAAATAAATAAATAAGAGAGAAACAAGATGCTGCTTTACATATTTTTGCCACATACAAATATTTAAAACTGGTTGATGTTCTGTGATAAAAGTAATGTTTTTATCCCATTTGTTAGGTTTCCTTTGTGTAGTTTTAGTACTTCATTAGAATTCAGATTACATTTTAGGTCATATTTATGTAGGAAAAAAGGTTTTAAAGTTTTTATTGCAATAGTTGAAAATAGAGAACCATTTTGCCCAATTCCTAATCTTGCACCATGTGTTTTTTTTTTTGCAGTGGGTATTTACAGTATTTGGTTCTACGATAAGAGGGACTGTCAACGCATCGCTCAACTGATGGTCAAGTAAGTATCTGTAGATTCAACAGTGACTGTTCATGTCCATTGGATTACCCAGAATTCCATGTCAACTTCAGAGTATTGTGTTTCCCACCGTACACTTAAATTCCATATTTGTAATGAAAGTAAGTGTTGACGTGTTGCTCCCTCTGTACTCATGCCTCTTTAGGATTGTGAAACAAGAAGCAGACCACGCCCAGAGGGAATCACCTGAGCGAGCAGAGCCGGCAAGGACCAATGGCGTCTCTGAACCTCGACCCATCGACATCCTGGAGCTGCTCAGCAAAGCAAAGGAGGAATACCAGAGGGTAAGGAGGCTTTTTAAATGCAAAAATGATGTTATTTATTTTAATCAGGTTTTTATATCAGAGCGTTTGTTTTAGTCAGGTAGGGGTGGGTAAATATATTGAGTATACATGATGCATTTTGATAACTTCTAAATGGAATGTAGTAAATGACAAGTACTGAGTGAACATTTTCTTGTAAATGGCATTAGACTTTTCTCACTCTCCGACACATTCATTACATTAATCAATAAATCAGGGTATCTGCAGATGCTTAAAACGTCTTAAATTTGATTGTTCTAAATTAAGGCCTTAATTATCCTTAAAATTTCTAATTAATCCTTAAATCTGACACTCAGAGGTCTTAAGAATTCCACAGATGCTATATAATATTGCTATATTTGCTTTTGAAAAATTTAGAAAAGAATGTCAAATGTGTAATTGGTGTTAATCATTTTATCCTAATGTAGATGGGAATAAATGGAGCCTCCCACACTCACCCATGGGTGGAGGGGTTCAGGTATGCATGGTATCAGTAGCAGAAGCATTAGTCATGGAGCAATGGAAATGTAACATTAGCTGGATTGGGCATGGTTAAGACTGGTTCAAGGAAATATCTAAGACCTGTTGTTCTGTTATTTTTGTGAATGTAAGGTATTAAATTTGACCAAAGTTGCCTTGAAAGATGTCTTAAAAAGTCATACATTTGGCTTCCTCAGACCTGTAGATACCCTGATCAACAGTCATGGGTCCTTTGTGGCTGCAATGTTGCTAGGTTGGTAAATGTATTTGACACAATAAGCAAGCACCATCTAATACTATTTTGTATTCACATGAGAAGAATCACCATAGTCCATTTTTTTGTTACTCTCCTCCTTGCTGTTTTGCCAGTACTGAAGTGAAAAATGTCTTAAATTATCTCCATAATTTAAAGGCTCCTCAACGTCTCATTTAACTGATTGAAATATGGATTATTTAATATGATTATGTTATGTTTTGATTTATATTATGTTCTTATGATTATGTTAAATATGAATTACTTAAGTTGGCTGCTTTGGTTTGAGGGTCCTGGTGTCATGCAGGCTGCCTCACTGCCCCACCTAAGAGGAACTTGAGCAGACATTAGTTGCCATTCCTCCTACCGCTATAATGTTTAAAAATGTCTGCAGTGATAAGGACCTTCAACAGGGCGAGCCATGCAATACAGAGCCACAACAATTCTGATGCACTGCCACAATTCAGATGGATTTTTCTAATACAATACCACCAGTAGAGCGTAACAGATGTTCATATGTAATAGGGTTCCAGTCGTGTAATCTCACACTGGAGTTTCTACACCTGTGAGACTGTTGACCTCAGTGATTGACCCATCAATCACATATGTTTCTTTTTAAAGCTTTCAAGCACAAAAAGCCAAAACAAAATGGTCTCTTGCATATGATGAGGTGTTTTTTTAGCATCTACCTCCTGCTGTGACCCTGTAGTGGAAACTCGTGTCATCACGTCTAGTGCAGACCAAGTCAGACCCGCGGGGGGAGAAACGCTACTAGGTTGTTCTTAACCTTCACTGTGACTGGTTATTTTGTTAGTTTAACACTGAATCTAAAAACCTGACTATAGATAAGACTGAAAAGTAATGTATGAAGGTGGCTGAAACACAACTGCATGTGGTTATTCTATGATACATTTTTCACACTGACTCATGAGCCACACACACACGATGACATATCTGAGATTACGGTTGTTCTAAATCTGGGATTATTTCAGTTTTGGGTCTTTTGCCTTTTGCCACTGCTAAATGTTTATCCTCTGGCTGTTTTTGACAAATTAAAAATACCATTTCATCTCTGTTTTGCAGACTCAGGCAGGTGAAACAGATGTGTCTAACACTGCAGATCTGAATGTGAAAGCAGCGATCAACACTGCGGACCATGCACACTGTACACCACAGCCAGAGAAGGTACACCAGATGATTACTGCATGATAAGAATACAGTTTTTTATATCTGCACTTTCAAGCAGGTAATGATTGTATTTATGTTGTAATAAAAGTATGAGATCTTAGACGGAAAAGGAAAGCCCATGATCAAGGCAAATTTGTATACGCCTCCATTGGCAGGTGTAGTGAAAAAGAAAACATCCAAAAGGCATGATGTTACTTTAGAACGCAGCTGCTCATTAGTGGAGCAAAAGGAGTGCAGGATATTCAGTATTTCACCTAAAAATATGGTGTGACTTAACAAGTGTATTAATAATTCTGCATCCATGTGTTCTTTCCATCCAGGTTTGCTAGCTTTTATTGGTTTTGTTTAATTGTTTAAGGTGTTAAAAGTAGAAAGAACGAGAAATTAGAAAGTTAACCTGTGTTGTAAAAGGTTAGAGGCAACGGTGTTCATAAATGTAAGTGAATTAATTTAATCAGGTCTTTACACATCATTAAGTGTGAACATTATAGACTAGAGAGAGACACAGAATAGATATATGAATATATATTTAAAGTCAACCACCTTTGTGTAAAATGCTTCTATATCTGCGTACATTCTAATCATTTTAAGTGACTTTCAGCAGAAAAAAACATTCACTCATGTCACACTCTAGAGCAGTTGTAAACCTTTCTTTGGGAAACTAAAACTAAAACTGCTCGTATACATAAAGTCCCAGATTTGATCCAACTCACAGTTTGTTCTTTTCACTCATCAGAGCTCCCACACAGTCGTGAAGCAGATCACAGTTGAGGAGCTCTTTGGCTCATCTCTACCTAAGGACCCCTCCCTACCTGCCATGCCCGCACAAAACCCCCCCGGTGACCCCTCCGCCGCTTACCTCCAGAACCCGCCGTATTCCCCTGCAGCCCACCAGAACCCACTCCTCCCTCCTCATCTGGCAGCTCATGACCCCACATCCACCCAGAGACACCAGGCCCCTGGTCTGCTCCCTGCATCCTACCAGCTTCACGCCAGCCCTGTGTTCCAGTCAGTGGCGTCCAGGTCAGACCCCCAGTCCCACTGCCCTGTGTCCCCACTCATGATGCCTCCAGCTGGATCAGAGCCTCCCACAGCCCCGACAGCAGCTCCTGCAGCCTATCTGGGACAGGATATACTCAACTCTCTCAAACCAGCAGTGCCATCGGTGAATCCAGACATCCATAAGCCCATACTCGCACCCAACTTCCTCCCGAGCACGCTGGTCCCACCACAGAGCTTCCAGGAGCTGATGGGGAAACCACTTCTCCAACACGGAAAGGAGATGGACGTTTTCTCTCAAGCTCCAAACCTGGTCAAATCAATGACTGTACGTTCATTTTTATGTTATAAAGCTGTTTACTAGGGCTATTGATTGATTTAGAAAAAGAATTAAGTAGCTAATTGTATCATTTTTTACTCCTTAAGATTGAAGCTTTTTACAATGGATATTTAAAAACAGCATCTTAAACCACCACGAAGAAGTCTGTTGGATGAGAGACAGAACATTTTCAAAAGAGATAAACCAGCCCAGTTGAACCGAGAAGAACTACTAAGAATTAAACCTCCACTTTACAGTAGACTGTAGTTGATGTGTGGATACAGTTACTTGTAGAAACACTAGTGTTCAACGGTGTTTTCAATCTTGCATATCTTCCCGTTCCTCTTCACAGGCGGTCTCCATGAGTCCAGCTCTCACTGTTCCAGGATCTGTGCTTCTGTCTCCCAGTGTTTTCCAGCAATCCATCAATAAAGCCACAGCAGCAGCGTCAGGGGTCCCACCTGCCCCCACTGAGTCCTCACCCACTTCTGTCGGAGCTGTGGAGTCCCCACAAGCCCCCTGCAGCAAAACACAGCTACAGGAAACTCTGATTCACCTGATCAAGGTACAGACATCCAAAGGCATGCAGCGTTCAGTCTGATAGAGTGGCTTCAAACACATGTCAGACACAGTTAGATGGCTGAATTTCAATTTTGGGATTTTTTACAAATATTTGAAAATTTCAACTTGGAAAATTTCTTCAACCGATTTTTCCAATACTATTCACCTGATTCTTTTCAGATTTGATACACATGTTCTTTACATGTGCCTTTCTTGTAATCTTTGCATTTTAAGGGGGGAAAAGAATTTTAGTTTTTTTTTTTTTTTTTATTGATAGTTAAGACTCAAAAATAATCCCTGGGTAGTCAGGGTGTTAGTGAACAGGAGGGGCAAAGTGTTGTGTGACTAGGCAGAGGTATTAGTAAACTCTGCTGAGTTTTTCACTTGTTTTTAATCATAATGTGACCAAAGCAGGTCTATAAAATACAGACAATACAGATAAAAACACCCAGTTTTTATACACTAAGTTTTTTCACAATGTAGACTCAAATATGGGCAGTTGAAGATACAAATAAACTAGACATAAACTCTATAGTTATGTTATAACACTTATTCAACAGGTCTATAGGAGTCTGTACATAAAACCCTCCTTTTAATAAAATGATGATGTTAATGTTTCCTGTGAAAGCAATCATAACTCATTCATAGTTTCCTCATCCTTCCTCTTTTCTCACTTTCCAGAACGACCCAGACTTCCTCACCGCGATTCATGACGCCTACCTACAGAGTCTGACCAAGGATTTGAGCAACATGAAGCTATAGTCGTACTTCGGTGTTCCCTTCAGGACCAGGATATCTGTACGACCCGTGAAGAGACCAGAAGCTGGGAGTTAGAAAGGCAGCGATCAGGTTTTTGACAACCATCTGTGGTTCTTACAGCATGTATTGCACCGTTTAACGCTCGGATCCTGAACTCTAGGTTTTCGGAGTCCTCACCTTAACACTGATGCTTCTCATATTAACTTGGGTACATGTTTTGTATTTACAAGAATCACTGATGGAGAGAAGACCGAGATAACAGGACTTGTGGAAAATGGCCATGTACTGGTATCACACTCTGAAGAATGGGACCACCAGTCATTTCAGCTCCAAACAGACAGTTTTGCAGCTTGTGGAAATGACTGACTCTACTTCTCTCGTTCATTTTTGGAGTTTCCACACTGCAGAACCGCATCTGATGAGGACCTTAGATGTTTGTTGTGGGCCAATGCAGACGAACCTTTCTGGCTTTAAAGTGGTCTACTTACTCCTCCTTTTCCACTTAATGAACCTTCTTCTTGAAGTATTTTTGAGGCACTGAACATTCTTTTTAAGGAGGACATCATTGTTTTTCTTTTTTTTTTTTTTTTTTTTCCAACTTAAGTCCATGGAAGACAAAGAACTTCCATTTTTCTTTTGGTGAAGCTCTTGCTGCTAAGAGCTCAAACAGAGGCTCAGTTCCACTTTTGCTTTCTTTTTTTAATGCTAAGCTGTAGATCTGCTCTTTAAGGAGGACAAACAGACGAATCCTCTGACTGATTTCCCTGCTTCATGTTCCTTTCCCATATTTCTATGTGTCTTTCTCTTCGTCCATGTCTTTTAACCTCCCTCCCACCAGCTGAGCTCAGCACTTGACGTTCCTTGATGGGAATGTGCAATAGATTATCACAGTTGCAATGAATTTGCCAGCATTTTGGGATATTTTAGGATGGTACAGGCAGTTTATCCAAACTCTGGGTTCAGCAACTGATCTTTAATTTGAATATCATAAGGAGAAAAAAAAAATTATATGTACGCTCTTAAAGTTGGATTTTTGTTTACGATTAGCCTTTTTTTTTATTGATTTGCGTAAAAAGAAAACACAATCTTGAGGGGAATTGTTTTGATTTTGGCAACTTCAAGGGGATTTGGACCAGATAAATGAGCTTTAACTAGTAATCAAAAACAATGATCAATACTAAAAACACCTTCCTTCCAAATCACTTTTGGTAATTTGGCTGTTTTGCAGTAGACGTGTACTGCAACACAAAACTGTCGACTCTGCAGATGATTTTGCTTTTGCGCAAAACAAAAATCAATCTGAATTATGTTCTAAAAACTCTAAATATGTGGCATTTGTGCATTTCTGAACACACAGATTTCTTATTAAAATGGTTAGCATAAAGCTGGGCAATACGACTGAAAGGCTACCTATGGATAATTATCACGATAAACGTAAAAATCATGATTTCTTTCTTGTTTAAACGCTGGTTTTTGGAGTGAAAGTTAAAGAAACCAAATAATTATTTGTGGATTCCTTTTTTATGATGAGAATGATTAGAAATGTGTAATAATTACAATCTTAAAATCTTATTTTAACCCCAAAATACAGTGAAGCAGCAGAAAAAATTGCATTGTAAAGTATAGCTGACAGTGTAAATAAAACTTAGATACATTTTTTATTGTGATAATTATTACTATTTTGTCATCCGGGCCTCGTTTAACAGATGCAGGATATTAACACAAGCCTAAAATAATGTAAAAGCATGGAATTAAAACTTGTCAATTTGGTCTTAAATATTCTTTCTTGCATGTTACCATTCAGAGCTGTTCCTGCTGCACACCTGTGTAAAATACTTAAATATTCAATACTGAAGTGCAGATGTTATTTCTCATCATTTTACATGAATTGGTAATGATACAATGAACCACAAGTGTTTTTGCATAAATCCCTTCCATTGTTTCACCACACTATCGGATTCTTCTATATGAATGTATCTGATGGTAGCATGGCGTATGCTCTATATGATTCAGGCTTCTTTTCATCCATGTCCTGTGTGTTTCATGATCACAGATCCACATGCTTTCACTAGCATCAACTAATGATGGAGATCTATTGTAATTTGGCAAAATTTATTCTCGCATAGGTCACAGAAGACACAATGCAGCCAGCTTTTTATCTCATTTCCCTGTAATAATTCCTCATTTCAGCAGTAAAATAAAACACCAACACTCCTTGAATGTGTTGGCTGAATAAACGCACACAGAAGAAACATTAAAACATACAGATCGTTTTTAATCCCAGGTATATTTAAGATTTTAAGGTTGTTTTACACCTTGGTCTAATTTATCTTATGGGCCAGAGAAGTTTGGTTTTTTTTGGGAATGTTTGCAAATGATATTCATTTTCGAAGATCTTTGTCGTTGTGTGTAAGCTGGTTTATTATGACTATTTTGTGATATTAAAGGTTTAAAAATGGAGAAATGTCTGCAGTTTCTTTCAGCCGATTGAAGGAAAGTTTAAAAAAAAAAAAAAAGCGGTGAGGTTGAATGATATCAGATTAAATAGTCGTATTGGTCATGAAGAGAATCTCCTGACTAGAGCTGTCAATTATGGTAATGAAAATGACATTGCAATGATAATAATAATTAGCCTTTTATCACCCAGTCCTATTTGAAATCAATAGATACTGAACAGCTGTGTTAAATTTGTTCATGAACATTAAAAAGCTTTTATTTGGGATTCTGGATAAGCCACTAAGAACTGTTGCCTTTTTGGTTTTTCATCTTACTTCTTCCCGTTTGTATTTCTGTTTTTTAGTTGTTTTTTTCTCTCTACAACACAGGTGTTGAACTCCGGTCCTCGAGGGCCGGTGTCCCTGCATGTTTTAGATATTTCCCTCTTCCAGCACACCTGGACGTCATTAC
>JAPQRQ010000026.1:32201845-32234737 GCA_037367365.1 Apogon talboti | reverse complement strand
ATAGTATAAGTCGCAGGACCAGCCAAACTATAAAAAAAAGTGCGACTTATAGTCTGGAAAATACGGTAAATACTGCTGTCTAGCTGCAGACAGAAGTGTTTGTCTATGTTGATGCAGGTGTGGTTCAATTAATCTTGAGCAACTTGTAGGAAAGATGCTCTCTCCATCTCCATCACATCTCATCCATGTGCTTTTTTTCCTGCACATTTGCAGACATCTGAGACTGATGTCATGAAATTGTGTTGTATGTCGCGCCAGTTTTTATGGCATTTGGTATGCTGTACGTATGCATTTTCAACCTTTCAAATGTTATTCAGTGCTATTTGAGCGCGTGTCAATTTATGCCAACATATTTGGTTCACATAACCCTAACCCTCAGTTCATGGTATTTGATACGGTGTGAACATACACGTGGAAAGCTTATAATGTGTACAGATAACACGCCATTTAAAAGTGGCATGTATATTTGTGTGAGTTCATGATATCACATGGCTCATCTCATGAATCCAGCTGTCCCAAAGGCCACAGAAGCTCAAGCATGGTTGTTTGAAAACTCTTTTTCTCCTGAATTAGTCACACCTCTGGGATATCAAATGAAATCAAATTTTATTTATTTAGCGCCAGATCATAACAGAAGTTATCTCATGACACTTTACATATAGAGCTGGTCTAAACCAGACTCTCAAGCCAATTTACAGAAACCCAACAGAATCCTCCAGGGGCAAACAGTGGTGAGGAAAAACTTCCTTTAATAGTTATCTATATTTGAAAGAGTGTAGAATACACACTTTGAAAACTTTCATGACTATATTTTATGTGTATTTTCCTCTAGTTCTATTTCATCTTAAGTTCTTTCTGCTCGTGTCTATAAAATGCATATGAGATCTATATATCAACAAAAAGTTTTCATTTATCTTTCAGATTGACAAAAACTGCACTATTTTTTGATTATGCATGGGTTGGGCAATTCACTTAAATTTTGTGTGTGCTGACCATTTGCAGTTGTGTTATTTCAAAGTCTATTAGATATTCTTCCAAATATGGCAGCTATTATCAGAGTGTAATGACTGAACCTTGATTGTATTTAATATTACGGTGTAACTTAGCGGTATGATCACACAGCAAGTTAGTGTTAGCCTGTCAAGTTTCACCCCTTGTTCTTCCACTACTCAACCCTCCAGTCTAAATATAGCCATCTCTGGATGAACAATTTGCATTTAGCTTACTAAAAGCCAGTCAGAAGTAGAGGAAGCTTTAGAAAAAGTGTTTAAAAATCCTACAACATCTAAGTCATTTGAGAAAACGTGTGCCTGGATCCCCAGTGTATTCCATCTATCCATTCATCTTCTCCCACTTATCCGGATCCGGGTCATGGGGCAGCAGCTCAAGTAGAGAAGCCCAGACTTTCCTGTCCCCGACCACCTCATCTAATACCTCTGGGAGGATTCCGAGCTGTTGCCAGGCTGGCTGACAGATATAATCCCTCCAGTGTGGCCTCGGTCTGCCCTGGGGTCTCCTCCCGGATGGACATGCCCAGAACACCTCATTAGAGAGGCATCCAGGAGGCATCCTGACCAGATGCCCGTACCACCTCAATTGGCTTCTCCCGAAGTGGAGCACTGAATATACTCTGAGCCTTTCCTGGATGGCCAAACTCCTCACCTTATCTCGAAGGGAGAGTCCAGCAACCCTGTGGAGGAAACCCATTTCCACCGCTTGTATCTGCAGTCTTATCCTTTTGGTCACCTACAGGTCATGACCATAGGTAAGAGTAGGTGCATAAATTAACCAGTAAATCAAGAGCCTTGCCTTGATTTTTGCTGTGTCTGCATTACTGCTGACACTGCCCCAATCCACCTGGCGATCTCACTTTCCATCCTTTTATCACTTGTGAACAAGACCCTGAGATACTTGAACTCCTCCACATGGGGCAGCAATTCTTCCCCAACCCAGAGGAGGCAATCCACCCTTTTGCAATTGAAAACCATAGCCTTGGACATGGAGGAGCTATACTTTATCCTGGCTGCTTTACACTCGGCTGCAAACTGTTCCAGTGCAACCTGGAGGTCACATTTTGATGAAGCCACCAAGACCATATCATCTGCGAAAAGCAGAGATACAACTCTGAGGCTGCCAAACCGGACCCCCTGGTCTTGGGTTTGGATGAGAGGAAGCTGAAACCATGAAGAGATGTTGAAGATGAGTATGGATTCAATGACAGACTTGTAAACCAGAGTTAGAACATGTGTGCTGACATTGAAAGTCCTTAATTTCCTCAGGAGGTAGAGGCGCTATTGTGATTTTTTTTTTTTTTAAACGGTGTCTGCATGCTAAGAGAAGGAGAGGCAGTTGTCCAGGCCAGTTCCAAGGTATTTAAAAGACTCAGCCTGCTCCACAAGCTGCCCCTCGATGCCAAGTGGTTTGAAAAGAGCGGTTGCTGACTATCTTCCCTCCCCACAACACAGCTCTTTGGTTTTTGAGACATTTAACTCAAGACGGCACTGGTTAAAAGTCCGGGACAGGTTTTTGACAGCCTGCTGATACTGGTCCAGAGCAGTGGAGTCAGTCAGGTGAGCCACCAGGGCCATGTTGTCCACATATTTAAAAAGGCTCATTCCGTCACTGTCACAGGTGATGTTGTTAGTGTACACAGAAGAGAACGGGAGATAAAAACGCAACCTAGGGGTACACCTCTGTTTAAAATGAGCTTGTTTGATTTAGAACTATTAAAAAGCACCTGTTAAGGCCTGTCATTTAAAAAATTCCTGATCCATAAAACCAGTGTGGGATGAACTTGGAGGTCTAAAAGAGCATATGGTCTATGTGCACAGTATTAAAAGCAGAGGAGAAGTCCATAAGTAAGATCCTGGTGTGAGGGTGTGGAGAGTCCAGGTGTTTAGTGATGGTATTCAACAATGTGAGACTTGCGTCCTCAACACCCCTGTTTGCCCTGTAGGCAAACTGCAAAGGATCTATTTTGTGTGACAACATTTTGGCCGAGAGGTCACACCCGAGACTCTATTCATGCACTTGAGCACAGTCAGAGCCACTGGTCTGTAGTCTTTCAGCTCCTTAGCTGGTGTCTTTTTGGGGATGTGAATTATGGTGGATTCTTTACAATTATTAGGAACGTTTCCTGAGTCCAAAAGGCACTGAAACAATCTAGTGAACACTCCATCTAGCTGAGCAGAACAGTCCTTAAGTACCCTGCATACCTGAGCTTGTTGGGGCCCGAGTCCTTGTGTGGTTTGACTCGGTGAAGAATGGAAGTTACCTGCTGCTTGGTGATGGTGATGGCTGGGTGGGAAGAGATGGAGATTGAGCAGGCGAAGCTGGATGGAGTGCTACTGCTGTTGAAGTGGGCGAAGATGATGAGTTGTTCTACAAAGGAGGCGGGGTCCAAACGGCTGACAACTACAGGTTTGAGGCTCTGTCTTTCATGATATTTAGACCCTGCCACGCTTGCAATTTCAAATTCTTTCCATAAAGATTATGAACAGAATCGGTGACAAAGGACAGCCTGGCAGAGTCCAACCTGCACTGGGAACAAATCTGACTTAAAACCAGTAGTGCAAACCAAGCTCTGATTCCAAACATACAGGGACCTAATAGCCCGTAGCAAGATGTTAAGGTACAGTTGAGGAGATCCTCCAAGTAGTACTTACATAGTCTCGCAATATCCCGAGTTGCAGACTGTCAGCAGACTTCCATCTCCACTGTAAACAGTGTTTGTGGAGCCCTGCTTACCTCTCCTGAGTCACCTGTCAGTTTGACATAACTTCTTTGGGGCTAACCAAAAGTCAAGCTCCATGACCTCACCGAACTCCTCCCATGCCCGCGTTTTTGCCCTGGTATTTGACAAAACTGCAGCCTGCTTAACCTTTCAGCACATGTCGGCTGCCTCTGGAGTCCCAAGTGCTATCCAAGCTCCATAGGACTCTTTCTTTAGCTTGATGGAACCTTTCACTGTTGATGTCCACAACCGGGTTTGGGGATTACCACTACGACAGGCACCAATGACCTAGCGGTGACAACTCTGCGCAGCCGCTTTAGCAATGAAGGTGATGAACATGGTTCATTTTGACTCCATTTCCCCAGCCTCCCTCGGTATATGGTTGAAGCCTGTTGAAGGTGGAAATTGAAGATCTCCCAGATTGAGGGTTCTGCCAGACATTCCCAACACACCCTCCCTGTATGTTTGGGTCTGACCGGCATCCTTCCCTGCCATCGGATCCAACTCATTACCAGATAGTGATCGGTTGATAGCGCAGCACCTCCTTTTACCTGACTGTCCAAGACAGCCGCAGGTCTGAAGAAATGACTGCAAAGTTGATCGTCGACCTATGGTCTAGGGTGTCCTGTTGCCATGTGCACCTATGAATACCCTTGTGCTTGAACAAGGTATTAATTGTGGACAAACTGTGACTGACCCAGAAGTCCAATAAAAGACACCACTTATTTTCCAATTAGGCAGGCTGTTCCTCCCAATCATGCCCCTTCAGGTCTCACTGTCATTGCCCACATGAGTGTTGAAGTTGTAGAACAATGGAGTCCCCCGAGTGGAGCACCTTCCAGCACACCATCTGCTTCGGCATACCACCTGCTGTGCCTGTATAGGTACAGACAACAGTCAGAGCCTGTCCCCGAACTGCAGGTGCAGGGAAACAACCCTCTTGTTCACTGGGCTAAAATTTAACGTACAGGCAATGACCCAGGGACTATATGTAACCTTTACACCTACTTACTGTAGTGCCTCTCACCCTGGGTAACTCCAAAATGAGAGAGTCCAATCCCCCTTGAGGAGGCCAGGCTGTGTGCAGAGCAGTGGTGGGCCGTCAGGGCCAGCAAGGCCTTTTCTGCTGGCCTAAACATCATCAGAAACACTGACCTAGATTTACAACCTCAAATCAAATTGTATTTATATAGCGCCAAATCATAACAAAAATTATCTCATGACACTTTACATATAGAGCTAGTGTAAACCAGACTCTCAAGCTAATTTACAGAAACTGAACAGAAACCTCCAGGACCAAACACTTGGTGACAGTGGCAAGGAAAAGCTTCCTTTTAACAGGCAGAAAACTCATGCAGACCCCGACTCCTGGAGGATGGTTGTCTGCCTTGACCAGTTGGGAGGGAGGGATAGAGAGAGGGAGAGAGAGAGATTGGGGAAGGGCGGGGGAGGCACAGCAAACTGAACTAGAAGTGTTAAATTGTAGAACAGCTGGTGTTAATATAATTACCAGTAACTCATTAGTAACTCAAAAGTCCATAACGGTTAATATTCCTACTACAAATACAAGTATTAGCAGTGAATATACTACTATTACAATAGTTAGTACAAGTAATAGAAACCTCTACCATCTATGTAACTATATAATAAACACTCATGGTGGTTTTGGGCTGCAGGGTAATGCCATCTATGGTGACTACTTCACTAGACACTGCATGCCTAACAGTTTTTGTGCTAAGCACAATGACTTCAGTTTTGTCTGAGTTTAATAGCAGAAAGGTGTTGGTCATCCAATCTTTAATCTCTTTAATGCACTGAATGGCTGAATGGTTTCATCAGGTTTAACTGGGTATCATCAGCATAACAATGAAAGTTGACGGAGTGTTTCCTTATTAAATTACCTAAAGGAAACGTATAAAATAAACAGTATTAGTCCAAGAAACAAGCCTTGATGAACTCCATAACTAACTGTAGTGGACTGAGAAGATTATAATTAACGTTAACAAACTGAAAACAATCAGTTAAATAGGATTTAAACCACATTAATGCCGATCCCTTAATACCAACTGATTGTTCCAATCATTGCAGAAGGACGTGATGGTCGACAGTGTCAAAAGCCACACTAAGGTCCAACAAAACCAGTACAGAAACAAGTCCCTTGTCTGAAGCAGTTAGGTCGTTGGTGACTTTGAGCAATGCTGTTTCTGTACTATGATGTTCCCTAAAACCTGAGTGAAAATTCTCAAATAGACTTTTGGATTTAAGGAAGTCACAAAATTGATCGGTTACTATTTTCTCCAGAATCTTAGATATGAATGTGAGATTTGATATGGGTCTGTAGTTAGCTAGAACTGCAGGGTCAAGGCTGGGCTTTTTAGAAGAGGCTTGATTACAGCTGCTTTAAAGGGCTGTGGTACATAGCCTGTTGATGAAGTTAATCATATCAAGGAGGTGGTTGCTAAGTAAAGGTAAAACATCTTTGATGAGCTTTGTTGGAACTGGGTCTAACAGACAGGTAGACAGTTTAGATGAAGAGACTATCGAAATAACTTGACTCATCTCTATAGGAGAGAAACAATTCATATAACCAAAAGGTTCAATAGTCAGCCCTGTGGTTTCTGGATCTGAGGGATGTAAAGGTGGACTACAATTTTTGGAGGACAGGAGGCCATTAATTTTATCTCTGATGAGCAAAATCTTATTTGTAAAGAAGTTCATAAAGTCGTTGCTATGGAGGGTTGGTGGAGTACTAGGCTCATATATGCTGTGGTTCTTTGTCAATCTGGATACAGTGCTGAAAAGAAACCTGTGGTCATTTTTCTTTTCCTCTATTGATGAATGATGAAAAAATCTGCTGTGTAATTCAGATGCAAGATTAAATTAAGCACTATTGGGATTTCCTCCTTAAATCTAGATATAGCATGATCTGATAAATGTCTAGTGTAAAAATTCTCAGCAGGAAGGGAATCATTGAATAATAGAAAATCAAAGATTATCAGGCAGTGGTCAGAGAGGAGAGGATTTTGTGGAAAGACTATTGAGTCTTCAAATTCCACACCATAAGTCAGGACTAAGTCAAAGGTGTGATTAAAACAGTGAGTGGGTTTATGTACACACTAACTAAAGCCTATCGAGTCTAGTAATGACATAAATTCATCACTGAGGCTGTCATAGTCATTGTCCACATGAATATTGAAGTCTCCAACAATAATTACTGGATCTGTTTTAAGGACTAGACTGGCTGGGAACTCAGTGAACTCTGATTAAAAAATTCAGTGTATGGACCAGAAGGTCGATAAAGTATAATATACAGCATAGGCTGGAGTGGTTTATAGATTGGGTTGGATAGGCTAAGACTAAGACTTTCAAATGTGTTAAAATTCAGCTTAGGTTTAGGATTCAATTGTAGACATAAATTAAAAATAGCTGCGACTCCTCCTCATCAGCCTGAGTCTTGAGGAATCAGATTATTTAGGTGACTAGGAGGAGTAGCTTCATTTAAGGACACATACTCCTCACAAAGCCAGGTTTCTGTTAAACAGAATAAATCTATGTGATAATCTGATATAATATCATTGATTAAAACAGCTTTGGAAGACAGATGGTAGACAGATCTAATATTCAGAAGGCCACATTTTATTTTCTTGTGCTTTGGAATTGTTGGAATGTTGGTGTTGATTTTTATTAGGTTTTGATGTACAGCTGTTTTTCTCTTTACTTTAGATCTATTATTAACTTTACATGGTCGGGGGACAGACACAGTCTCTATAGGGTTTACAGTAGGTAACTGCTCTGGAAGTGCAGAGAAATGTATAAGACTGTGACTCTGCATCCCGGTCTCACCTCTGGGTCAGGGTTTTGGGTCAGTAATAAACGTGGCCAGATTTTTGGATATGAGAGTAGCGCCATTCCAAGTGGGATGTATGCCGTCTCTCCTAATAAGACCGGGTTCAGCCAACCTGGAGTCCAATCAATGAGACGAGATTGGAGATGGATAAAAAAACACACGCCAGTTTTGAATTTGCTATTCTCAAGAAGCATTGCCTGATGTGAACATGCCTCACACAAAAGAGCTCTCAGAAGACCTACGATCAAGAATTTTTGACTTGCATAAAGCGTGGTGTACTGTAAAAAGGTCACCACCCACTCTCCTCCTCCTTTTGCTCGAGAATTACATAAATTCAAATTGGCTGAACTGCCTTGGATCTTTGTATGTACATAGATGATATATCCTAATGAAGATCAGCTGGACTAAATGATTAGATAATGTCTCATTCATCTCTACATGGCCGGATATAAAGAAATCTTCTCAAATGTCAGACTGCACTCATTTGCATATGCTGATTTTCACAATATTGAATCAAAATAAACAAAATGTACATAAGGGCTAAATCATGTAAGCAGATGCAACTCATGTTTTCATGTCATAATTTGTTGCTGCTTGAATGTCTTTTTGTTTCTCCCTTAAACTGCCAATGTCTTTTTATTGTAGTTTGGTCTTTTATTTTCATTTTGTTGCAGTTATTTTGGGTGGTATGCAGTACTCTATACATCTTGGACTCAATTCTTTTTTTTAATGAAAAAAGCTGAAAGTACAGATATTTCCTTTAAAATATATAGAGTAAAAGGAAGTAAGTTTTTTTTTTTTTTTTACGGGGGCGGAGGATTACAGATATCTGAAAACTCTGCTGATGCTGCTGATGAAGTCTGTACTTTCTCGTCTCTTTTTTCAATCTGTGTAAACATACTGTTGGTAGGCGGTGGTCTAACATCTCTTGTTCCTCTTGGGTCCTCAGTGGATTGTTGGGATGGTCAGGATGGAGAGCCCATCGTCCACCATGGCTACACCCTCACCTCCAAGATCCTCTTCAAAGATGTCATCGAGACCATCAACAAGTACGCCTTTGTGAAAAATGAGTAAGTTTGAACACACCTGGGGTCAGTCATTCAGAGGGGTTCAATAGATCACTTGTACATTTCATTGCTTCTGCATTTACAGCAGATGGCACATCATAAAGCATGCATGTTCATTGCTTTGATAGAATCCCAGCAGTCTACTGTATGTGTGTGGTCTGTCACATTGCAGTGCTACATTACACAGTCTGTTGGACTCCATGGAGAAAAATGGAAGAAATGAGGCGTAGAATACAGTTGCAGGGTAGGATGGACTTAACATGTCTGTAAGCTTCGTTTCCACCCTATAATGCAAAGTGCATCTCTAACATGTTTGGGTTTAGTCACTGATGAGTGGCATATGAGGTGAAGAGTAAAATGGGCTATAAAGACTAATGAACACAGCCAGAGACTGGAACTCTGTTAGACATGCCATATTACTGCCATACTCATTCTGACCAACTGTAGTAAGTAGAATGTGATGAGCTTGGACATTTCCATTCTGCCAAAGATACACAGAGGACACACGGCAATGATCAAATGTCACAGTATTTCACACTTATAAATTTCACTTGAACTTAAGCTGCGTGGCACGCAGAGTGTAAGGGCACTGTGAAAAGGCAAGAACAAAGGCTCCAAAGTGAACAACAGTAACAGATAAGTATAAAGTGTAATTCTGCTGACAGCCACTAGATGCTGGCTCCCACAAATGACAATGAACTTCTTACTAACAGACTCCTGTTGATGCATTCTCTCTAGCAGCCATTCTGCTCTCATTCACTTTATTTGGACCCTCTGGTGATCATTTTGTAAATTATTATTCTATTAATAAGACTTAAGGGGGATTAGATTTAATAGGCTTTGAATTTCTGCTGTGTCAGGCCCCCCCAAAAAAAAAAAGCCGAAAACATATGGGAGCCGGGTGGCACAGCCAGCATTTACTTTTGGAGTTGTTTGCGAATACCCAGCAGATGGGACTCTTCAATAGGTAGTAAATATGACAAATTGATAAGAAGTTTTTGTGAATGAGCCTTTTAAAACCACATAATCTATTAGTTTAAAAACACCTCACATCACCCTATGTATGATCATATTACTCTATGTATGATCATATTAGTCTATGTATGATCACATTAGTCTATGTATGATCACTTTCAACTGAATGCAGTGTCTTTTTATTTTAAAATGGTCGACTATAGTATCAAATTCTTTGCTAATTATTTTAATTTAGTGGTGGTGTTCTTCTTAGTTTAGAATCATAGTTTGGGTATTATAAGAATTTGTGTTCATGTACAGTATATTTCCTGTGTAGATGGTAAATGGACAGCAATTATATAGCGCTTTTCCACACCTTCATGGTGCCCAAAGCACTTTACATTGCCTCTCATCCGCC
Source organism: Apogon talboti (assembly GCA_037367365.1). Lineage (NCBI taxonomy): Eukaryota > Metazoa > Chordata > Actinopteri > Kurtiformes > Apogonidae > Apogon > Apogon talboti. The sequence goes on along the minus strand of JAPQRQ010000026.1, from coordinate 32,224,718 downwards.
CATTCACACACACTCTTACACCACTGGGCGACTGCTGCCATCCAAGGCGCTGCCAGGCTCCACTGGGAGACATTTAGGGTTCAGTGTCTTACCCAAGGATATTTCGCCAGGATTCAAACCGCCAACCCTTCGGTCATTCGACGACCCATTGTGCCAACTGAGCCACAGCTGCTCCTATATAGAAATGTTCTTACTTCATATATTGGCCAATATATTGGTTATCGGCCATTATATTGGATATCGGCCGATGTATCGGATATCAGGGTTTTTTTTAACCCCCAATATTGGTATCGGCATCGGCCCTGAAAATCCTATATCTGTCGGGCTCTGATTTATATATCATAAGAAATGGTGATGGTGAAACTTTACACACTTGATTTTTGTTAGTTGAAAACATTAAACAGAATGTTAACATAGGATTTAGTTTAATGTACTTTAGTCTTCTTTTTTCAGATCTTGCCACTCATCTTCACTTCATATATCCGTTAATACAAACTAAAAGCCTATGCAGGAAGGGCTGATTATGACTTCATGACATTTTATAAACTTCTGGAGCATGAGAAATGCACATAACATTAACTCTGGGCACCTTTGATGATCAGGCAAAAGCTGTTTTGGCAAGACAAATTTATTTATATAGCGCCTTTCAACAACAATGTAATTCACAAAGTATAAAACATTTAAAACAATCCAGTCATAAAATGCAATAAATACAACATACAACAACATAGAGTAAAATTCAGAAGAAAAAGCTTTAAAAATATATACATTAAGTAAAGGAGTAAACATTTACAACATGGAGTTAAAAGCAATGCTAACCAGAAAAGTCTTCAGGGTTCAGCTGATGTATAGTTCATTGAGATTTGGTTCCAGACATGTGAGGCATAAAAAAATCAATGCTGCTTCTCCCTTGGATAAAGTCTTTCAGCATACTTGTGATTGAACACAAATTGACGAAATCAAAGATTGATGCATCGTCACAACTGTAGTATAGACTCCTTTGCACTATTATTCAGACAGTAATTTAACACAGAGTGATAGAATTTCATAATAAAAGGTTTGATTAGCGAAAGAAAACAATATGTCTCTTAAAAATAGGATTCAAGTGGTGCTGAGTAGTGCAAGATTGTAGTTAAGTGCTTAAATGGTTTACATCAGTCTGAATTTACAATGTGTTCTATTATAGTGTCAGAGGTTTTTCTTAGTTTTTTTTTTGGTAGCATATCTCCCTCTATTCACACCTGTCAGAGATGTAGAGATAGAAATGCTCATAGAGAAAAGAAAGCACACACACACACACATCTTCCTCCTCATCCTTTTCCCAGATTCTGCATCACATGGTGATAATCCACTCAACATACACACCGACTGGAAGATGCAAAGAAAAGCACTATTTTTAGATTGTGTCTCTTCAACTCAAATGTGGGAGAAAGGCTGGCTTTGTGCAGCCTGTCTGTTTTTTTTTTTTTCTTTTTTTAAAAAACCAAGTTGTGGACACTATATTTTACAGATAACTGGGTAAAAAGGAGTGGGGTGAAAGGCTGCCATGGACATCAAAGGCTAATGTGATTTTTCCTGGATGGTGAATGTGAGAGAGGCCTTCAGACACCTAACAGAAACAAATTCACAATGAAAAGCTTCTATATCTGCCTTAGACTGAGAAGTGTCACAGCTAGTATGAGGTGAATGAGAAGTCTGCTCATGAATACCGCTGTGTTTATGGCTGATTTTAGCAGCAGATATCCCACACTTATCCACAGCAGTAATTAAATATATGGAGGTGTTTGCAGCTCAGTTATTATTGCCATTAAAACATAAAGTAGAAGCATTTACTGGAACCTATTTACAAGTCCTATGAGAAATTTCTGTGAGCTTGAGTTCATCAAAGTGGTGTTTGCAAAAGTGTCACCATTCATGGTGTTGAAGTATACACTTGAGTACTGAGGATGACACTTAGGATGTCCTCCATCATCGTACATTGAAGTGTTTTCACACCCTGCTTCAGCTGATAGTTTACATTAAAGCTCTATTAGTAGTCACAGTAAAACCACGAATCACTTCTGTAAGGTTTGTGTTGTCAATAATTACACTAAAGACCTGTGACAGAACTGTTACAATTTAGTCTGAACCATGGATCAGCAAATGGCAACAAACATAACATGACATAGTAACTTCATACTTTTGTAAGCTTCTAAATCAACCTCTCTAGAGAAAAAAGGCTGCCATTTGAGCATCAAACTTGTTTATTTTACTTTAGAGCTTTGTCCAGTGGAGAAAACAACAGGAGCACTCCTATTTTATCACTTTTCCATTTTCTTTTTTTTAGTTTCTAATATTTGATTTTTGATTTTTCATTGGACAACAATACAGTTACATACTTGCAAGACAAAACGACCTCACCGACTCACAACAACAGGGCAAGAGACAGCCAATCACAAACACACACAAAGGAAAAAAAGGAAAAAAAGAAGAGATGAAGAATGAAAGAAAAAAAAAAGAGAGAAAAAAAAGGGGGGAGACATATGGTGACCTCACACCTCCTAGGTTCTACAAGCCCTGTTTGAGTAATACAAGCTTAACCAATCTGGTGTGCTGGTAGATTTTCCACATAGTTTGAAAATGGTTGCCATATCTTATAGAACATCCTACTTCTTTTTTGCATCCAGTAAGTTATTTTCTCCAGGGGCACACAACTATTTACTTCACTTAGCCACATCTTAATTGGAAGGGGGGAGGGTGTCCGATTTCCACTTTCTTGCAATACATTTCTTATCAATTGTCAACAGGATTTCTGTCAGTTTCTTACCATACTTTGTCAATTTGAGCTTAGTTAGATTCCCTAGTAGACAAAACTCAGGGTCCAGTGGAAATGTGACCCCATGGATATTTGATAAGGTTTCACATACCCCTGCCAGAACCCCTGTAATTTAGAACACTGCCAGGTAGAATGAAGGAATGTTCCTTCCTCTGTACCACATCTAAAACACAAAGGTGATACATTAGAATTATATTTGTGTAATTTATGTGGGGTAATATACAGCTGATGTAGGAAGTTGTATTGTATCAATCTATACCTAGCATTTAAAGTACAGGTGACCCCATCTCTACACATATTCCTCCATAACTGCTCCTCAGTGGTGATTCCCAGGTCCCCTCCCATTTCACTCTTGATCTGTCCATATCTGGTATTACTATAGTCGACATAAGGGCTGTATACACCCTTGAGATAGTTCTGAATATTGGTTGGTCTGCATGACACAGATGTTTAACTGGGGACACGGGAGGTACGTTCCAGTTTCCCTTTTGCTTAGCCCTGATGAGGTCACGTAGCTGGAGATAGCTGAAGAAGTCCTTGTTTGTCAACTTGTTTGTCTCCTGCCAGAATCTGAAGTTACCACTCTGAAGAGTCATTGGTAGTAATGTTTCCCCTTAATGGAGTTTTGGGAGAGAGAAATCCTTCTATCTTAAACATTTCACATAATTTATACCAAACGTGGATCAAATGGATGATTAACGGATTGTTAGTTGCCATTTTAATTGTTGTTTTCCATTTTCTTTGACTCTGAAACTTGTTTTCTAACTCGTTCTTAGCCATGGCATTACTGCCTTGGGAGACCCATAGAGTGACTTGCCACCCCCTCTAGTGGTCACATACATTCACAGCAACATGTCAGCCTGTGAATAAATCTATTCCATATATCTGCAGTATCATACACTGACATCTACTGGTAATTTCTTTTGCTGTACAAAAACTTCATATAAGTCCTATTCATGTTTACGAAACCATTCTAATTTTGAAAATGTATTGATATTAAAGGGGGTATTTCTATTATTGAGATTCATAAATTAACTCCTATAATTAACAGCAACAGGCATTAGCCCCTAACTATTATTATTTTTATTTATTTATTTATTTATTGTTTTGCTTTGTGTAGTTTCAATTTCTGTAGAGAATAAACACATTCTCTTTTACATTCTCTTCTGTTTGTTTTTCTCCTTCACTTTTTTTGACACCGCTGTTTAGTCTGTACTGAGGTGTAGGGGAGGTTTCAAATTTGCAGATATGGTTCGAATCCAAAAGTCTGGACCAGATGAGGGATATGTGATCTTCCTGGTCCAATCTGTTGTATTTGTATCTTCCTTTAAAAAACACATTGGTCAATCTCTATTTAAGAGTGTTTTTCTTTTTTCTGTACAGTTTGTGTTATGCATAACTACATTTTGGTCGGAAGTGGGTATCATCAAACTGCTAAGCTTTCACTTTTGTAATACTAGCGTGTTGTGTGTCTTCATCTGTTAGCTATCCAGTCATCCTCTCTATAGAGAACCACTGCAGCGTTCCTCAACAAAAGAAGATGGCCCAGTACCTGATTGAGATCCTGGGGGACAAACTGGACCTGACTAACATCAAAGCAGACGAGTCAGGACGCCTGCCATCACCAGAAACACTCAAGGGCAAGATTCTCGTCAAGGTAGAGTAATGCTGTGGGCATACCATAGAGTACAGTGTGGATGCATGTAAAGTGGCTGATTCTCCATGGTGTAAGGAGTCGGTCCTCATGTGATTATCTCTGCACACCTACTTTTTAAGTTTAAAACCTGCCACTGCAGATTTCAAAGGAAGGAGCTGGTGGGCAGATTGAAGGCATGTGATTAGAGCATCTGGATATGACATGTTTAGGGAGGAGAGAATGAAAAAGAACTTGATTGTTAAAATGAGAAGAAAGCTGAGTTCTTGTTGTATTAATAGCATACCACAGTGTGTGTTATTGGTGCAAAAACAATATCCTAAGCCCAGACCACCAGACATAATTAATGCTTATGTAAGTCCCACCCACCATGGTTGCTGATTACACCTGTCAAGCTTACATACCCAGCTTGTCTCACAATGGTATTTTCAATATCATCAGTGAGATTGTAAAGGCGGTACCTGAACTAACATTTCGGATATATCAGCAGGTAGTCAACAGAAAGCACTAGAGGGAAAAAGAGTATGTTTGTGTGTCAGAAGTGTCTTTCTGTCACAAAATAAACACACACGTTTTGTCCTCTGAGATTCACCTGACATCACTTGGTATGGTCTCCTCTGGCTGCTGAATATAAAGAGTTGATAAGAATGAAGACTAAACTCATGTCAAAATAAATGTATGACAACCTTGAATGTAATTGGGTTAGATTATGCCTCTTGGTCCATTGCGGAACATGAGGCCATGACAACAGATTGGATGTAAATCTGACTGTAATATGCTTAATTTCACATATTCACCTCAAAGTCTAAATGTGAGACTTTGTCTTAGCACGACGGACAAATGATGTGATAATGCTGTGAGTCTTTTATGAAACCAGACACCTGCTCACTCAAAGTCCAATGTCAATTTAAGAGGTACAGAATGTTTCTAACAGCGTTCATCTTATTAGTAAAACTCCATTTGCTCCAAGGTAAGATGCGAACCAAGTACACAGTTTTAGCAAACAAAGACAGTTAATTACAGTTTATGTTTTAACATCATGTTCAATTATTGTGTATTGTATGAGTGTAACCATGTAAAAGAAACACTATTAATCCTTATCATACAACAGACACATTTTTTTATTTTTGTTTGATAACAGCCAGCTACTAAATAACTAACCCTAAGACGGTTTTACTGAAAATGTTGAACCTAGTGTACCAGAGCCTTGAAATGAAAATGATCATACACAAGTCATAACCAAGAGGTTTGCTATGGGTAAATGTAATGTTATTATATTCAGTAACAAATACCCTATGTTTTTGATTAATAAAGAGGATATTAGTAAAGGATAACTGCAATATCACAAGTTCATCATCACAAATAGTATGTTTGGCTGGAAAGACAATCCCATGTCAGGAAATGTATTAAAATGGCATCACCTAGACGGGATATAACTTGGAGTGTAATCATATTTTGGTATATCTGCCATTACGATCATACAGAGGGTACCCCTATAATTCAAACATGACAATTATTGTACACATGACAACACTGGCACATCATTTGGGCATTTTTGCTCAGGTCCTGAATAAGGGTTGAAAGACGGATAGTGGCCATTCATGGAAGGGTCAGTGGATTTTTGCAGATTGAAAAGTTCAGAGTAGATAAAATAGTTATACACTTATCTAGGTTACCATAGAGTTTTACATAAAAAATAATTAGAAACTTTGAAACAGTCTTAATTTGTATTTAAGTTTCCTGCCTCTTAGGGAAAGGTCTAACTTAGGAACCTTCAAATCATATTCCCCTTCCACATCTGAAGATAAAACCTACACTGTAGTCAGACATGTTGTGACAGTTGTCATTTTCCATGAATTGTAACCACTAAAGTAGCTTTATTCCCAAGCACATGTTAAACAACAGAGGCATGACATGGTGCTGTTAAGCCCCAACAGTGTCTGTTAACAGGTTAATAAGGCTTGATTGACACCAGATGCTTTGACTAAAAATGCAACTCTGTGCCAAAAAACTGACACAACAGCAACTGCACTGCCAGCTGCTACCGCAGCCCTCCTATCTACCTGTACACTCAGCAACAATGTCTATGTAGGCAGTGGTCCAAAGTAACTACATACCTTTACTCAAGTACTGTATACAATATACAGTGTTGAGGCACTTGTACTTAATATGAGTTTTTTGGTGTTCTGCTACTTTCTAATTCTCTTGTAGTCTGGCTCTCCTGCCTTTGTGTTAGTGTCTTTGTGTTACTGTATTCATCACCACTTGGAAAAAAAACTGTGAAAATTAAATTTTTTTACAACGGCTTGCTTACCCATGTGCAACCGTTCCAACAGAACAAGTTCTTCCATCACATTATTTTTCAGAGGCACTATCACTGCATCCTTCACTTTGGTATTGCCCAAAACAAATGTGAAACTTCAGTATGACAGCTGTACTCTAGCCAAAGTTTATCAATGAACTTGCACTTACTATACTTAATATTGTAATAAATCCCAGTCTTCACTACATGCATTATGACTTTTGACAGATATGTACGTAAAGTGACCTTGACTGATTCAACTGCCGGGTGCAGTATATTTCACTCAGCTGATTATGAGTGTAAGCTTTTGACAGTGAAAGCTTTGTGTTATTTGTGGGATTTTAGTCCCTATTTTCCAGGACAAGTTGCACTAATGAAACCCTACATTACCATGTGGCCGAAAAGCCAAGTGGCATTTTGCCTCATATTCTATTAAATTACCATTCCTGTGTAAAAATGAGAGGTGGTAGAGACTAAACAGAGGTCCAAGGACTAACCTTTATTCTCTGTGTCATTTAGAAACAATCAAGTAAATCGTTAAAAACAACTAAATGTTGACATGACCAGAGCACAGAAGATAAGTATTGTAATAATTGTAATAAATTAAAAGGACCAGCCTCCAGTGTTAACTATTGCTTCCGTCACGTGCTATCAGGAAGATGATTCTTTCCACTTGTGAATTTGAAATTACAAGTGCATTGTGTTAAAGTGCATTTGTTGTCGTAGCAAAATGTAAAATGGCTTACCCACAATTTATTGTGACCTGCTGCTTGGGAAAAACAGTTTTGGAAGTATTAATTCATCTGCTATTTTTTTTTTGACTGTATTTGCTATAAATGTGCAAAATCATCAGCTAACAGCAGCAGAACATTAACAAAAGCATTGTTTATCTTCCGCGATGAATCCCTCATTGCTCTCCACCATGTTGAAAAGTTCAAAGGTTATTTTCATCTTGGCAGCTTGTGTATCAAAATTTTCTCCCAGTTCTTCAGTGTAAAATACAACATGAGGTGGCAACTTTCATGTGCAGTTTTCGAGTTCGTAACTAGCATTTACCATAATTCTCATATCACATGAAGGCAGGATAAGTCCTGCACCTCTACATTTGAAAATCTGGCCCCCCAACACCCTAAGTGTATGAAATCCATGTTGAATCTATTTGAAGATCTACTGACTGTTCCTTCCTCCACCAGGGGAAAAAACTGCCTTCCAACATTGACGAGAACGCAGAGGAGGGAGATGTATCAGATGAGGACAGCGCTGACGAGATGGAGGATGACTGCAAGCTGATGAATGGAGATGTATGTACCCTCCCTGTGGTGTGACGCATTTCATTGTGTTTCTCCTTCCTCTGTCCAGCAGAGTTCCAGGAGGCATTTCAGTGTCAGCAAATGAATGGAAATTGGTGCTTGTAATGGCTTCTCAATGGATCATATGTGTTAACTCAGAGGCAGTGGTTGTTGATAAGTTTCTGATGTCCCGTCTTGAACAGCTCTGGTCGTGATGTTTTTCTCTGCTGCTCATCTCTTCCTTTCTGTGGTGGCTCATTCTTGTTCTTCTCCTGCTTCTTTTCCTGTTTTTTCTTCAATGTTGCTTGCGTCTTTGAAAGTGGAAGGTATTGTATAAAAGCTTGATCAGATCTAACTCCTGTCACATGTGGGTCGTGTTTCCATCCTTCCTGCTACTGACATCTTAAAATTCCCAGCAACATTTTTACAATATTATGTCATTAAGGGCATTTTCAAATCATACTTGGTTTGCTGTGGTCTCAGGCAGCATTTGTTTGTTCTTTTTTCCCACTTCATATAATTTATACTTGTGCAGTTTTAGAACTGCATTAAAAAACTAAAATCCAAAGTTTTTTCAGGGCACTCAGTGGTTGGATGTGTCCAAGCCAGGTCTCACACCTGACCAAACAGCAGATGGTTGAAAAAGCCCTAAAACTCTCACCTTCCGAGGACTGGTGGAAGAGGTCTTATTCTGGTGCCAAAAGCAAAATGACTGTAGCCAGGCTCAGGTCAATTAGACCAAACATTTCTGAGTACAGAGTCAATTGGAGGGTCATTACATGATGTTCAGATAAGATATGCATGATAAGATCAGACATATTTTTTTTTTCTAATAAATTGTCATTTGCGAAAGGACAGTGGGTAGTGTCAAAAAGAAAAGATTATCAATAACTACTTTTACATGAGCAAAGTATTCCATTACATAGCAAATGAAAACTATGGTTTTACCATGCCCTTAACTATACTATTAAATGTACTTAATCATGGAAAAATACAGAAAAGTGGCCTGAGCTCTGCCATTTAGCATTTTTGTACCAGAAGAGTTGTGGTGGATGCAAACATTCACCCACTGTCTTGAAAAGATCAGCATTAAAGAAAATTGCATATTCAAGTTGTTCAGAATATTTCAATGTAGGTGCAATGTTGTAATTACAAGATAAGGTCTTATAATCATAAGTTATTTTCTCAAAATTCCAAGATCAAGATTTTGTCATTATGTCTGGTATTTCAAAGAATAATAATTGACCACACAGTCTATATAGTAATTTAATCAATAACCAGTGTGGTTTGATATGGTTTACATTTCGTTAGATCACAGGAAGTGTGTAGATGATTTCCAACCAAAGCATGTGGTTTATGGATACACTCTGCCACCAAGTGGCTCAATTTGGGATGTGCATATTATACTAAGCAAGGTGAAGAGCACCTTTTTTTTTTTTTTTTTTTTTTTTTACCAGAAGTTCTTCTACTGCCTCTTCATCCCATTGTCTGTGTGTCATGTTCATACCTTGAATGCTTCACATTCATCAGTGAAATTCTGCTACATCAGATGTTCAGCAGGCGGATGACAAAACAATACTTAGACATGTTTATTGTATGATTTGACTGCAGATTAGCTGACTTTGTAAGTATTGTCATGCCTACATGTATTAAGAAAATGTAATGCATTTAAACTTCATTAGAAGACACCACAAAATCCACCACCACAAAGATGTAGTAGCTATATAAAATACAATTCAATGCAAAATCAAAGTTTCATTTACATATCTGTCTTAAAGAAAACTCTCCCTCTGAAGTATGTTGAATAAAATTCACCACAACAAAATATAATTCACATCAACAAAAGTTATATTCTAGGCCTTTTCCACCAAATTAATTGAATCAGTGTCATTCATGATTCTTTGAACAGGGTTCTATCTTGTGAAATGGCCCATATTTCCATTGGTTTTGAGTGGAACTATTCTAGTACATTGTAGTGTGTGATGAGGTTGTATTTCCACTTTGGTTAAACAAATTCAAAATCTGTTAATTTAATTTTAGTATAAATCTGTGTGCAAAATAAGCCCTTTTTTTGTAAATGAATAAATTTGTTAATTGACTCTTGGTCCAGTAGTAACATACCATGTCCCTTGCAGAAAATAACAGGTAAAGTGAAAGCCCTTCCAGTTGAATTTTATTTCCTTATTAACTGATCATACTGCACATCTGATTTTAAATGAGGAAAAAGGTTTCTGCTGCTGGCTTACGTGAGTTGACTTGTTCAGCTATAGCACTTGGAAGTACATGCAGTAATTACAAGAAAAACAAAATGAGCAAACTGGTAGTTGGTCTCTCATATTATCCCATGTGTCACTGTTTGTGATTGTGTGTATTTCATCATTCCTTCATCAGACGTCAGCCAACAGGAAGCAGGTGGAAAACATGGCCAAGAGGAAACTGGATAGTCTGATGAAGGAGTCAAAGATCCGGGACAGAGAGGACCCAGACAGCTTCACCATCGCAGCCCTCCCTCCCGCTGCCAAGTCCTCGGACAAAACCGGCCCTAAGGTACATGTTGTTACATGTTGTTATGACTGGAACTCCAGAATACTTATGGTCAAAACTATGTATGAAGCCAACTTCCTGTAAAGACTTGCCCTGCACTTCACAACACACACAGTGTGGTCACAAATGTAAGTTATTCATATGGCATCAGCAAATAAATGTCCGTCAGTCCTGGTCACATCTACAGCCTGTCTGTCCATGGGAGTGGATCTCTCCTTCACTGTGGTTCTTCCCCAGGTTTCTCTTTTTCTGACTGGGTTTTTTGGAGTTTTTCATTGCCTAGAAGGAGGGTCTAAGGACAGAGGATGCCCGGAACATTGATCCATTTGCTTCACTGCCTGTTTACTGATTACTTGACTGGCTGCTTATTTTCATTGTATTTTTTTTATCAATTCAACAATTGTGAGGAAACTTGGTGGTGATATTGTGCTCTATGAATAAAATTGAATTGAATTGATATGGGTAAGTTTAAAAGCAACAGTGTTCCACTCACTTCTCAGCTAAATCTCTGTAAATAATGCATCTCCATTCTAGCTTAATGTCCAATATTCTTAGGGTCAAATCATGTGACACACTTTTTTGTCATGGACAATCAGGGGTTGTGTCCATAATAATCATCTGTTCAAAGTATATTTTTTATGTTATCAGGGCAAAGGTGATGATGGGACAGACACAGCAGATGACTCTCATCCCAGTGGAAACAAGCGCTTAAGCCGTTCCTTCATTGGGAGCTTCTCTAAACGCAAGGTCGGCATTTTTTTTATACTCCTACCTGCCCCAGAGGGTGGGGGTATACCAGGAAGATTATTGTCCATCCCCTTTCTCAGACACAATTCACACAATTCTTTTTAAATTTCACACACATATTCTTTATCACTAGGAGAGGTGTGGTGCACAGTTTGATGGCTGATTTTAAATTTGGGGATTTTTTTTACAAGCATTTAAAAAGTTCAACTTAAAAAAGTTGTTCATCCTATTTCTCGGACATTATTCACCCAATTTTCTAATTTCACACACATGTTCTTTACCACTATGAGAGGTGTAGTGCACAGTTTGATGGCTGAATTTCTATTTTGGGATTTTTTGAATATATCCGTGTAAAATTTCAACTTAGAAATTTGTCTAACCGATTTCTCATATATTATTCACCCAATTCTTTTCAAATTTCTCACGTTTTTTGATTTATTTTTTTTATATTGCCTTTAAATTTTTGCTTTTTTTTATTATTCTTTACAAATTTTTGCAAATTTTTTAACAGGATTTAAAGTTAACACTCAAAATTAATCCCCGGGGTGGCAGGGTACCAGTAAGCAGGAGGGGTAAAGTGTTATGCGACTGGGTGGGGGTATTAGTAAGCTCTGTTTACTTTTCCACTTGTTTGTCTTTCTTTGATATCTGAACTTCAGTATTTGCTAAATGAGCACTGCATCTTATTATTCAGGCAACAAAAGTACATTATTACAGATTTACATTGTAAGTTTGTAGTTCATTCATATTTATTGTTACCTAATTGTTAAATGTATACTGTTAAATGCATTATTATATATTTGTTCTTGTATATTCAGATATTATAGATATAAACCAAATACAAACTGAGCTCTCTCTTGCTCTCATACATACTGTCTCCCATACTCAATCACACACATATGTATATGTATGTGATGTAATATGATGGAGGATAAAAATGATGTTAAGAAAAATTAAATAGACTATGAAAGTATACAGCAAACATTAACTACTAAATACAATATCAGTAAGTTTGTTGTTTTCCTACTTTGATGGTTTTCCATCTGTTGAACTATAGAAAAAGGCAACCAAGCTGAAGAAGACATCAAGCTTTGAAGACACAGACACAGACCAAGAGAGCACCAGCAGTTCCTCCCGTGCCCCCTTACATCACAACAAGTAGGTCACATGCATGTGAACACTTTTTCTGTTTGCTGACTCTTTTCATACATGAGTGTACTAATGTGGTATTTGACATTTGTTGCCCTTCTAGAAAGAAGAAGACCATGAAGCTGTCCAGAGCTTTGTCTGACCTGGTGAAATACACATGCTCCGTGGGCCTTTATGACATTGATGCACAAGGTGAGAGCGGCTTTGTTTATTGCAACACAGCTAGTGTTCATGTTTCTCCATTACTAATGAAAGCGGGATTTCAATGAGGGCCTTCCGTAACATACACCTCCAACATGCCCATAAATCTCCACAGTTACAACCAAGTGACATACAAAATATGTGATTAATTAGCACACTTTGGTATCAACACAAAGACAGCTGGTCAGTTTTATGAGACTTGGATGAATAGCAATAAGAACAGCAGCAAAACACAAGTTAAATGCATCTGTGTTTTGTGATAAAGCTGTCTTTAACCTCCTCAAGCAGTGTCGCCTATTGCTTACAATGAATGAGATGCTTGCTCTCTGAAATTAGGTAGCTACTAGTACATGCTCATGCAGTTGGAGACTTTAATATCACATAGCAGCTACAGAATACAGGTTCTCTGAAATGTAATTCAGCTGATGTAATGTGTTTACCTTTGGATACTGGTATTTGTTTAAGTAGCAGTAATGTCTAACACACCTTTTATTTATCTAAAAAATAAAACTGATGTGTGAGTCTGTCTTCTCTCTGGCAGCCAACTGTAGCTGGCAAGTATCTTCGCTGAGTGAGACCAAAGCCCACCAAGTGATGCAACAGAAAACCAGCGCCTTCATCCAGTTCAACCAGCGACAGCTCTCCCGCATCTATCCCTCGTCTTACCGCGTAGATTCATCCAACTTCAATCCTCAGCCCTTCTGGAATGCGGGTTGCCAGCTGGGTATCAACACACAACACTTTGTTCTGGTTTAGCAGCTGTTCACATTTGACCTGATTTTTGAATTGGTTTCAGTCATCAGCCATTAAAAACATCTTCTATTTTACATCAGCAGCATACAGTCTCATTTTAAACATAATTATTTCAGCTGCTACACACAGCCACACTGACTCTGAAGCATTATACATCATACATCATTCTGGATTAGGTTGAGTATAGTTAGAAGAAGCTACACCTGGTGGTGAAAAATAATTGATTAAATTACATGAAGGAAAAACTAAATAAAAACCACAATGAATGATGCAATGTGAACCATAATAAGATAGAGCTGTATGTACAATCAGATTTGCTTGACTTTTCCTCTATTAATGGTTCACAGTATAACTCTACACAGTATCGTATTATTTCGAAACAATGGTTCTCGTATTTGATGTCATGTATCCTTTCATCCTACCGTTTTCAACCTCTACAATTTAAGCTTTCCTAATAATACCTGGAAAAACTCAAACTGTGCAACTGAGTGAAAAGATGGCTGCAGAGAAAAGGGGGAAAAAAACTGGTAGAATTTTGTATTGTTTTACCCTGTGCCCTCTGGGGCAGGCAGGGGGGTATGTAGATATACCAGGAATTCCATCCGACCATCTAAGATTTTTGTCCAACCAATTTCTCAGACACCACTGACCATCATTGAATTTCAATGTTTTATTTTATTTTATTTATTTATTTATTTTTACAAATTTTTAAACATTTCAACTCGGAAAATTAGTCCAACCTATTTCTCAGACACTATTCACCAGATTCTTTTCAAACTTCACACACATGTTCTGTACGTGTGCTTTTCTCTCAATTTTTGCTTTTTTTTTTTTTTTAAACGAAAAAAGTTTTTAAAAAGATTGAAAGACTCACAATTAATCCCTCGGTAGGCAGGTTATCAGTGAGCTGGAGTGGCAAAGTGTTGTGCGACTAGGCAGGGGTATTAGTAGGCTCTGCTTACTTTTTGATTTATTTTTAACAGAAAACAAATGGGACAAATATGGTGACATGTCGCAAGATGAAAATGACAGCATTGTAACTGCAGACCAAGCCGTTTCCAAAATTCTTGCAAATGGTTTCACCTCCCAGGGTATTCTGGTGTGGGGACCAAAGTGGTGGGGAGAATTAAAGTTACCTCTCTCTGTATTGAAAAACCCAGAGGTTTCCTCATCTCATGGTTAACAAACTTTAGAATTTTTGCTGAAGTTGCTTTAAGTAACAGGTTATTTTTAATTTAGCTACATCCTCAAAGTTCCCTTTAGAATCCTGTAGCATTCAGTCTATTGACAGTAACACAGTGAACTGCTTCAATTTCAGTTGCTCTCAACTACCAGTCAGAGGGCCGGGTCCTCCAGCTCAACAGAGCCAAGTTCTACAGCAACGGCAATTGTGGCTACATCCTTAAACCTGCCTGCATGTGTGAAGGTCTGCCCGTAACAACACCCTTTCCTGTCACACTTTTGTTCTGATGATGTTCAGTATGGATTGGAACAGTGGAGTCTGTGCTCTTCCAGGTGCCTTTAACCCAAACCTGGAGGATCCACTTCTAGGTCAGATGAAGAAACAGCTGGTGTTGAAGATCATCAGTGGACAACAGCTGCCCAAACCCAAAGACTCAATGCTGGGTGACAGAGGAGAGGTGGGAAGCATGTTTAAAAAATGTGTTCTTGTAAACTTAACATTAATTTACAAACATTACATAACATGAACCTACTGCTTAGAGCATTCTATTGTTGTTAGTTTAGCCTACTGTGCCACCCCAGATCACAAAATGCAAAACATTTGTGTATTCACTCCAAACCAGTCTGTGAATAATGGATCACTAATGTAAACCTCTTTGGGTGCCTTGAAAAGCACTATTGAAGTTTATTATTGTTATTATTATTAGTATTATTATTGTTATTAAATTTTCATTATCCCTATTGTGAGTTTTCAAAACTTTGATTCAAATATACTTACATTTTATGGAAGGCTCAGGTTCAGGTTGACTTTATTAATATCCGTAGGTAGATTTGATCTGCAGTAACAGGAGTTGGCATACGCCAAACTCCCCTACTGCTGGTCGCCGCGTGCGCAGCGCCCCAAAATGCCGCTACTGGTTGTCCCTCTAAACTGAGAGGTACACTGAATAATTGTACAAAAAATATGTCGTCACTAAAAGGTTTTGTTGTGTCTCTTGTCAGATCATTGATCCCTTTGTGGAGGTGGAGATCATTGGCCTCCCAGTGGACTGTTCCAAGGAGCAGACCAGGGTAGTAGATGACAATGGTAAGTGCATGTAACAGTGAATTATATGAACAAGGACAGATACTACTGGATCTTATCAGCATGTTGCCTTAAAATATAATGACATATTTGGTTTGAATAGACAGCGTAACTTCTGTTAGGTCAAACTTAGTGTAGGATAAATTAAATCATCTTCCATCACTTAAGCCTTGATCTGTTTGACATGTCAAATAGCCAGAATGGAAAGCAGAAAAGTGTAATTCAGCAATCTGACAAGAGAGGAAGCAGGAAGAGACATCTAATCTATATTGTTGCCTTCAACTGAGAAAGACTAGTATGTATGTTTATTCCCAGAGACTGGTTTGTTCTCATTATCTGTTTAGTAATTGCTGGCTGTCTCTGATATAAACACATTCCCTCTGTTCCCATATGTAGTGTATTTAGAGGTTGATAGACCATAGTTGTTTTTTCAGCACATCCCATAGGTGAGGTCTGGTTGTCCTTCCTTGGACCACTTTTTGTTAGGTACTAACCACAGAAGATCAGGAACATCCAACAAGACCTGCAATTTTGGAGACACTCTGACCCAGTTGTAGCAAAATTACTCAGATCTATATGCTGCCCATTTTTCTGCTTCAACTTGGAGGCCTAAGTGTTTGCTTGGTGAATACTGTATCCCTCATGGACAGGTGCTATTGGAACCAGAGAATCAATAGTGTCACCACTTTAACTGTCATGGTGGTATGGATATACTACAGTTTCTCAGTACATGCATGCACACAGATAGAGTTATTCCAGGTAATGTATCAGTCTACTGCCCACACCTGCAGTGTCCCAAGTAAAAGGCAAAACAAAACATTCTTCAGTTTCCTACAAGTAATACAGTTTTGAGATTAGAAGCATCATGAAACTTTTCACTGAGTTTGTAAAATATGAAAAAGTTGACATCTTTGAGGTCTTGTTCTTTTTACTTGGACCCCTTAATCAGTAAATTTAGCATTTGCTAATAAGATATTATAGTGAAAAGTAGGCTTTGATGTGTGCAATGTTAGAGTTTGACTGACATATAGTTTACAGCCCACTCCACTTGTGAGCCTGACTTTTAGAGCAACTGTATTTGTGGTTAATGTCACACTAACAAGACTGTTAAATGATTTGGTTATATCAGTATTTCTTGAAATCTACTGTCAGTCTGTAAGCTATCATTCAGCATTAGCTCACTCCCCCCTTGCACTCTGGCAGCTCTACCATTTTATCCAAATGTGGCTATATCTGTCTTCACATTGCCGACATGGCAACACTAAAATGAAATTGAAAATAAAGACTCCTAGCATCAAAACGGCAGTCCAAAAACCACGAGGTAATAGCACAGCTACTTTGCGTCTTTATACATAGTCTTTGACTACTACACTATTTAAGATATTCCAGTATCATTTGCAGCTGCTGTCTAGTTATTTCATCATCATCATATATGTTTGCTGTCTTCTGACACATGTGATCTCCTAGTGTTTGTATGTGGAGATTTGTGGTTTGTTGTGGTTCGCCTTTGACATGTAATGTATGTATGTGCCGAACGCTCCTGTCTCTGTATTTTAGCAGTGTGTACAGGTTCTGATGTATAAATGATGAGGTCAGCATGCAGAGCTGTGTACAGGCATCACCTCTCAGTCTGCTCACGCTCTCTGAATAATTGATGAGTGCTGAGCTGGCTCGCTGACTCTCCTGAACCATCGTCTCTCTGTCCTTCATCTCCATTACTCCTCTACTCTCTCCTTTTGATCTATGTAACTTCTCTTTTCTCTTGATTTATTCGGCTTCATCTCACCTGCTCTCGTAAACCGTTTCCCCCTACCCCCTAATCCCTCCACCACAACTCTCCCTTCTACCCCTTTCCACGTCTCTCGGGACTGTCCACCACAGGGTTCAACCCAATGTGGGAGGAGACTCTGGTGTTCACAGTCCACATGCCGGAGCTGGCCCTGGTGCGATTCCTCGTGTGGGACCATGATCCCATTGGTCAGGACTTCATCGGCCAGCGCACCATTGCCTTCAACAGCATGATGCCAGGTAGGGTACAGTGAAGACCTGAATGATAGATCCGTCCTCACATCTGTCTGATACAGGTCACATTCACATGCAAACATCAAACAGCTATATTTTGATGTTATGTCTAAGGTCAGTGATATTATTGTCTTGCCAGTGAAAAGTTAATTTAAAGTATGCTAAAAATCAGATATTATCAAGTTTAAAGGTCCACAGAGGACATCTGTTTGCAGAAGTGGTATATACTGTATTATTCCTAATTTAATCAGAAAAAGACTTCCTGTGTTTTTATTTATTTATAAAGAGCTGTTTATGTCTACAAAGGGAGCAGGATGTCCCCACAAATGAGTCTATTTTGTTCCACTTTTAGATAGTAGTTCAGAACACACCTCTTCTTCTTTTGTAGATTTTTTGCCATTCAGCTTTGAGTGTGTATGTGCTATGTTATTGCTTCCTACTATGCTAGTGTATCCTTTTAACTGAAATCCCATAATAATCAAACCAAACACTGGCTATTGTGAAAACATTTTTTGTCACCACCACAGGCTAGGGTTACTATAGGTTGCCATGTATAACTTCACCGCTTGATGCCATTAAATATTACCCAGTGAACCTTTAAGCAGCAGTTATGAGAACTTTGTAAATTGCCTGAAATGGATCTACATTTCTTCTGTGTTCCTATGAAAAGAACTCTCACCAAGTCATTTTTGACCCAGTTATGCATCTAAAGATTAAGGAGACTGACTCCTACAATGACAAGGAAAAGTAGCATTGACCCTAAGCAGTGCTTTGTGCTGGCTCTGAAAATGTCATTTCAACTAAGTCTCCATGCAACATAAAGTATGCTTTGACATCCTGTACCTCCTGAAAAGGCCGTCTAAGTTTTGAGTGTCAAAACATGCAGAAACATGGTTATGTTTATTGAAGTGTATAAGAAAAACAGGTAATTATCTACAACAGTGGTGAGTTAGGTGAAGCTTCTACTGACACTCAAAACACTGCCTGTAGGCCTAATGCTATTTTGCTGACCCTGGTGAAGACAAATGTCAAGTAAATTGTTGAAACATTATATCTTTAAAAAGTTAACAAGCTACACTTTACTTAATCACCTGGAACATTAGCTTTGTTTTCATTGCTAGCTATTTCAAAAATATCACCTATATTACTAGCAGTTCCGTCAGGTAACTTGCATCATAGCCTGTTGTCAAGTGCACGCGAGTGCTAAGTCTCTGCTCCGTCAGTCAGGAATGGTCACCAACATGTTGCCTCCTTCACGGGCTGTTCCAGCACCGGTAGTGATGCCTGGGCTGTGATGGACTGGTCACTGACGACACCAGTCTAAGATGACACATTATTGGTCAGTGTTGGGTCACGTCCCTAGGACAATGGCAGTGCAAAGCTTACGGCTGCACAAACAACAAACGCAAACACATGCTTTCCACTCAGTCTCGCTCACTGACTGCTGCTTGTTTACTTGCACTCAATCACCTGGAATCAAAAGTGGTACGTCACTTCTGGCCAGCAATGGCTGCATCCCATACATTCTGCCCCGTGCATAATTCACATAATAAAAAGGTCCATTGTGGTGCATTTCTGGCGATTTTTTTATTATTATTTATTTATTTGTTTGTTTTTTTTACTGAATTTGCACTTCTCTTGCTCTAAGTAATACACAAATCACAACTGGTGTTGTAAGCATGACTAGTAGTGAGTCTTTCTGCTACTGTGATCACAGCTACATCTTAAGTATACCTATATAAAACAAACTCTAAAGTGACTTGAAGTGTGATTTCTTGCTACCAAAACATTCCTCTCGATCACTACATGTAGTTGAGGATTTAGTTGCAAAACGTCAAGGTAGAGATGCTGGCGTGAGCATGTGTGGGTTGCATGTGGGTATATGAAATTTGTGTTCTCGGTTGTGCTGGGAGTCTTATCATTTGTCTCAATTGGCTGTATTTCTAAGGTAACTAACTAAATAGTATTGCACACTACCACTCTAGAGGTGTAGGAGAGTGCAAGGATTACAAGGACTGCAAGGATTTTCAATGAAAATCCGACCTGTGTTCCCAACATAGAAATCGGTGAGTATAATGGTTAGTCATTAACTTAGAAATGGAGCTCACTAACATTAACAACCAGCTATGAGCACAAAATTGACTCAAACACAAGCCTCACGTGAGCATGCACAAATTTTGCATATAAACCCTTAATACAGTGTTGAATAAACTCTGAGGAGCTACACAAAAATTTATTCAGTAGTGTAGTGTCTGTACACTGCTGAAAACGAGACATTGTGATATACTGTACCTGCTAATTTTTGTGCCTGTGTCTATGCAGGTTATCGTCATGTGTACTTGGAAGGTATGGAGGAAGCTTCCATTTTTGTTCATGTCGCAGTAAATGACATCACTGGTAAGGTAGGTACTACTGAAAAAGACAAAAGACAAAATATTTGAAGCTTGTAAAAATTCCAGAAGTGCTTAAATATTTGCACTGTTTCAGTTTGGTTTGTAGGGTTAAAACATGTGCAACATGTATCTCCAGTGTGTTGATGCTTGTAGAATAAAGCATAGTAGAGAGCCCAAGTAATGTTATGGTTTTCAACAAAACAGTTTTTACCCAATTATGTTGTGTAAAAAAAAAAAAAAACAGTTAAATAAAAGACAAAAATTGCATCACACTGTGACTTATGGCTGGAGGTTATTAACACCAGCAAGAAAATATTGATGACAAACATGTATAAAACTGTTTTCATTAAACCGAAGATTAAGCTCAATATTGAATATTGAAAAATATAGTCCATTAAAATATTAAAAAGAAAGATAAAGTGACAAATAATATTTGACGTAAAATATGGTCGTGACACTAGTTTAAGGGTTCATTCAGATGTGTTGGGGGGGTCTACAGGATACCTATCTAATACCTAATACTGCCACTGATAAGAGTTTTTTAAATAGTGGACCATTAGGCTGCATTACAGGACTCTGCAGAGGACTTTATATTTGAAATGAAGGATCCAAGACATGGAGACCTGTGGCTGTGGTGACAGCTGACTGAGGAGAGTGAGGACAGAGGGTTATGTAAATTTAACTTATGTCACCAAGTCTAGTAATTACTAATGAAATTTTATCAGGGTTTGGAAAAGAATGCTATTATTGCAGCCATTTTTCTTAGTTGCACATTACCTTTGTCCTTCTCCTCCTCCTTGTCTTCTCTTTAACATTTGTAGCCTCTCCTTTCAAGCTGTGGAATTTTTAGAACATTAAGACTGTGCTATTACAGGTTAATTTAATTTAATATGCTTATTCTTGCTGGTTGTTTGTTTTGGTAAATTCCACATTAATTCTAATTTGACAGCTGAACTCAATTGCCTCTTGTGGTAAGCCACCTGTTGGCCAAACCCAAAATCCTTTCCCCACACTGCTAAAACAGAGAAGCCCTGAGGAAACACTGCCTGATTGATTAGTGGGAGCATACAACTATGGGCGTTAATTTTAGGTTTAAGTAGGCCTCTTTAAGCTACTTTTGAAATTATTCTTGATGAAATGCTTTTCCTGTTTCTTAAATAATCCAATCTTCCCTCTGACCGAATTAGCTGTTTTACTTTCCTGTGACACTTGGGTTTGAGTGCACTCAGCTCATTTGAGCCATGTTCCACCAACTCCACCTCAATCCTACCACCTGTTTCTCTTTGTCTCTGTCACTTTCGTTCTCTGATCTCAGTTCTTCTTCCTTTGTCTGTTTGTAATTTCAGTGGACTCCTCTTTTTCCAAATGCTCCATTTAGAGGCAGGAAATTTTTAGGAGCCCTGAAGCTGCCACTCAGAACTCAGGTGTAGTGAGACCCAGTCAGCATCTTGCATGAGCCACACGCTCCACCCTTTCTGCTGCCTAAGTGGCACCTTACCCTTTGCACCCCCACTTCCCATCAGTCGACTGCAAACATTAAAAATTAAAAGGCCAACTCATGTCTCCCATGAGTTATGAGGTTTGACCTTGCCTACATTTCACTGACCTCCTAAAGTAGATCCAATGTGATTAACCACCACCACACACCAAGCAGACAGAGAACAGAGATGTGATGCAGGACACCTGCTAAGATGCATAAGCTTCCCTGTGCTGTTTTTCCTCTATGAGCTGCTTTTTCTCTTAGCTCAGGGGTTTTTGATTGTTCTGCAATGTAGGGATATACTGTTCCAGTGCCTTTGATGAAATCCTTTTCCACTTTCATCACTCTAGAAAATGGAAAAGGATGCTTTTCTTCTTTGAACACTTAGGACACTGAGATTATGCTGTAACAGGTTAAGGTCATCAAATGTGCTTATTCTTGCTAGTTGTTTGTTTTGGTAAATTCCACATTAATTCTGATATGACAGCTGAACTCAATTGAGTCATTATCCTAGCCTCTTGTGGTAGGCTATGTGTTGGCCTAACCCAAAATTCTTTCCCCACACCGCTAAAACAAAGAATCCTCAAGTCCTTGAATTCTGCTTGACTGATTAGTGGGAGCATACAACACTAGCACTAACAGTTTGGTTTGGAAAAGCAAAACATTGCTACTAAATGAATGCATTTTGCTCTGCAAGTACAAAATGTACATATCAAACAAATAACATATTTCAAGCAACATTTTGCTTAAGTAACAAATACAGCATGTCATATAAAAAATTAGGGATGCACTTATTACAGCCACACTTATTCAGTTCCATTTCGGCAGCATTAGGTCCAGTTCGATATGCAGCAGAATAGTTTTTAAAGTGTCTTGTCTGAATCCCCAGTGGCCCATTTTCTGTGAACTGTCTGATGTTAAGACTAATCAGTCAGTTGTGGTCAACATCATTGATGTAAACGGTGAGTTTAGCTTGCTTATAGTTAGTATGCCAGCTTTATGTAAGCTAGCTCCGAGCATGCTAGTGGTTTGCGACAAAAGAACAAAAAGTACACAAACCACGAGAATTGATATCGGCATTAGTTATCAAACACCCGGTTATGTAAAACCATTGTGTCTTTATTGACCTAGAACAGGGGTAGGCAAGTTCGGTCCTAGAGAGCCGCTGTCCTGCATATTTCAGATATTTCCCTCTTCCATCACACCTGGTCGCCATTACATCATTATCAGGCTTCTGCTGAGCTTGGTGATGAGCTGA
>JAPQRQ010000026.1:32166653-32181923 GCA_037367365.1 Apogon talboti | reverse complement strand
CTCCTGGTGGATGGTCGTCTGCCTTGACCAGCTGGGGTTAAAGATAGAGGGTAAAGCAAGAGAAAGAGAGAGAGAGAAGGAAAGAAAGGAAGGAAAGACAAATTATTTAACACAACATGAATACAACTTAACCCAAGTAGGTATCTGCTGTGAAGCCTGTGCATGGTTCCCCCTCCACACACTAAAGAGCAGCTGTGGTTCAAAAGGTAAAGCAGGTTGTCCAATAACCAGAGAGGTTAGCAGTTCAAATCCCATTCCCACATTTTCAGGGCAAATGCATCTTGCCCCTCTTGTCCTGGGGCAGGCTGATGGAATTGTGGGTGGCTGTGGAGTGAAGGAATAATGGATTTAGTTTAAAGCACTTTGTAGCACTGTATTAAAGCCAAACCATGACTGTTATAGTGGTTTCTAAACATTTGATGCAAGTCCCATTAAAGTGGCACCAAAATGAGATGTGTTGGTTTCAGTACCCAACCCTTATTAAGCTGGCCTCTTATTAAATTCCTGTATCTGAAACTTTCCCCATGCCTTCCAGATGAGAGAAGTGGTAAGTGTTTAACCCAAAATGAATTACAATAGATTCTGCTTAATTTATTGACATGTGTTTGATTTTGTAAACTTTAAGCCCTAGAAGTTAATGTACAATATAAAAGATACTTTTACAACTTAGTAAAATTAGGTTCAACCAGGTTCAGCAGAATGCAAGTATAGAATACCTTGTTTTTGTTGTCAATAATACAATATGCTGAATGAAAAGATGAAGTTGACATTATGCTGTGCTGCTTGTTATGACATGGCATCATCTTTTAAAGTATATCCTCTGTTACTTGTGCATATTAATGAGTTCATCTTCTTATTGTTTGACTGAAATGTTGGTTAAATTGGTCATATGACTGAAAAATTAAGAGATGGACACTGGAAAGGAGGAAGAACTGGGAGAAGTTGATATTTGGGCATCATATAACACAAACAACAACAAAAATAGATGAACAATATAGCTTCAATCTGCATGGTTTTGCAGCCATCTGCTTCATGTATGCACTGCCTCCACTCCAGCACAGATAACAGGGGACATACCTCTCAAGATGACTCCCCGTCACAACAAGCAACGCAATGTAAGGCGAACTTCATCATCTCTATAGCAATAATCCTTATCACTGCACCATAACTACTATCTGAGGTCTGGATGTCACAAAAAAATCACGGTCCTCCATCTTCGCATTACATGTTTCAAGGGAGTGGACCCCACTGAACCCCAGCTGCTCACCTTGGAAGGCTCCTGTATTTGTCATTTGAGGGCCCTTAGGGTTTCCTCTCCTGCACCAAATCTTACAAGGGAAATAAAGGCAGACTATGTTTTCTCGAGCCTCACCACAATACCAGATATGCGCTGACATCTGTTCAGTCATATGATGCTGGCAGATACGGAGTCACATTATCGTAACACATTTGTCTTTGTCTTCTTTTCCAATGTAACAAGTGCTATGCTGTGTGTCTTCATTTTTCAATTTGTAGGTTTTATGCAATGGCTCTTTTCCTGTTCAGATGCTTTTCTTGCCTGTAAGCCATTTCCTTGCCTGCATTCTCCCACTTCTTTCCAGTTTTGCTAAATTCCTTTTTCCTTTCTGTCCCTTTTTGCACGCTTTCTCTGTTCCTAGTGCAGAATTGAGGGGATGACCAGAGCCAGGTAAACCGATGAACACTTATGTACCTTTCTGAATACATCCTGTGCACCTGGACCTTGACTTCACCTATCATACTCTCTCACCAACCTGCTTTTCTGATGACTGCTACTGTGTGTTGAAGCTCTTCTGCGTCTGTGCACATTCTTGACACTAGATTATACCAGTAGAAATAAGAGCACCATACTACCTTTTTTTCTTCAGTGTGTTCATTGAATGGGGGTGTAAGAGCAACCAGGAGCACTGAAAATGCCCTGGTTGGTCAATTGGTCAACAAACAGTCTTTACTCTGACTTCAGCTGAGGGGAAAAAACATCACACAATTCATGACACTTAGTGCACATCATATATTATTTTTCACTGTTATATCTCTGTGTTTTAAGAGTTTAACTAAAAGTAGGATTTAATCACAAATGCAATGGATTCAAATGCATTTCTAACAATTGCATCTTTCCTGTCAAGTAAACTACTGAGATCTTGGAACAAAATAACTAGAAAGACTACCAAGCATAAGTAACTGGTTTATACTGTATATTATAAATGCACAAGATGCTGGGAACTGATGATTTTTTGATTTTGTTTTGTTTTATTTTTTTTCAAAGAGGAAGCACAAATTTGCCTTGATTATCCAGTACTCACTGTTTAAGCCAAGTTTTTTTTGTGAAGTTTTATAAATGTTATCTTTTAATAAAAGTTTCTGAAAAATATGTTCAAAACAGACAAATAATTTTCTCAAATACACAGTAAGAAAAAGTAAATCATGAGACTTTCCGTTAGCTTACCTTGAATATAATGTTTGGCAATTTGACAGCCTCAGTTACCAAACTAATAATAACAACAATAATAATAATTTTAGAAAAGATGTAAAGATAATTTTTTTTCTTTTTACAGATTGTTCCAGTGTGCAAAGACCAGCTCCCCACCTTCCATTTCTTGCACTAAAATCTGAAGACTCCAGTAACAAACGCTTGAGCTGCTCTGTCTCCACTCCAGAAGACACCTCAGCTTTACATCATTCTCCAGCCACACAACTACATTCTCCACCCATAGCAATAAATGCAAAATCTCCATTGTCATCTTCTACTAATGAGGCAACAAACAGTCCTGCCAAAAGACACCTAGCTCCTCCCAGAATCACACCAGTCCCTCCAGCATCCCCTACTAAGCAAACTGTCCAATCACAGTTCAGTAATCAGAGGCTGGCCAACAGAAACATCCAGATACCCATGGAGCCTGCACCAAATCAGAGGGAAACCCAAGAAACTCTTGCAGAGAAGAAAAATGTTTCAACAGACTTAAGATCAGCACTCAGAGCAGAGCCACCGGCCAGTGCTGAATCTGCTGGAACACCTGTAACTCAGGCAGTCCAGGCCAGGAGGGCAATGTTTAGCAGTCCCCAATCAAAGACACCGGTAAGAAGAACAAAAAGTGAAGGCTATGTTCATGCTTCTGTGGCCTCAGTTGGCCAAACCCAGTCAGCGATACCACAGGTCT
Source organism: Apogon talboti (assembly GCA_037367365.1). Taxonomy (NCBI): domain Eukaryota; kingdom Metazoa; phylum Chordata; class Actinopteri; order Kurtiformes; family Apogonidae; genus Apogon; species Apogon talboti. Next base: position 32,178,747 of record JAPQRQ010000026.1, on the reverse strand, counting down.
GCACAGATGCTACCATGAATGACCAGCTTTGGAGCAAGCTGGAGCCTGGCAACCATCGAGACAGCATGTCCTCCTCCTCCAGCATCTCCTCCAGTGACACAGTCATTGACTTGTCCTTGCCAAACCTGGCAAGGAAGAGTCTGAGCAGCCTACCCTCAGCCAGCAGCACCTGTGATCAGCCCTGGGGCAACTGCCGGCACTCGGCTTTAGTTCCTTGCAACACCATGCGAGTCAACAAGAGCAAGTCCAACCCCAACCTTCCACAGAGCGAGTATCCCATGCATGAGCTTCAGTCCCACGCTCTGCAGTCCCCTCAGGAAGCATCTTTGGACTCGCTCAACAGACTGACTCAAAGGAGGCACACCTGGAGCCGCCTCTTCATGGAAGAACTCAAGCACTCATCAGGCAAAAGTCGACCTTCCTCCACAGCTACATCCGTGGCAGCTACAACCTGCATGTCCAAAAGCCTTGGGGATCTAACATCTGATGACATCTCCTGTAACTTTGATAGCAAGTATCGCAGCATCAGCCGCAGCTTCATTATCAGACCACACAGGGACCAGTTCCACAAGGGTGGCTTGCAGAAAACCAAGTCACCCTGCAACCTCACAGAGCAGCTCCGGAAGCTAACTGATGTGGAGCCCCTCACTGCTAGTGACTTTGCTCCTGAAAACAAAGCTAAAGACCCTCAGGAGGAATGTGTTGACGAGACCCTAGTGCGAAGGACGTCCTCAAGGAGCCAAAGCCGTGTGCGCTACATTGCAAACAGAGCCAAGAAGGCACAGGAAAGGCAAAGACTCCAGGGCTTGGTCCAAGGCAGAAGTGCAAGCTTTAGCCTTACTGGTAGCATCGCCAGTGGAAGTAGCAGCAGCCCTATCGAGGAGCGGGGGAACCCTGAAGGGGCATGTTGCGTGGCCCGGAGTCCCTGTAACAGCCTAGACCTACTGAGTCAGCTTATCCCCCTAGGAACCCCCTCCCTCAGACAGCCCCAGTCATCCCCAGACGCTGAAAACAGTGAGGTCTTTTTCATGCTCAAACTCTAAAGGCTGGCTGACTTGGAATTGATCGTGAGAAACACAGCTAGAGATTTGTTTGGGATAAAGTCCAGTTTTTCAGAAAAATCTGCATATCTTGCAAAATATCTCACAGAAAAAGAATCACAACCCAGATTACTACAACTTTTCCTAGAAAACTGTGTTCCACTAAATTAGTAACACATAAACAATCTATTCTGTATTGTTACGTTGCATAAGATCCATTTTTGTAACTTTGAGGAAATATTGTCTAGACACTGGAGAGTGATTGTTGTAAAGGCGACTTCTACAGCTCTGTCATTTGTTTGCACCAAATGTTAGATAAATGCCAGAATGTATTTAGTGAAAATACCGGGTGTTTTTATATGTTTCTGTTAAATGTGATCTACACTCAAGTCTTGCTTTGCAACTTTACATGAGCATACAGTAGCAATAGATCACAACTAGATACTGTAGATATTCCTTGACTGATTTTACTAATTATTTTAAGGCGTTATAATACTAAATAGCCCATCCATCTACAAGCAATATTTTGAAAATGATGGCATGGTGTCATGTTGAAGATAATGTACAGCTTGAAGCTTATCACTGAGGCTTGTCTAATCTTTTTGTTGAATAAATAGAAAGATTCACTCCTATGGTGCAGGATTAAAGGTGGTAGTAATCTGTATACCTTTTTTTTTTTTTTTTTTTTGCATTTTGATCAAGCTGCCAATATTCTCCTGACCTGTAGCATGTTGCACAATTTAGATCCTGTAATTTAAGCAGTGGCAGACTACTCCATACCAAGTTTTGCCCTTTTTAGTTGACTGCATGTTCTTTTATGCACTGTAATGTTTTATCCTAAGGCTGTGCTTTATTTTACAAAGAGTTTTTATATGAAAATTTATCAATATTCTAAAGCTCCTTTTTAGGATCGTCTGATGGTTTCAAAAGCATCATGTCCGAATGCTTGTGTTCTCATTGGTCTGTGGTACTAAAACAAGATGGAGATGATCTGTATCAAAGCACGTTTATTTGTCGACCTGCTGTATTGTTTGCACTGCCATGCCAGTTCTTTGTGCAAAATTTTAGGGACAATATTTAATTCAAATCTTGTTGAATTATGACCTAAATAAATCTCAAATCAATATTAAGTTAAGATTTTTGACATCTCATTTATTTCATTTCCATTTAATAAGTGGTGAGGTGGAGACAAAGGCAAGCTGTTAATAGATGGTTTAAGCTGAGCCTCATACAAGCTGACATATAAAAGCCTTTGGCCTTGGTCTTGGCAGACTCCACATGCTGCTAATTATGGGCTCTGCTTAGGTTTGTGTTTACCAGACATCACCTCTCTCAACCTCTTTGGCAAAACCTTCCAGACCTCCTGCAGGACGGGAGAATGTTCCAGAACAAAGAATTAAGGCTGCACAACAGACAACATGTTCAACTGGTCATTGAAGAGGAAAAATCCTTTTGATTTTGTCTTGCCACCCAGGATTACACTACTACTGACAGTCTGCCCAGACTATGGAGATCTGCAGGCATGATGGATTTTTAAATTGGAAGATAGTATTGGCCTGGGTCCCTGGGTCAAAAACTAACATGATGTGTCCATTGGTGTCTGTGTGTCATACTTAGGGTTTATGTTCAGCAAGATAATCCTAATAAATTCGGCTTGGAGGATATTTGAAGTGAAAATGCAATCGCCAAAAGTAAAATGATAAAAATTATAAATTCAAATAAACTACTCCAGTCAGATGACTTCATAAACTGTCACTAAATTAGCATCTTGTAACAATCAGGTTTCACATGTTCACCACTTCAACAAAACCCTTCCTCCTGGACCTGATCTGAGTGAGCAGAACAGTTGGAAAGAGCACAGTACAAGGCTGTAGATGAGTTTTCTTAATATCCCCAACAGCCTCTGTATTGGTGGAACCCTAAACCTAAGCAAAAGTTTATCACACATTTTCTTGTAAGTGATGGTCCAAATGTAATCCTAACCCTTTAATGGGTCCTGGTGACCTAAACTTTAAAACATGATGATGTGATACAAAACACTGACGAACAGTTTCAAAGCCTTTTACTGACAAAAAAGCACATTCATGGAAGTGTCAGGTTGCATTTGTATTGTCAAGTTTCACTTCTGGCCTTCTCAACTGACAAAATCCATTAACTTTAAGATGAGGTAAATTTGCAAACACGTCATTTTAAGGCTCATTTTTGCAGTGTTCTGTAGGGTGAACTGCCCTGATGTGGGACATTTGTTTGTATTTCAGACTTCTGTAGTATATTACAATGTTAAGCCAACATGGTAATGCAATAATAATATATAATGTAAAGCCTAAGTGTCCCACATTAGGACAATTCACCCTAATACATTTATGGAATATAAAGTAGTCACACTTCAGATGAAATGTCTTAATACCCAGTTGACATAACGTATTAGTTTCCACACTCAGGCCTCATTTCTGGGCACAGTACACATCTTTGGAAAGAGTACAGACCCTGTGGGACCTGGGATAATAATTACAATATTATGGATTTGTGCATATATTAACAGAAGCACATGAGGACACGCCTCTCTGACACCTCAATTCTCCAATACACTCCAAATTTATGAACACCAAGTCTAAGCAGTCAATCTGCCCGTGCTTTCTCAGGACACTGATTTGTCAGTCAAAGACTTGTCTATTGTCAAGTCTGTGGTTTCCAAAGCTGACGGCCACCTCTGGCGAGCTGTCAGACACTGCCGGGCCTCTTCTTCTGCTCTGTTAGACTTTGTGAAGCATGACATGCTCATTTTAGCTCCACAGACTCCGCTCCAACCAGTACACAAATACAAAGGACTGCTTCATTAGGATTCCAAGAAAACTGCAGTGTCCCTCTTAAAGCTGTATTTATCTAGACTATTTGGCACAGATTGGCCTTTCAAATGAAACCACAGAGTCCAGTCTAGCACTTTGGGCCTGAGAGAATGTTTTGGTGAATGCAGACCCTGCTTTCAAGATGAAATCACATCCTGTTTTTAAGGTTTTGTGGATGTAAATCAGTTTTGCCTGTAGGTTTATGCTAAAATGCTTATGCTTTCTTGTTTTGTTTTTGTGTGCGTGAATATTTTTATTATTATTGCAAAATATGTCAATTTGAAGTTATGGGTTAGGAGGGGTCTTAAGAGAGGCAAGAGACAAAGTGAATTCATGAGGAATGTTTTATGTGATTTTCATATGGTTTGAAAACGTTTGTCAGTAAAACATAATTTACTGCGAATTATGCATTCATTCATTCATACATTTATTAAAATGAACTTTTCTACTACACACAACAGGTACAATCTCAACCAAAAAAGTAGGGACGCAAGTATAAAAGTATATAAAGTCAAGGTCTTGGGGGATAGAAATAGCAGTTTGGAAAAAGTTTGGATTTTTATTTGGATAAAGAACAAACACCTTGTACTGTATCTGTAAGAAAAAAAAAAAGTCAACTTAAAGCAAATGGTTGCTGAATTAGTGTGTAAACCCTTTCCTTCCTCTAATTTGATGTGCTTTCATCTTAAGCTCTTGTTAACATACTGTTTCTTCACTATGTAATGTTTTAGGGCTTCCCTGGTAGTGACCATAAAGCCTCAAAATATTGGCGGGAGATCCCCCTTTTACTGCATGATCTGACAGTGGGACAGCCGTCAGTCCTCAACGACTTACCAGGATCACACCACAAAGTCTGTGTTTGGACACTGAGACAGTGGATGTCCTGTAGTCATCATCTACCTTTACCCTTTATAAATGACTGTGCATCTGACATTGGCTTGTTTTTGTTCCATCTGTTGTTCCACTCTTCCATCCACTGTACATGATGTGAACTGTGTTTCCGTTTGATCTGGCCTCTTTTGGTTGGACCAAAGACCAGTCCCTACATTTGATCAGACCAAACGTTCAGGTGTGAAGGTACTCTTATTCTATTTGCAAAATGTGCCCATGTGCCCCAAAATCAACCCCTCTGACAGATTCACGTTGTCTTCTTTTTGTTCTTTCCAGTGAGGGGGTTTGACTGGTTCATCACATATCTTTAAGATACTGGGGTGCCACACCATGTAAATCCTTATCATTTAAAAACAAAAACTGGAAGCCAGTGTAGTAACCTCAGCACAGCTGTTTTGTAATTCTTGTAGCTACAATAAAGTCTCTTTATCACAGCACCCGTGGTACCTCTAGTCCAGATCCATTTGTTTGCTGAATCCAAACCCCACCCACCCATCAGCTATCCAAAGTACCCCTAACCACCTCCCTTTTCTTCAGAGACCTTATTATGTAACTTTACAAAAACAAGTGTGGTAACCAGAGGTGGATGGACATACTGTACACTGTTTTGTTTTTTAGAAATAATAAAAAAATATATAAAACTGCAAAAAATGAGTACACTTTGTGTAGAAGGTGTGTAGACTTCACTCACTCTAAAAGTAGACAGTAGTAGTAGCAGTAGTCTAAAATGCCCCGGTTACAGACAGTAAAAAAACAACATAATCCCTTTTATAGTCAGTCGATGATGCAACACTTCTACAGTGAAATATAGAGAATACCTACCCCACCCTCCGACTATTTTGCCAAAACAACGACCAAAGGCCATCAGTATGATCTCCTCTTGAGGGCCCATCCCCATTTTCTGTCCTCCCCCATATAAACCCCCACTCCACACAAGCCTTCCCACTGCTGACTTGTAGGAGTCCTGGTCCATGAGTCTACTGGAGTTGTCCCTGCATTAGTTAAGGTTTTTATTCCCACTGCTGCAGAGGTAAGGGTATTATCATTACCACATTGTTGTTGATATTTCTCTCACATGACTAAAATGTACTGAAAGAATATTTTTCCTTGACACAAATAATCATAATTACTGCCATCATTTTTAGATTTGTGGCAACATGACAGGCTGCATGGCTTTAGTCCTGTGTGTGGCAGTTCTCAGTGCTTGGACATTCACTACAGGTAGGACTGGAACACCAAGACTCCATCCCATCTGGGCCTATTAATGTTTAACCTGGACTTGCAGAACAAATCTTGCTATAAATCAAACTATCTGCAGATTATGCTGTTTATGTCCTACCTGCTGTTTTCTCTTTACCTGCAAATACCACTTGTGTCATTGTAATTTTCAGTGTCAGCCTGGCTGGACAAAAACCAAAAGAATGTGAAGCAGTTACACATTTCATGCCTCTGAAATGGGGAAAAAAATGCCATAAAAGACAGAGCATGCTTGTAAAATGTGCAGCTTGAAACACAGTATCCCCTAAAATTGCTGATGTATTTAACCTGTAACTTGTTAACATCCTCCAGATCACTGGGTTAGGAGTAGGGTTAAGGTCAGATTTGTGCCATGTTTCAACTAATGTCGTTGAGATGTTTCAGCCACGTTAAAAAATATAGAAACTAGAGGGTGTCTCCTTAAAATTAAGTCTAATGCACATATTTTGACCTTACATGACTTCTGTTATAACCCAAACCCTGAAGCTTTGGCTTAGGTCTAGGGATCCATGAAAAAGGTTAAAGTGGGTTAGTCTCCAATATTTTATACATATAACTGTACACAAGTATGCAAGAGCACTGTTGGACTCATGATTGTGGATTTTGTTGCTGATGTGTGTCTACTGGCGTAACAGTCTGTTTGAATTTGCTCACACAGTCACATGTGAAACCAGGCAAACAACTCCATCTGTTTGTTTTAACTGTGCACTCAGAAATATATTAACCCCCTTAAGAAAATCAGGACAATTAAAGGTAAGCTTAATTCTTTAATGCTGTAGTGAATTATTTCAGTCAGATCAACTCATATTTTTGCACTACAGACTGACATAGTGTAATTAATGAACTAATAACATTGGATATGTTCCAACATTCAGTTTTTGGCACATTTACCTTGTGACTCATAAGTTTGTAAAAGAAGTGCCAAATAAATAAATGGGTTAAACTGGTTTACTTTTATTCCTCTGAACCACCAAGGCAGGCAAGAACACCGGGGTTAGAGGATACATTTACATGTGAGCCACAGGTAAAAACAGATGTTGTGTTTTAGCCCCATGTTAAACACAAACATTAGAACATGGATCAGCAACCTTTCTAATCTAACAATCTTGAGAGACATTTTGATCCAGTCTAATACATGAATTATGGTCCTAGACTTCTTATAACCCTAAACTTAGATGAAATAGGTTTAGGGTCAGGGTTTTGATAGCTTTAAGGCTTGTTGGCCGGCCTGAAGTTTTTGTTGGAGCCTGTGATATGGAGGGAGATGGTCATTTATTACCATTAGAGAACTCCATTTCTATGCTAACAGTGTCCATTGAGAAGAGATGCACTGAAGCTCTTTGGAGTGAGCATAAGGAACAAGTCTTCTACATGAAATTGACTGAAATTATTGTCCAGGCTGAATCTTGACAACCATGACAGTCACTGGCTAACAAATGGAGTGAGGTAACCTCAGTGATCCACCCACCTCCAGCACAAAACAACCAACAACCCACCATCATGGGCTCATGTGTTATATTTGGAGTCTTAAACATCACCGGGTCACCAGTGAGTGGCCAGGTCAGTTTATCACAGGTACTTTGTAAATGAGGACTTTTGACACTTTTAGCAATTTTCAACAACTTCCTTACAGACTGTACAGATAATTTCTTTGTCTTAAGTCCAGTTCTGTCCTTTTGATGGAAAGTATTCTCTTTGGTCTGCAGTCTTTGCAGTTAGCCCCTTCTTTTTCAGTGGTCTAGGTCTTTTTCAATGGTTTAGGAGGGTTTAGCAGAAGCACATTTTATGTTAGTATTTCCAGGACACATCATCTTTGTTGTTAGCAACAAGTCAGGTAGTTTACTACTGACGACTGGAAGGTTTGGGTGATTGTAGGTCTTTGTGTTTTTGCTTTCTTCTGCAGTTTCCTTTCATATATGACAAAATAAGGCTGACGGAGTCTGTTGGATCCCAGTAACTGTAATTTAAATAGTAAGGGGTTACATTCCTATTTACTACCTGAAGACTGATTACCAGTGAAAGCTGTACCTGTTGTTTGTAGACTATCATCAGGTCTTTGCTAATCTGTGCTTCTCTTGGTGGATTGTAATGGCTGTCATTGAAATTAAGTGGATATGTGTGATTTTTATTTAATTATATATTTCTGGAGAGATGTCCAGAGTGTACCCCACCTTTCCCCAATGGTTGCTAGGATAGGCTCCACATCCTGCTACCCTCTTGAGGACTAAGCGGTTTGGAAATTAATATATATTTTTTTAAATTTATGTATTTATTTTATTGCTGCGTCATGCTGCCCTTCTGAGTAAATCTGGCTGTAATGCTGGGAATTTTACAAAATCACCTGGTATCAACATTCATGTCTGCAAATGGTTTGGGGTCATTTTGAGGGTACTGTAGAAGTAAGAGAGATGGCAAAGTAATGACTCAAAATGGGGGATTTGTTTGTGCTAATGTAGTTGAGACATTTGTATTGTAGTGTATTTTTGCACTAGGTGCTGGTCATTACTTGACAGTTGTTAACTCAAATAGTAGGCTGTTGCTTCTATCCACGATAACAGCTACAATATTCTTTGTCTTTTTTCTGTCCATTTTTTTGTACAAAACTAGCTACTGTTCATGTAGAAATGCAGTCAGCTATTGTCCACATAACACCAGCTCTCAGTCCATCACACACTGCATTAAAAGAAACTATCAGTCTATCAAACAGGATGTGAGCATTTACAGATCCTATATTTTGAACTTTTGACTAAACATGTAACATTTTTGCACAGTACTGTTATATTGTTGCTAATTGTTTGGTTTCATTTACATCGTGAGAAGAACATGCTTCTGTCAAACTCTGTCAAAGTAATTTATGGTTCAGACCATTAGATTTTCACTCATTTCCTTCTCCAGAGCAGCTGCGCCTCAGCTAACTGCCTGCAGAGCTGAGCTTCAGCTTTGCCAGCACGTTCTGGCTGACCCATGAAGAGGGGTCACGCTCCCAAATCATTCCTCACATTTGACTCTTTGGCCGTTGGCACTTGCTGGACTGCTGGAGTCCTATCAAAGCACAGATACAGAGGGGTGGGGGTGCCAGCCACTATGGCAGCATCCCATTTCTTGCCAGTGGAGGGGCTAAAGTCTTGCTGTGGCACAAAAAGAACTGTGATAAATCAATCAGCTGTGTGGAGATGACTCTGCAGGTGGGTGGTGAAATGACAGGCATCTCCGCAGATCATGGGTCCTGCCATTTTCCCCCGAGGAGGCTGATGGCATGCCATGGGCTTTATGTGAACCAGCAGGGACTGCTTATGTTTTTTCATGCAGTTATGAAGAGCTTGCACCACTGGTACCTCCGCTGATCCCCAGTCTGTTCTGTGACCAGCCCTGGCAGGGCATGTTAGGTCCTGCTGGACATGCTGGGAATACCATTAGTCACAGTTACAGCAAAAAGAAAACAGCTCAGAGTGTCATGGATAATGTTAGAGGAGGGGTGTGGGATTCATCCCCTGCTCTGATTACATGGTGGAAGTTTAGTAAGGGATGGGGGATGGAAAACTCCATTGGATCACATCCATCACCTCTTTGATCCCCTAAACCATAGGGGCCCAAATACCATACCCCCACCCCTGTTGTACCTTGCAAGTGTCCCCTTATTCTATGCCTCTTTTCTCCAGGTCCCTTGAAAAACAACCCACAGAAAGACTCTCATTGTCGTGCAGTTGCTAATTTACTGCTGCAGCTGAGAGAAAAACACATGAAGGGGACTCAAAGCAACAATATGCTTCATTAGGATTTCAGAGTAGACATGAAACCACACCACTCATCAGCCCAAAAGCTGGCTTAGACCTAATCCTCTCAACTTTGTACTGATTGTCATGCTTGATTACTTTAACTTACTTTGTTACAGGAATCCAAAATTTACTGAGGTGTTTGTTTTTCCATTCTAGATGCCAAGGAGTTATCCATCACCACTATACAGGTAGTCTTTCTTTTCTACCTCCCTGGATTCTACAATGCTGAAGTAGGAACAATCATTTTATCTCAGTCATTATAAGATGGGTTGCATTTTCTGGTTTTAACCATTAATTTTATTTGCAATTATATTGTTTTAAAGTTGTGATATGACATTTTGGAATATGGTGACAAGATTAAAATCCAAAACGCTGGAACAAAAGGTCAATGGAATTCCAAATGTTGTGCATTCCATACAATTAACACATTTAAATTAACTGCAGCCCAACACTGATCTAACCACTCAGAGAAAATTAATGTTTTATGTGCATTCTTATAGAGATGGTGGTCTCAGCCTCATTGAGTGTTGCCTTATAGAAGTAAAGTTTTTCTGCCAAACTGCCCCCTTGTGGATCAGCTTTTGTTTTGTGGGCATCTGTGCCTTTTATTTCATGTGGTTGTTTTTGTATTGTGCACTTTGAGATTTGGTGTCAAATGTAAAGTCTGATACAAATAAAATGTATTATTATTATTAAAGAGTTGACCGGAAACAAGAGTATATAGTTGGGTTTTTGAATGAAAGAAAAAAGACTGTAAATGTATGGTCCTGAGTGGCCTTAATCCCATAAACCAAAAGCCAATCTTGTTGATTTACAGCTTAACTTTCCTGGGACACACCATGAGGTTAAGTCATAGGATAGGAAAAGCTAATTCTGAAACATCAATGCACATCCATTTAAGCACAGAAGAAAGACACAATGAATATAATATGTAATCTAATGCTTGTAGTAAATATAACTGCTTTGTTTACTTTTTACTCATTAATTAGTGGCTACAAAGTGATATGATCACAGTTTGTCACATTCCATGTTTGACCTGAACACAGCAGTGTGACAGTATCCTTTTGATGACAGAATTAGAGCTTCACACCCTGGACACAGCAGCTATGAATATGGTCCATTGTATCAACAAATTGAGTGAGGTTGTTCATTGTGGTTCCTCAGGCAGAGCCATACACAATGGCCGCAGGCTCAGAGCTGGAGGGCTTCTGCATTGACCTGATCTCTGAACTCTCCAAAAAGCTTGGCTTCAAATACAAACTGCACCTGGTCAAGGACAACCGCTATGGATCCAGGGACTCGAGTGGAAACTGGAATGGCATGATTGGTGAAGTTGTCAGAGGGGTAAGGGCAACCACAAACATGTTTTACTGGAACTATCAGGATGGATTTTAAGTGAATGTCTACTCTTTTAAGTCTTGATACAAAATATGACAAACATTAAAAAACAACACATCCAAATTTTTATAATTTAATAAATAAATGAACAAAATGGAATAAACAAGCCCTGCACTTACCCAGTTAGACCCTTATCCAAATATGGTCACCTCTGGCTCCAAAAAGCCAAGATGGTGACGGCCAGAGCATAAACTCAAGGCTTCAATATGGTAGTACAAAACCCAATGGAGTTCCACAAGGTGATCATCACACAGAGATAGAGTAGAACCTTGCAGTACGAGTGCACCGTAGTACAAGAAACTCAGTTCATAAGCCGTGGCTCTTGGGAATTTTTGCCTGGAAATACAAGTGGAAATTCACCATATGAGCAGGTGCTCCTCCCAACAGGTGCAGCCTCTACATCCTCACCTCATGTTCAGGAGCACCAGCATTCAGAGGGAAGAGGAGATTAGGAAATTCACCAGTGAGGACAGTGTAGTGGAGGAGGCTATCTCTACCAGTAAATTAAAGAAGTGTTGGTAAAGTGGACAGAGGTTTCTGATTTTGATTTAAAAAAATCATCCAGACAAATTAAATTCAGGTCGTGCATTTCCTTTATTTAATGACAATGGTCTGGTGCATTTTCACAACATTTTAAAAAGCAGAACAAAGTAGATTTCTCTGGATAGGCTTTTAATGAAGTGACCTGCAAGTGCGGGCAGTGATGATAGTGAGGCCAGAAAGAAATTGTTCAACCTGACATTTTACTGGAAGGAGAGTCTCCTTCCAGAGAATAATTTTCCTCCTCCTCCTCCTCCTCCTCCTCCTCGTCCTCCTCCTCCTCCTCCTCCTCCTCCTCCTCCTCCTCCTCCTCCTCCTCCTCCTCCTCCTCCTCCTCCTCCTCCTC
>JAPQRQ010000026.1:32145118-32166553 GCA_037367365.1 Apogon talboti | reverse complement strand
AATGTTCCCACTCTCTCACCTCCACCTCCTCACACTTTCAGCCTCTTCCGTCTTTCTCCTCGCTTCTAACTCACACTTTAAATCTCTCACTCGTTCATTTCTACATGAATGAATGTGAATTCTGGGGACATACTGTACTTAATATATTCCCCACCTCTCACTGTAGCTACTAATGGGCCTCAAATTACTCACAATTATTTTTTTTTGACTACATACTTACAGCTACAACAATAAAATGTTAATGATGCGCCAACAAATGAGCTATAGACTATTTTCTTAAAACATGTCTAAATTCATTTTCTTCTGAGTTTTGTATTATCACCTTTTAACAAAGCTTTATTCATTTGTTTCTTTTTTTGCCATCCCATTCATGCTTTTGTGACTTATTTTCAGCAGTCGTTCTACAAGTACACATTAACCTGTACTAAGATGCAAAGACAAACCTTACTTATGATTTGATGTTGATGAATAAAGACAAATTTTTATGAATATAGCTCAACATGTCACTAACAATTTGGCCCAAGATGGTTTTATCTGTTCAGTGCACCACCATCAGTTTAGTAAAGAAACAAATGAGGACAAAAAAATATTTAAATAAGGTTGAAAAAGACCAAAATGTCAAAGATCGTCCCTGTGCATGTCACTGTATCTTATGTGAGATATAATCTTTAAAAACCGAGACAGACAGGACATGTAGGCCTACACAAAGAGGAGACAGTAGTTTTTGGACATTGGTTTTTGTGATGCTGGTGCTGTATGTAGGTCAACGAGAGCCCAAAGGCCAGAGCTGAAATTAAGAATCCCTGACAGGCCCTGCCCTTCCCCCTCCATATAACATTTATTTCCCCGTTCTTACATCTTTCTTGTCTCAATGTCCTCACCATCTAAAATGTTCCTTCTACTTGCGCCTCCTGCTCCTCAGACGGTTTCTTCTTGCAGATGGAGTTTGTCCTTTTGCTGCTCAGGGCTCTTTGTATTCATGAGCTGCATAATAATCCTCATGCCTTCTAGTCAAAACTCGCCTGTGAACGCTATTGACTTCACACAGATGTGACTGATTTGATATTAACTGGATGTGATCCCAAGTTCAACAGACACAGACCTGGGGCCTGTGGCGATTCATGGCTATTGAAATATCTTCTGCTTCAGCTCAGAATTACTGGTGTCATGGAGGTGGTTTATTTCTTAACGTGGTAAATCGCCGTTAAGAAATAACAGGGTAAATGTAACCCACACCAGAGCAGATTATGTCTCAGATAGTGGAATAAAACATCTAAAAGCACTGAAAAACTGCCAAACTTACTATGGTCTGGATCTGAAATGAATCATATAGAACTGAACCCTCAGAATAAAATAGAATAATATGATATGTGGATTCATTTTCCATATTAAAATAGCAGAGAGATGTAACGAGACCAAATTAATGTAAAAGACTCAACAAGATGCATATGTAAAAGATGCAAGAAGACATAAAAAACATTAAAGATGCAACAAGACATGAAATATGTAAAAGCCCTGGTAAGATGAAAACGACGTAACAAGATGAAAATGATGTAAAAAAATGCAACAAGGGTTTACAGATACATTGTTTTCAAGGAGCAATAATCAGTATAAATGTACAGTTAAAGGTGTATTTTTGTAAATTTGGATCCAGAGGAGATGTAAAATTAATGTTTTGGATCTTGATCTGTAGAAGTTTTGGAACGTTTACTTCTAGAAGAACCTGTGGACCTCAGTGGGTAAATAAAAAAGAAAAGAAAGTAAAAAAAAACAAAAAAAAACTCTTCCAGTGCAGATATTGACAAAAAGAAAGAGTTAAAGACTACATTAACTTTTTCACTTTCCTTGGTGATGGAGGGGACTAATATATAGACATGAGAACCAACTATTGATATTCAGTAGTGGACAGAAACATGCATGAATTTACATTTTCTTTTGCTTAATTTCTGAAAATGTGGTTAATTTGCAATACATTTAGATGGAAACCTTAACCCTAATGCTTCTAGAGAACGTCTCTGCCATTTGCTCACCTTCATAGTAGTGGTCCTCCACTGTGATGATGCGTCCTCTGGTTGCCCTGGCGTTGTCGATGATGGTTTTGGAGTCCAGGGGCTTGATGGTGAAGGGGTCGATCACACGGATGTTAATTCTTTCTGTAGAAGGAACAAAAGGAGGTGAGATTCACAGTAAACAGCCATGAGGGATGCATGTGATTAAATGATGGTTGTATTCCTGTGGGTTGGTTTTCTTTCTTTCTGTACCTTTCTTCAGCTGTTCAGCAGCAGCCAGAGCCTCGTGGAGGGTCACTCCTGCACCAACCACCGTCACATGGTCGTCGTTGGTTTTATACACAACCTGACAGGTGAAAGGAGACCAGTCGGATTAGACATGAGTGTTAGGAAAATAAAGGAAAGATTGTTTAAGAAGAATCAAGAAGATCAAGCTTTACATTAACATTTACAGTTTACTTTTCAAATTCAGGTGTTGGGTGTCAGGAAGATGTTTTGTGTATTTACGGTATACATTAAATACTGCTACGTACCTTAGCCTGACCAACATGGAAGTCCTCGTTGCAGTTGTAGATGACGTTGTTTTCTGGGCGGCTTGTCCGGATGAAACACAAACCCTGAAACAAAACAGAAATAATTTAGTTTCATCTGCTCAAACTGGGAAAGACCGGACAAATTTTAATGAAAGAAAGATACAATTACACAATAGTAGTAAATCTTCTAAACAACCCTGATCAAGTCGACACCATCGACAGCTTTGACAGTCTATTGCTTTGTCCAAATAATCAGATACTGGCACAAGTAGGTCAATGGTGGAGGGAATGATGACAAAAATGTCAGTGTTGTGTGACTATAAGTAAGTAAATAAATAAATCCCCTTATCTCACACTAGCACTATTTATAACTAAACAAAACTAATGGAATTTGGAGAATTATGTTAGTGAAATCAAATTCAGTGTCGTCACATTCCTCCGTCTTTGATGATTGCACCATTTGACATTTTCAGTTCTATTCAATCATACTTTTGGCTAAAAAAAAAGGTCCTAATTACATAGAACCAACAAAAATACGAAGTTTACTTTATGCCAACCCTGATGTATGACTTTAAAAGACATTTTTAGAGGAGTTCTGACTTCATCTTCCCAATTTTTATTAGTAAATGACCCGGAAACACATCAGTACCTCATGCAGCCCACTTCATTATATGTGAAATAACCCTTTAATACTGAGCTGAAGGTGGACTGTTGATTGACATGATCATTCTCTGTAACACTGCTATGCTTTTACATTTAATATTACTTTTTTCATTGTTTCTTCACAACCTAGGTACAACTAAGTACCTTTGTGTTGGCTGCCAGTTCCACAGCTTTCTCAGTGGAGACACCGTCACTGGGGTAGAAGACGGTGGCTGTTGGGATGGCTCTGAACATAGCCAGATCCTCCAGACCCATCTGAGAAGGACCATCCTCACCTAAACACAAACAAAGGGCGACAGCATAGAGTACAGGAATCAGGCTGCAGCGAAACCCATGGTTGTGCTTGATTAAAGATAAGCATGCATTCGGTCTGGAAAACGTGGGCATGCAATGTACCTGAGGAAGTGGAGGAGGAGGAGGAGGAGAAAGGGGAGGAAGAGGAGGAGGTGAGAGAGAATCAGGCCGCCCTGTCATCACCTCCATAACACATAGAGATGAAACACAGGGAGGAGGGGAGGAGTGCTGATACAAAAAAGAGGAAGATGGACAACAGAAGAGGTGAGAAGATGGAAGAAAGGTTAGGGATTCAGGGAAATAGAAACCAGAACAACTAAGGAGAAGAAAGAAGCACTGTGGTCAAACTAAAGCATCTACACGTTACAGACGAAGTTAAAGGACAAGGCTTTAGGCATTTGGGTCGACTTTCATTGAACCTTCATGCTGCATAGGTTGAGTTTCTGCCACAAAGATAATCATGTTAAAGAATATGAGTCTAATTATTTTCAGTGTCAACAGATTCCAACCATGTCATTACCAGGAGTCAACTGATTCTATTCTCTATCCAAACACTCAGGGTGATGTGACGTCATTAGAATAACCACACTTTTATCTGAAGTCACCACATCCTGCTCTATATTTCAATCTCAATAAAACACTACAGGTGTAACCATCTGCAGAAAAAGACTCCAGCGTGAGAAACATCTACTTGTAATCATTATATGTAGCTGTTACATAGATGTAGTTAGGAGCTGTGGCAGAGTCTTGTACTGCAGTGAATGATTATTTGATTAGTTATCACACAGCCTGGCCAAATAAAGTCCCAAACTCTAATATTTCATTGATTGATTTTGTTGACTGTGGTGTGCGTTTCAGTAAGCTCAAGTTATCATTTATTTCAATCATTTTTTGGACATGTAATATTGCTGAACCTAGACCTGACAAACTGAACCAACCCCAGATCATAACACTCTCCCCACAGGCTCGTACTGTAGACACTAGGCATGATGGGTAATCACTTCATCCACCTCTCTTCTCACGCTGATGCATCCATCGCTCTGGAACGGGGTCAGTCTGGACTCATCAGACCACATGACCTTTTTCTATTGAAACACAGTCTAGTCTTTAAGCTCTTTATCAAACTGATGGTTGTTTGAGAAATGAGAATCTACTCACTCCATCTGTTTAAATTAAAGAACTTGTTTCCAACATATTAATTTCTGCAGTATTTGTCCAATGGAAGGACCTTACATATTTGCTTGGTCAAATCCAGGTCAGGGCTTATTTTTGGCCAGGCTGTTTTATTACTGATTACTATTGTTATTATTATTATCACTTTTAATGGTAAATATTAGCACTAAAAGGCCAGATTCATTCAAGTCTGGACTCTGGGACAGATACATGTGGACTGACCGATGGAGACTCCACAATGAGAGCCACACAGGTTGATGTTGCTCTCAGAGATGGCGGCCATGCGTAGCTGGTCGTAAGCCCTGCTGAAGAATGTGGCGAAGGTGCTGGCAAACACCACGTTACGATCCCTCACGGCACAACCTATCGCCACGCTGACCTGAAGAGGGACAAAGGTTAGGTTGAGTTTCTCTTCTATAGACAAAGCATATCATGCTAAATAGGGACTTTAACCTTTACAACCCATTTAGTTCTGTTTTTTGTGGACATTTTCTTGTTGTATATTAGCTAAAGGTGGCCTTAGACTTTTGCACAGTTCTGTATGTCTATTGAAAGCATCAGTTGAAGACAGAAATAGCTAAGGAAAAGGCTTGATGCAATTATTTATGAAAAAGAACCAAGTTTGTGATAAAATGTGTTGCGTAGTCTGTTTGTGTGGCTGAAGGGGAGGTATAACAGAGCCGCCAAAGACTGAGGAAAGCTCAACTTAAACCTTAAATTCCTGCTTTGATAATTTCAGCCTCTTCAACAATGTCAAATATGTGTAACTTTAGTCCCTCTAATGGTTATGACAACCTTGAATGAGCACACCCATACTCATACTCATATGATGTTTAACAACACCCTCTGTTGCCTGAAGATAAACATGTTTTTCTCACCATGTTCTGCTCTGCGATGTAACACTCCACGTAGCGGTTGGGGTGTTCGTTCTTAAAGAGCTCAGAGAAGGTGGAGTTCTTCGTATCTCCATCCAGAGCCACCACGTGCTCGTTGTAACGGCCCAGTTTGGCCAGAGCCACACCGTACGCCTTCCTCGTAGCGATCTGGTGTCAGAGGCATTAGGAGAAAATCAGGTCAGTACAGTGAAAACACTTTCATTCTCACTGGACATTAGATCAATGTCTATTTATTTCTATTTTTTTCTTGTTGCTCCACCTTTGTAAATGGACTTCTTCATTTCCTTGTAATGCATTCCTGCATATATTTATTTTTAATCTTTTAATCTGTTCTTTTATTTGATTACTTTCTAAAATGCCTTTCTTCCTATTATAAATTTGCACAGACTGTATTTAAGTAAGACATAAACATAAATAGAGGAATTATTATTATTATTATTATTGTATTACTACATATATGACCTTGGACAAAGTTTTCTTGTCTGAGTTCCACCAACTAACTGCTTTTTACAGTTGTGTCAGAAGGTCTCTGCGTGTCTTCTGTTACCTTGTCTCCAGGTTTGTAGTTGGGTGCACTCGGCATGCGGATGTTACGCAGGCTGATAGGAGACGCGTCTTCGTTGGGTTGAGCTGGGTAAAGACGCTTGTTGCAGTTGATGATGCGGTTCTGCAGCTCCTTGATCACACCCTCAGCCATGTCTTTGGGCAGAGGTTTACCGTGCCAGCCCATCTTATCCTCAGCAGCTAAAAAACACAAAGAGTAAAGAGAAAAGTAGAAAAGAGTAAAGGTGGAGGGTATTATTCAGTTTTCTGGGTCATGGTTGTCATATGTGCTTCAGTAAAAGGCAGCAGGACATTTGGTTCTTGGTGATATTTCATCAAAGACGCTTTGTCAGGTCTATGATAAGCCTGTTGGATGACACTTGAAACCCTGCATAGTCCTGTGTTTTTATGCTTTTTTATTGACTGAAATGACAATAAAGAAACTTCAGAAGTACAGGTACCCTCCACTTAAGTTTCAAAGTATAGTAAAGCATGAAATAAGTTGTTAAACATATTAATATATTGTCTTATTAAGCTGTCGCTGCCTTTACCCAGCATAGGTGACAAATATATATGACCACATATATGAACATTTGTTTCTCATCTGCATCATTTCAATGTAACACAAAACAGTGGAGTAGCTGAGGGCAGAAGCTTCATTCATATATAAGCAAGTTATGATTGGAAAGCAGCCAAGTTAAGTCAAATTCATAATAATTGCTCTTCTTTGGCTCATTCAGTAACTTTTAGCTTTAGACAAATAATAGTTGTGCTGATGGATGCTAAGTGTTAGCTTAGTGGTGCAAAGTATGTTGCAATAATCTGTTGTATGAAATTATTTATATAACATCATCATCTACAAAAAGATTGACTCTTGACTAATCCTTAATTTACATGTTCATTAACTCTGATTAACGCAGACATAGAGCATGCTTAAATCAAACCAGCAAAAAAAGCAAGTTTAACAAGAGAGATATTGTAGAAATCATGTGCACTGTATCCACTGTACATTCCATATTTCTCCTAGTATGCACAAACGTATGCAAATGCACAGCTGTCATTCTCATAACAGGCTTCCAGCTCAGTGGGTCTACTCTAAAGGCTAATCCAACAGATACTTAAAGGTCAAAGGTTAGAATTTAGAGGCCATGGTTTAACAACACTCACCATTTCTGACAGAGACTTACTTATACAAAGACATGCTCTACTGTCACAACAATGCCTCTAATTTTCTTTGAGTTTCTCCTTCACACACACACAAACACGTGGACAAACACACTCCCCCTTAACGTTATCACAACATGAACACAAAGAGCTGTTTCTATGAGTGGATCCTGCACATACTGAGGGATTACGGAGCAGCAGCTGCTAAAGAACTAAAGCACTGCCAGGATTACAGTGGGTTAGGGCCCCTCAGCACCGACGACGGGTCCAGGGGCAGATAAGAAAACTATGGACAGCACTGTTATTAGTGCTTATTACTGCTGTCACCATTTTACTCAGAAAAATCACAGTTGAGCTTAAAAATAAGACAACGGGAGCGATCCAAATTACAGACATATTAAGTCAGTGGACAAAAGAAAAACGTTTGAGAGGCTGATATTATCAAAGTTTGATATTGTTACTTAAAAATGATTAGAATAATTAACCATTTATCAAGTAAACAGCTCTAAAGGTCATTTTGATTCTAACATTCAGTTAAGAAAAGGCAGAAATGTCACATTGAAGATAAATCCTCCATTATAAGTAGAAGTTGTGAATTAAAAATAAAAGTACATCAGTATTATTAACATAATGGTATTATATGACAGAATATCATATTATTCTGTGTTTTTTTTAACATTTAAAGCTGTGGGTGTCAATGTGGAGCCAAATTTAGATCATTTGTATACTACTGGGTAGATTAGATATATTACTACTGCATCGCCATCAAAAGAGCATCTCAGATTTTTTACATGTCCTCATTTATTTCTATAAGGAGGTCTGCCAGCTGGCCCCTCTTTCATTTAAAAATGATATCACAAGAATGGCTAGACCGAATTTGGCACAAAACCCACTTGGTGAAGTCATGTACTGTTTTGTTGAAAGCCTGTGATCATAGTCCGTGATGTGTGACTGTACCTGGGATCCCCTTCCCCTTGATGGTCTTAGCGATGATGGCGAGTGGCTGGTGACGAGGCTGACTCAGCACTTTACAGAGCTCCTCCACGCTGTGGCCGTCGACGATGATGGCATGCCAGCTGAAAAAACAGAGAAGATCCTACTTGAATGCTGCCCTACAGAAACTCTGGTCCTCATCAGTGAACATTACTCTCTGGTGTTTTGGACCCTGAACTGCTTGTGGTGGAAGTGTAATCATGAAATTGTCCACACCTGTAGTTTGTTTTGGATTATTTGGTTTGTCTGTCTGGAGGATTGATGAAGTTGTGGACTTATAGAAGAATAGGGCATGAACCAGGGACAAACCTTTTCAAATGGGCAAATCCTGGAATATGGACAATTACTATTTACTATTATTTTCTAATCTTGCTGTTTTTTGACAATTGTATAATTACTTTGCCTATAAAGTGTCAAAAAATAGTTGAAAATGCCTCTGTTTTTTATTCAAGGTGTCCCTAATTCAAAGTCTGACATTTTTCTCTCATAAGATTAATCAGTTCTTTAGTCAACCTTTCACTTCATGTACAGGTAACAGGGTTAATACAGCCTGCATTCAGTGGCTCCCTTTGGCCTGTGTTGAGCCATTATGCTACAGAGAATTAGTTTAATTAATAAGCTACTCTGAGGACTTCAGAGGAAATTTCATGTGTCTTTGAGCACACATGCAACAACATGGTTTGCAAATACACTAAAAGAAATAATGTCTAAATAGATGAAACTAAGACACAGCCTGCTTTGGATCATCAGACATGACAAAAATCTCAAATTTGAGAATCTCCAGCAAGTGAAAATCTGAGATGTTTGCATATAAAATGACTAAAGATGAATAGAGTGATTCATTATTCTCTATATATGCATGTGGATGCCAACAGCAGCCAAAATAAGTATATAGTTTTAACATCAACATAACACTAATTATTTTATAGTATATGTGTAAATAAAAATGCCATCTAGTATTCAGTTGGTATTGGAATGTTGGGTGGAAAGGTGGAAATATACATAACACACACATCCCTCCTGCCTCCCCCCTCCTCACCCAAAGGCTTCACAGCGTCGCTGGTACTTCTCCACGTGGTGCTGAAGCGGCGCTGGGTCGCTCTGGCCGAGGCGGTTGATGTCCAAGATGGCCACCAGGTTGTCCAGCTGGTAGTAGGAAGCGAACGCCATGGCCTCCCACACGGAGCCCTCCGACAGCTCTCCATCACCCAGGAGGCAGAAGACCCGATAACTACAACCAAACAGGGAGAGGAGGCGGATATGTTTCAGAGTTCAGCTGTGGAAGCTGGGATGTTTAATTCTCCATGTAGGCGTCATTTTCCACTGACTACAACCTCTTATCCTGATTCCTCCTGTAGGCCTTGATGTGACAGCTGACCCCCACACCTAAACACACACTCACACACTTCAACCCCCCGCCACACTCCAATCACCCTCTCTAGTTGCTCCCGTAGGGTAACGACTCCTGACAGCTTTCCAGTCAAATAGACCCATTTTCATTAAAGCTGGAAGATCAGCAGAGACACTGCACATTACACCACGCATGCCAGCTCTGAGCGCAAAGAAACAACACACTGTTCAGAGAACAAAGAAAAAAGAGGAGAAGAAACAACAGATAAGAAGGGAATTTCACAGAGGTGCAGAAATGGTATTAAGAAGAGACAGGAGAAAGAAGCTGCACAGGGTTTACATTACTATAACGGCTTTAATTCAGGTTTAATTCATGAGTTAGGTGTTAAGTAGCAGAAGCTCATGTTGTAGGTGAGTACAGTGGGTTTTAATTGGGGTTTTATCCTGTTTTAATCTGTTTTTAACCTGATTAATCAGATTTTAACCAGGTTTTAATCCTTGGGTTTTTAACCAGTGGCTTAACTGTCGACCATCAAATTTCAAGGGCTGCTACAGAGACAGACATGAACCCAAACACATAATAACGGCGGCGGATGGAGGTTTCTGCTACAGCTGTAAAATTATCCCTCTCAAAGTGTACACTCTTATCTTTAAAGGTGAGAAAAAGACACGATGCCCTCTCCTTATAAACTGACCAAACCTGTTCTATAGGCATACGAAGCTCACAATGAATCCCACCATGTCAACACAAAACAAAAGAAAAAGAAGATATTAAATGAAGCACGTAAGCATGAAGCGATGAACAGCGTCCGTTATCTGGTCTCATCTGGGTGCTGTTGATAAGTCTGTTTGACGGGTTCATTCATGTACAGTTTTTTTAATAAATCCCACCCGTATAGATGCTGTAGGCACTTTTTGTTTCTCATTAGCATTTCCTGCTACAGTTTATAGAAAATTTACCATTCAACTAAAATATTATATTTTACTGTGTGAGGAATCCATTTGTTCAGCAGTTTTAGCAGTAATCTTAATATATTATTAATACCGCATTGATGCTACGCTCTAAGAGGTGTTCTTTAGTACATTTTGTACAGTATGTGTACAGTTTTGGAAAAAGAGAAAACTCTGAATTTCCAGCCCTGAACACCACTGAAAACCTGTGGAATTTGATCAAGAGGAAGGTGGATGGAAACAAACTTTTATTTTTGCACCAGGAGCAAGATGAAGCAAGCAATTCAATGTGAGAGACTGGTTGAGAGCATGAGGCACATGAAATCTGTGTCTGAACGTTGGCTTTATTATAACAAGCATTCATTTCTGATCCATTCCTAAGTGAAAATGTTAGCATTGGGTTGCTAAAACTGAATATGCACTTATTTTCTTTATTGTATGCATGTTCGGAAAACATTTTCCATAATTAAAAGCTCTAAATGACAAAGTAGCAAGGATCTAAATGGAATGAATGAACATTTGTGTGTGAAAATTTAGAAGTAATGCCAGTAGATCCAAAAATTAACAAAATTGTTCCTCAAAAACATAGAAATAAATAATAAATAGTCTTTTATTTTTCTCTAAAGCTGTATGTACAGTAACAGCCTCAGATTATGTTAAGAAACCATTGATGCTGTCATGTTGCAGTGAATTTTCTTGACGAGCTGCTCTGAGTGCAGGCGAAAACACAAACTCCCCTGTGCGTGCACACACACTCACACACACACACACACACAGTGTAATGACCTGTGTCTACGCACATGAAACAGAAGCACACCACAAGATAAGATGTGTTTTTTCGTAGAGGATAGAGTGAAGCACACACAGAGGTGAGGTAGAAACTGCGCTCTTGCATGTGTGATTATTAGAGCAGAAACAATCGGTGCTCACAGAATGCAGACAGAGATATGAAGGGCAAGCATCAAATGAGCGGCCGCATGTTCCCCTGCATCCGCCATGTGCAAAAGCTAAAACTGCCTTTAAAACAGTCTCCTCATGTTTTATCTACAGGAAAATGTGTCAGGATGAGATGCTGAGCTTCATGGATCAGCTCAAATGTTTCTGTGTTGTATCGGTTTTGCATAAATGTGTGAGTGGAATGTGCTGTGTCCTATCATTGGACACACAACACTTTAGCTCAGTCTATTGTCGCACTGAAAGCACATGGTCTTTTCTAGATGGAGCTGGAACAAAGACAACGCGTGTGGACTGATCCAGGAATGCCACGGCCTCATCTAGTCTCATGAAGATGTTTGATACCGTTTTAATATGAAATGCATAAGAAAAATGGAAGAATAATGAGAAATATTTCTTTTAGATTTGGGAAGAAATGCCAGAGGTCACTGCAATGCATCTTTAAATCAAAGTAATGTGGACTCTGAGGTGTGAGTCTGATCTCAGGTTTCTATAACATGCACGTATGGAATTACATTACTGCTTTTTTCAAAGTATTTCATTTAATACTTTATTTATTGTGGATATTTATCATTCTGGGTGGTTTGCATCTGTAGATATATTTGCATATATAGTCATATTTACGATTTCTGCACAGCTTTATTATCATCATTGTTACCTTTTTAAATGGATGCTGTTTTTATGAATTGCACCTGCACATGTATGTGTAACTACACATACAGAGGCAAATATTACACCCAATATAGATTTCCTTGACTTGATCTTTGTCTATGGTTATTTCTGATCACAGATTATTGAGCAGGTAGCCTCAGTCGTCCTGATTTGGAGGTCTAACTGATCTGAGGTCAGCTCTCCTGCTCTGAGTGGTTGCCTAAATGTCAGCTCGAAGCAGGCCTGTCAGGAGGGTTTTAATCCAAATGCTCTGGGGCTGAAATGTCACATGTCAGCACAACTCGCTGCAGCGTACAGTCTTGCAGTCATCATGCATAATTTCATACCGGCTACCTTAATGTGTGCGGATACAAGCTGTGCCCTTGCATGTATGTCTGAGCATGTTTCTGTGTAAAGGTTCCTTTGTCTTCAAGGCAGAGTATGTATGCGAGGGCTGCACAATGCATTGTTTCAGCAGGGTTTCTGCAATGTGCGCATGTGCAGTTAACACATAGCAGGATATGTAATATTGAGGACGGAAAAATTGACTCAAACACATCAACTTGCTACATGCTACAACTTCTTACTGCTTGATACGTCAAACAACCTTGCAGTTTCATTTTCTTGCTATTCCAAATGACGCGTCTAATATAATTTACTTTGATTTAAATATTCAAGAAGATATTGTAAGATGCATGTAGTTTATTGTTAGTGAGTGACATGTAGGTTCTCCATGCACAGCAAACCATTAATCAGAATTATTCTTGATCAGTTTACTGAAGAACCACAGGATTAACCTCAGGAAAAAGAGAGATCTGGTTACAGAAAGGAAATCAGTGTTGTTGTATGTAACTATTTCAGATATGGAGAGGATGATGCCAACCAAAAACAGGTGCATTATTACTCAATTACCTCCAAAATCTGCTCAGAACAGTAGTCACAGTGCTCACTTTCTTCCATGGTAAAAATAAAGATGCACTCCCAAACAAAAACACGTAGAAAATGATTAAGTGCTCTATGTGTAAGCTCTATTTTGTGTGTTGAGAAGTAGTTGCACTCTGTAGCAATGGCCTGAAGCTAGCAGTCCTCTAGGGGAATCTAAATGCAAAAGTGAAACACAATATTTGCATATTCATTTTTTAATGTATAAACGCCTAAAAAAACACACTAACTAACACACAGCTACATATTGTGTGTAGTAGGATAGGTAAAATGCAGAAAACAATTTCCCTACTGGGATAATAAAGCAAATTAACCTTTTAACCTTTAATGCAGTGGTGTTTGCTTCAAAGAATTTACATCTATATTATATCAACAGTGAACCTACAATGTTTGCAATGGGAGCTTTTTCCTCTTCCTTTTTCAATTGTATTGCAAGTGGAATCCAGCGATATGGTGCATTAGCATCACCTATATATCTGAGTGTGGAATTATTAATATTACAGTTATTTTCTATTCATCTGAAAAGCCCAGAACAGACAAAACAAACACTGACTAATAATTACCATCTGCATTTTAGCGCCCACTGAATGGAAGACGCTGGCTGCAATTTCCTACCTGACCACTAGGGGCCACTAAATATTACACCCTGAGCCTTTAACTCTTTACAAATAGAACTATTCACATCATCTGTAAAAGTTTCATAGTGGAACAGTGCATTGCAGTCTCTCCGTAGTTCTAGATGTGTGTTTTGGTGGACATTACCTGGCCTTGTCAAAGTACTTTCCAGTGTAGGCCATCCCACAGGCAGCTCCCAGACCCTGACCCAGAGAGCCAGTGGCCACATCCACAAACTGCTGCTTCTGTTTTACACAAACATAAGAAAAGCATATTTATCACAGAGCTGCAAATGATTATTGTTATTGTACATTAGTCTATGGAGTGTTTTCTGGATGGATGGATTAGATGTTTGGTCTGTAAAATCAGTGTTTTCTAAAGCCCACGGTGATATTCTCAAATACATTATTTGAGTCACAACCCAGAAATATTCAGCTTATTGTCATAGATGAGTAAAGAAACCAGACAAGCTCCAAAAATAAGAAGCAGGAGTCAGAGAAGTATTTCCCCTGAAAAAGATTACATAAAATGATTTAGTGATTATGAAAATTCCACCGATTAATTAGTGGAAGATGCATGAAAAGTGAATGGAGTACTTTTAATGTAAAAGAAGGTGCAGTCGTCTGTCTGGTCGCATTGTAAAGACAGTCGCTCATGTCTGTGTCATACAGTGTGTCAGTATCTGTGGACAAAGTCATGAATGTCTGCATCAGAGGAGAAAGGAGCAGAGACGGAGCATCTCGGTCAAACAAGAACATCTTTGTTATCATTCATCACACTGCGTCTTTTATCCATATGTACTTTTTAAATACATTATATTAAACAGGCCAATATATATCCCAGTCTGTTAATGGAGATCCTATGAATATACAAGGTTTTTGAAGAATAATTTAGAAAATACAAGTCAAAATAAATATATATTTTTTTAGATCCTTTAAAATTTCAGGAATTATAATGTACACTTAATGTGTGTATATTATAATAACAGTGGATCTGAAATCTTTATTTTATGAGGCCTTGGAGTAAACTCAAGTGTCTTTTTATGATGCATCATGGTTGAATAGGTCTGTTAGTTTGTGCCTCCTACATGGATTGTTTCGTTTTAATTTACTTTCATTTACCTATACTTACTGTATAGAGAGTTTAAAGACTATATGAATTTATATAAGATAACACTCAGCCGCTTTGCTTTGTCGAAGAATCACAAGATATACTCTATTTGATACACATCATTCACTTTTTCACCCTTTCATGTATTAATTATGAGGGAAAATGCACATACTCAAATGTTACAAGTATTTGTAGATGGACAATCCAAATAGAGTTCCTGAAATACCACAAAACTAGACTTCTTCAGCAGAACTTCTGAATGTATCTGCTCCTTGGTGGTGTTTTGTAGACTAATTGTTTCAACTGATCTGGGCTTTGATTGTTGCATTGTATGAAAGAGGACAAATGTAGCTACATTTGTGGGAGACATAGTGCACCAATTGTACATACTCCCAGAGGAGTTTTAAAAGAAACATTTTGAATATTTCCAAGAGCCATCATCCACTCTTAGTCTGATCTTTCAGTGCAAAATCAGGAAAAAAAACTAAGATCTAACTGATAATTTATAAATACTGTACTAGACAGAGGTTCTGATTGAGCCCAATGAGTTAAAGCATGATGGAGTCATGTGGATCTAAAGATGGTGTGGGTATGATCACATTCACAGTATCTTTTTAATGGGAATGAAGGGGAAATTTGTCATAATACTGTCATAGCACACTATATAAATATGTCAAATGTTAATGTATTTGCATTTGCACTGCAAACACATAACAATAGCTAAACAGCCAATTTCTCGGACATGGATTAAGACAAGTCTGAGAATTAAAATTCAATTTAAATATCTCCACTGAAAAAAGGTTAAGTCTTGGTTTAATCCATGTCTGTGAGACAGATACTTTTTAATCCACAGTTTCCTCACCGGTACAGGATGTCCCTCCAGGATGGAGTCGACCTTGCGGAGGTTGAGGAGCTCGTTCTCCTTCAGGTATCCCGTCTCCGCCCACACGGCGTACAGCACTGGGGCCGCATGACCCTGAGGAGGCAGAGGTCAAAGGTCAGAGACTGGAAAGAAAACAGCTCATTAGTGCTTAATGGTTGTGCCCTTATATCATGTATTATACAAGTCATCTGATGATGAGATCAAAACTTTAAAATGTATGAAAATGTTCTGTTTGATGTATTTCTTCATGTAAAAAGATTTCAAGGCTCAAAGTTTATTTATTGTGAAGTTGTAGAAATCGGAGACAAAAATAGGACTGGAGATTCAAAAGACACCACAGCACATACACTAAAACCAAAATCATCATAGTATCCATAATAATACCACAAGATAAGAACACAAAAGAAGTTCATGATAAAGTGCTTCTGTATGTGCACTCTTTTACTGAAAAGCTTAAAGTGCCTACATGGGTAAAATGCATCATCTTGCATTAGCTTTGCTCTGTAATGCAATGGCTGCAGGTGCAAAAGCATTTTATTCTCCATCAAAAGGCCTCAAATTAACACCTGGAGCCATGGAGCTGGAATTCACTATGAATTCACATGTTGGCTAAGATTTTATTATGTTACTATAGAGGTTTTAGTTATATGGGTCAACACTAAAACCACTAGGAGGAGGACGAGTTTGTGCTGAATGAGAAATTCAATTTGGTACAGTCAAATTTAGAATTAGCTACAGGCATCTTGTAGACATCAAATAATGAACAACACCTCCTATCTTCTTCCTCTGTAATGGCACATTTTGAATTATAAGACAATAGTTATTCTATAAGTTCAGTTGAAAAATTGTTAACAACAACTATACGGTGCTTCACAGTTGATTTCTTCTTTTATTTGGAACTTCCACACAAACAGAAATGACCATGTTCCCCCCCATGTTTTGTTTTTTTGCCTTCATGCAACTTTCCTGCCTGCATTGAAAAACACCAACTATCATCCAAATGACAACAATAGAGCAGAACATGAAGAATATCATGTATACTGTCACATCCTACGGTTCTAGCATCAGTTAATCATAAGTGAAAGTGTAATTGTCAGTATTTATTTATACATAGTCAGTGCACATTAATGGAAATTTCTGTAAGTGTGTTTATTTTTCAGCTGTGGTCCCAGAACAGGTGTAGTGACATCCACAAAAGGCATAAAATACATGAAGCCAGTAATAATAATGGAAGTATAAGAGAGAGCACAATTCATAAAAAACACATTAAATACATTAAAACAATGACATAAACAAAACAAATATGCATAAAACACAAACTGATTGGAGATGTTTCTGTGAATATACACTTCTTGTGCATATAGATTTGCAGAAAGGTGTGTGTTTTACCTTCGACATAATAAATCGGTCATTGTTGGGGTTACGAGGGTCCTCAGGTCGGTACTTCATGGTATGAAAGAACAGAACAGACATAATCTCTGCCACGCTGCAGCATGATGTTGGATGACTGCAATGAAATAACAAGAAAAATTAGAACAAAAGATCCTCATTTCAAGAGAATAAAGTATTTTCTTATTGATCTGTCAATCCACGAACGTGTTAAGAAAAGACAAGTGTAAACAAAAGAAGAAACAGACAGCCGAAAGTGGAGTTTGATCTAGAGGGTTAATTTGAGGCAGACCGGCTGTAGTCAGAGTTATGTAAGACAGACAGCCACAGCCTTTATCAGGGTCACAGTCTGCAAGTTCACATACAGTGAATCTTTTTTTTTTTTTAAAGACACGTGCATGAAATTCATGAAATACAGAATGTGCATTTGGAAGATACAGTATGTTCATCTCTCCTTCACACATGCACAAGTGGCAGGAAGAAGTGTTTTCCAAAGCTGTTAGGACAACCACAGTTTAATTAATTCACAATTTAGTTTTTATGACTTGCATGTTATTGTTTTACTTTCAAACCACATGCTAATAATACCTCACTCAGCCACAATCCATGAAGGTCCTGAAATGGAAAATGTGATCAAATAATCAAAAAACTGAAATGACCAAACATGAGCCTCTTATAATACATGTAAAGAGTTTTATATGAAATAGGTAAGACTTTGGTTTGACATGAATACTGACTATGATGAAAGAAAAATATTAATAAACAATGAGGTAAACTTAAAAAAAAGTAGGTAGTTCCATGTTTTATCTGTATGCATTAGTTAAAACCCTTTGTGATACTTTCTTCTTCTTATGATATATTATTTACACACTGTATATTTAAGGAAAACATTTGAAATAGAACAAATAAAGGAAAAAATCTATACATTCCCAACTCTTCGTTATTCCGTTCGTATGTCAGAGAGAAATGAGACTGACATGATTTAACAAGAGCATTTTTTTTAACCAAGAACAATCTGAATTATACATTTTTTTTAAATAAGCAGCTGAGTTTAAAGCATACAGTGAATTTTTTTTAAAATTATTTTTATTTACTCGCAACTTAAGGCGGTTTTATTGCAAGTAGAAGCGGATTTAAAACAGATGTGTTAAAGAACAAAACAAGGGAAATATAGACAGTATAAGGCAGTTGCGTAATGTAGGGATATAACATCTTTATCAGATTACACTGATTTATTTAAAGCATTTTATAATTTAGGAAATTCCAGTGTCCCCCTTGTTCATTCATCAGAAAATGTTACACTGCGTTCCTAGACATGAGTTTTATTGTGAAGTTTCGTACCGGACGTCTTCCTCCTGTCCAGTCTCCCTAACTGACGTCCGTGTGTTGAGCTGCACAGGCGCACGCAGGCGCGGCAGGACGACCGATCCGCGCCGGTTCCATTCCGGTGCGTCCGTGCACCACGTCGCCCCATGAGCAGCAGCAGCACAACGCACGGCCCAGAGCCATGCACGGCTCCGGCCTCTGCCCCTCCTCTCTTACATAACCGGTCACAGAGTGAAAGCGGAGCACTTATGCACCTGCAGCCATTTATGACGGTCGAGTCCTCCGTCACGAATGGCTGCAGGTGCGTAACGGCTCGTGCAGTGAAGATCAAATCAAAAAGTTAATTCCTCTTAAAAGGCTAATTTGTGAACTGAAATGTGGACGGAAAAGTAAATAAAATTAACCCTGGCTATTTGTGGTGATCAGATATTCTTTTTGGAGTGATGCGTAAATTGCGCACATCATATTTTGGCGAAAAAGGAGCAATTTTACGCACAGGAGTTTACCGATAAAAACAGGTCAAAATCCCCGGTTTAAGCTTGTTATGCAAGTCCAAAGTATCTTATGCACTCCCTCTGCAGTGTTATAACCCACTGCAGCTTCATCTGCGACCCCTCTGTACACTGTGTTCTGCGGACACTCAGACCATCCGGAGATAGTTTCGTTTTCTGCAGCTTGTAATTCAGAGGACACGTTTCTCCTCTACTTATTTACTGCAAGGAGGCAGTGAATACTTGAATAAAAATGCGCGCCTCTGTCCAGTAACTATGCATAACAGTCTATTCCTAAATCCTGCTCCTCTTACCCGCTGCCCGCTGCAGTTGTCGCCTTGATGGAGTTGATCCGGAGTCGGGTGGCGATGTTCCTGAGCGCCTGCACCGTCTGCTGGTCTGGTTTGTGGTAGTCCTCCATCTGGCCGATGCACCGAAGAACAGGAGCACACACGCGCACACACACGCCGGTTAAAAGGAGTGAAGAGTTAAAAGTCCCCGGTCGGTTTGTCCCGAGAAAACAGGCGATGAGTGCGCGTCGGCTTCTCGCAAGGGTTAAAAAGAGACAGAGCGGTGGACCTGAGAGAAGACACGGAGGAAGAAGAGGAGGAGGAGGAAGAGGAGGGGGCGTGTATGCGAGTAAAGCCTATGAATATGGCTAATCTAGGTCTAAAAGGATCCTACAGTTTACTCCAAACCGTCACGCAGGGGCACAGCCAATGGTAGGCTTTGGACTGGGACCAAGGCCATGCGCAGGCTCGTGGACGCGCACAAGACTACACACAACACACACACACACACATACAGTTGGTGATAATGCAGCACCGCGTGGTCCTGTATGTGATGACAGAAACAGAAAATCAAGTGCAACAATAGGAATCCACATATGACCATTAAAAGAGGGTAAAAATGTTTGTCTGGTCAATTATCATTTCCTAAAAGAACAAACACCTTTTAGTTTACAACTAATACTATCGGTCATCAATAAATCAATAATTTAGTGAACTGATCATCAGCGTTGATGGTTGATTAAGCAATCATTTACAAAAAGGCTAGACACGATGATTGCATCCGCCCTCTGAAATGGGGCATACGCTGTTTATATCTTTATTTTTGACCATTTAATATATCTGGAGCTCAGATAGTTTAGTTTTTACTGATCTTGAATTGAAAGAAAATCCTCCTCTCAAAAAGTGAAGACTGTATTCAATATTTAGTTAGTCTACTTCAACCAAATAACTGTGTACATAACAGGTTATTTTATTTTAATGCATCTATGGACTTTTCATGGCCTTCCTAAAAAGAAGAGCCAGTTCTCCAATGGGTATTCTTTTACATTGGACATCAAAAAGTTCAATACATACTGCTAATAATGTAATCAGAAACCTCATACAGCATTTCTCTAAGTTACAAAGTGCTTGATAAAAAAATAAAATAATAAAGACAGGAATAGAAAAGTTATCACAAAAATATAGTCCGTCAGAAACAGAAAAATTAAACAGCAACATCTCAAATATTCAAAAAGACTTCCCTAAAATAATATCCCATTTACAAAGTCCCAATTAATTTCCATTCAGGATGTCAGTAACAATAGTAATTCTGCTTGGATATGAAATAATGCAGAAAATTGTACAAGGATCCCAACCTGGTGAAGTATTAAAATCTTTAGGAATTAACATGTCAGTTAAATTAATGTGTGTTTTATTTACCATGACCAACAGATGCCAGTAACTGCCTTCTTTAGTGCAGATGTGACAGCTCAAAATTTCACCCATAGAAAATGATTATGGGATTTTATTCATTCTTAGGGGATTATTGTAAACCAAGCCCTATATAATAAGAGATTATAGAGAGAACAAAGCATAGAGAATACAGTTGAATACAATAAGTGATGCTATACAATAATGTGTGAAGCTCCGGCAGTTAAAGAGACAAAGGATGAGTGATGTGCAGAAGGAAGGACAACAATAGTAATCTTACCTTAATGACATTTTTAATGTAGTTTAATCTCATTAACGGTTGCAGGAACATCTGCACCATGGATTTACACACATAATTTAACAAAGAGAATATAGTATTAATCTTCAAGACTCATGTTGAAGTCTTTGTCATTTTACTCTTTTAGTAGACCGTTTTGTCTTCATCTCGTCACTAAGACAGACATTAAACTTGCATAGCCGACTGGAATATTCATATGGCAATACTTACTACTAATGAGTGATTTTCCTGTAAAAACAACATCTCTAATAGGAGGCACATATGCATTGGTTTGGTGCTCATAGATCAAACTCTGCATAGCCCCATCACGAAGACATGTCAGATAAATGTTGAAAATAAGCAGATGGCGACATCTAGTGGACAGAGAGAGAACACGCATAGTTCACCTGCTCAAATACCACTAAAGCACACGCTTTAAATAACGTAGTTGTAGAGCAGGGGTGTCAAACTCAGGTCCTCGAGGGCCGGTGTCCTGCATGTTTTAGATATTTCCCTCTTCCAGCACAC
>JAPQRQ010000026.1:32121947-32137645 GCA_037367365.1 Apogon talboti | reverse complement strand
GGAAACATCATGATGCAACAGTTTTTTCAGATGCATTCTTAAAAATTTTTATGGAATGTCATTTGCGGTGGATAGTTTCTTTTTTTGTATAAAGCTGTGAATTTCTTGTCCTCATATGTGGACAGTGGGTCCTATGAGGTTAAATATTTTTACAATTACTTGATACACTTAGGTTTGATAAGATTAAGTAAACTAAGTAAGCTTTATGAAAGCTATTTTTTTATAATAAAGAAATAAACTACTTACTATCTGATCAATAGCATAAATCCCTTAGTTATCCATCCTTACTACCAATGTTTTTTTTCTTTGATTTCTATTGATTAAACAAATGATTAGTTGATGTTTTGATAAAGTCACCAAAGTTAATTGTTCCAAATTATACGATCTAGTCATTGGTCAGTTAGATGGTTCCTGTCTGTACTATTATATATGATTTTTTTTTAGATTCATATCACTGCTGTATGAATGTGTAAATTGCATTTACTTGTGGGTAGTTTAATCTACAACAATGCAGTATATTCTTTTAGATCATAGTGTCACTGTCCTGTAAGAATACATCAGAAGGAGAATATTTCAATACATAAAGATTCCAAAAACACAGGAGAAGGTGTTGATACCCTTTGTGCAAGCACATACAAAAGTTAGTTGGTGAGTACTGCAGAAAAGCAATCACGAGGCATGCGTCCAGCCCGGGCCCAACCGGGGGAACACGACGCCCCCCCCAGGTGGGAGGGGGCAAGCGGTGGCCCAAGACGCATCATCAGTAGTGCTCCTCCGGATCATGGGGTGTTTCGGCCATTCACATTATACACCCTCCCTAGAGGTGGCCAACTACAGGGTTATCAGCCCCCAGCTTGCGTCCCAAGCCCACGGCCACACCCACGCCCAGCAGGGGCGCCCCACCCCCTGAGTCAAGCCCGAGCAGACCGCACACACTCTGACCTAGTACTTGGGGGCCCAAAAGGGGTCGTTGTTCTTCATCAGATCCCCTGGCTCCACACAGGCTCACACAGTACATCTTTCAGTTTATCACAAACATTAAAAATCTGCACATTTACATATATGTGATCTGAGGGAGTTGGTTGAAAAAAAGTGTCAACTAGAAAGAGCTTATGTTGACGAACAAATGTAGTGAAGCTAAAAACTACAATATCTGCCCCTGAAATGCAGAGGAATAGTAAAAGTGGACAAAAATAAGAAATACTTAGGCCAAAGTACCTCTAACTCGTGTTTTACCATAATATTTGAGTAACAGTACTTAATAACATCCCATTAGTGTGAACCCTGCACGTTTCTCCTAATAATCCTTGTATATATATTATTTATTTATTTATTTTTTTACCTGCTCGGTCTTTATTCACGGGTCCGTGGGCTCCGGACACCTGCCACATCCCGTTGAGGATCCGGCAGACCTCCAGACCTCCGGACAGTGTCACCGTGGGCACCGGGGCCATGATCGATCCTGTCGGAAAACAGAAAATACTGATAAAGAACCCAAATGAACCGATGTCACGGTATTTACTCATATAGCGTCAGTGAAAACTTCATTCAATCTCTATAAACTTTCATCAAACCACTTACTGTGTTTACCAACGAGACGAAAACCCAGAGAAAAAACTGCAAGTTACTGCCACAAAGTCCTTACAAAACACCGCAACATAACGTTACAAAACATTTGGAGTGTTTGATAAGAACCCTCCGATAGCTCCTTTGACCGGAAGTTACCACGAGGCGATCTGCTGATTGGCTGCCCCCTGCTGGACGATACCTGGTACTACAGTTGGAAAATACATGATATTCATTATAATGAAAACACGTTACTTCAGTACTGATTGTTTCCTGTCCCACCACATAAAACAAAAGTACATAATTATAATTATTGTAATATACATATTTTATCTTTATGGTTTGTTTATACGCTCAGCTAAAACAGAAAATATTTCTTTTTTGGTATTTTGCCCAGTTTTAGTAGTACATTGATATTGAAATTTTGTTCAGAAATTGATCTGCCTCTAGAAATCTTGTGAAATGTATTACTTTTTGGAGTTTGTGATGTGCTGCTCATAAATAGGAGTTTAAATATATATAAAAGTCTTTTATAATTTCCATGTTGTTAAATAACGCACAAAATAAGAAAACACAAAATCAAGGACTGTGTTTTTGTCTTGACATATCTCATTTCATCTTTTTTTTTCCCCTCACAAAAATAATCTAAAAGATGTCCTTTTAGACCGTTGTTATGTTGTGTCTTTAACATTGTTTGCCCATATAACCCAGATCTATAATCACATACTATACTATGATGAAATAATGACTGTTTGGAGACGTAGTACAGCCTGCTACTTCACTACAGGACCACCTAAAAAAAAAAAACTGTAAAAGGCCTCAGGGGGGAACTTATGTACTTGAAAATCCTTAACAATTATTTGGACCACTGTGGAAACATAAAGAAAACTCAAAAATAGAACAAATAGATTAGCCTTAACTATAAACTTCTATCACTTATTCAAATCCCCGTCCTCCTGTAGTGGTTGAGGACAAGACATAAATATTACACTCAAATGTAAATTGTTTGAAATAATAATAATTTTCTTTTGAGTGAAAAAACTCACAAAATTCCTTCCTTTTGTTGGCAGTTTTCCCATTTGTGATTGGACCCAAACTACTTGACATTGTGTTGTTTTTTTGTTTGAAATGAAAATTATGATATGAAATATAATTTTTGAAAGCAAAGTTACTTACTTTTATTTTTAATTGCTTTGCATTTTATTAATGTTAACCCCAGATTAAAGATACTTTAAAGTCACTGTCAATAAAATTAAATTCAAACATAGCATAGATTTCAGTTTTTAAAATTGTTGTTTAATGGATAAGATTGTGTTACCAGTTTTTCTTACAAATATTAAATGCATCTTATTAATAAGACAATAAGTGACATTAATATTAACACAAAATAAGGTGTTTTACTTCTCAGAAACGATCCAACAGTGTCTACATTAACACATACTGAGAATGCTCCAGAAGTCCGTTTTAGATATGTCACTCAACAGAAGGAGTCGCCTTCTTCTTCTTCTTCCTCCTCCTCTTCTTTGCTGGTGTATCGTTCATCTGTTCGGCTGCAGGTTCTGGTTTGTCCTCAGTGTCTGAGGCTTCAGATTCCTCTGGTGAAGGTGCAGGTCTCTTTTCACCGGTAAGTGGAGTGTGTGATGTCTCCTCTGAACTGCTGTATCACAATAAAAAAAATAAAACACAATGAAGAGCCTGATGTTTGTTCTACAGAGGGAATGTTTTATGCTATTTTTGAGAATGAAACCTCATTTCTAAAAGGAAATTAAGAAGCGTCTTATGTTCACTTTATCCATTTTAAAATGTTTTTAATTAGTAGGTTGGAGTTACTTGTGATTCATAGTGATTTCTGCATGGATGAAAATTATTTGGCATTTATTTATGTAAAACCTTCAAGATTATGACATTTAATGCTTTATGATTATGTTTTGTTATTTATGGAAATGATGGAAAGTATTTTCTGAGCTCATGTATGATGATAATAGAAGAGAAGAAGGAGAAGAGGAAGAAAGCATCATCATCGCTAGCCTTAAATATGAAACTGTTAAACAGCCTTTAAAGACTATTTAAAAATATACTGTCACTGTTTACCTGATCTGGACTGTTGGTTCCTGGTCCACAGGCTCTGACTCGCTGCGTTTCACTAACAGAGCCACAAAAAAGCCGTGGGTCCGGGTCTTACTGGTGCTGGCTCTCAGACACTGAGTGAACGGTTCCAAACCTCGTTCGGGCCACTGAGACAACAAAGGAACCAACCTGAGAGACAAAACACAGGGAATAAGTCTGAAGGCAGAGAAAGATGCAACACACATCTACTGCAACAATGACATAAAAGTTGAATATTTGGAGCATGGAAACAAGGAGTGGAGCGGTTTTATTTAAGTTAAGGTTATATTTATTATCCCTGGTCAGAAGTAAATACAATCATCATCAGCAGGAACACACAAGGAAGATTAGTGATCCAAATAAACAAATAAAAATAGCGGATCAGAACAAATAAAAATGATGTCAACATTAAAACTTGAGAGTTTATGGCCTAATGCCA
Source organism: Apogon talboti (assembly GCA_037367365.1). NCBI lineage: Eukaryota > Metazoa > Chordata > Actinopteri > Kurtiformes > Apogonidae > Apogon > Apogon talboti. Next base: position 32,133,534 of record JAPQRQ010000026.1, on the reverse strand, counting down.
CACATCAGAGGGTTTTCCATTCTGTATCACATACAACACCCTCTGTCCTTTGAACCTCAGTTTGAGTGAAGAGAGAAACGTTTAACAAGAGAAAAATGATTGAAACTATTTATCTTCCCCAGATACTTATAGCGTTGAACAACTTTAACACTGTGTCCATAAAACTGCATGAATTATATGAGCAGACGTTAATTATGATCTTTAGTACATGACCCTGGTGGGAGTGGGCTGTGATACCTGAAGCTGGGGTTCTGCTGCAGACAGGCAGAAATGACGTCCTCGTTCTCCTGACTGTGGATGGAGCAGGTGGAGTAGACCAGACTCTTCAGACGGGGGAACCTGAGGCCGTGGTTCAGGCATCGGAGCTGGAACGAGGCCAAGGAGGTTAAACGAGCCTGATCCTTCTCCACATCAGCAGGGGAGGCGTCGTCCCTCAGACACACCATACCTGGAGAGCACAGAAAGACAGGTGGTTCAGATTAGGACGAGGTGGTACAGCGACGCATTATCACACTGAATACAGAATAGGACACTGATCGTACTGATGTGGATTAATGCTAGATGACAAAACCTGTTTCTTATATAGAGCTGTGTCTCTGTTTTTCTATCTCAAGTCTCTCCTTATGGTCTGTTGTGGACTAAAACACATCTACAACATTGTGCCTCATAGAAGCAACAGCAGCCGAGTTACTGTAACAAAACAAGCCGACTTTATTTTTCTACATTATTATTGTCCTATATATATTATTTCCTATGGTGGGTGAGACTCACATTAAGTTCTGTAGGTAAAAGTAAAACGACAAACTTTTTTTTTCATTTTACATGTTCTGCAGATGGGTATTTTCCAAAACAGAATTGTATTGTATTTTATTTGAGGTATATTCTCTTTAAATACATTTCAAATGAGGCTTTGACTAAGATGAACATTTCGCCGACTTCATAGAAAATACAGATTTACAGAATATTGATTATCACAGCTCACTCATACATGATATTTGACCCATAATCACCCAGCTATAGATGGAAATTGATACAGACATTGATTAACTGTATTGATAACCACCTTTTTCATCAGTTCAACAAAAACATTATGTAAACACTATGTAAATGATTGAATGTACCTGATCCGCTGCAGGACGGATCCAGCAGGATGTACTCCACGTCTTTATATTGTGGGCTTTCAGGGTCCACCGTCAGGAAGTCCTGGTTGGCGAGCTGCTGACATGTGACCCCCGCCCTGAGCAGAAGAGTCGACATGGTGGCCAGCCGCTTGGCGTCCAGGTCAAAGGCGAATAGTTGGCCTTTGTTGTTCATGATTGCGGCCAGGTGGCTGGTTTTGTTACCCGGCGCGGCGCAGGCGTCGATGACCACGCTGCCAGGTGGGGGGTTCAGGATGTGGGCTGGGAGGCAGCTGGCTTTGTCCTGCAGGATGATATGACCCGCCTTGTACAGGAAGTGGTCATGGAAGTCCATTTTAGGAGAGAAGACCAACACCTCCGGCAGATGCAGGTCCTGCACAAAGACTTTCTTCTTCAGGTTTAAGTCATCCAGCCTCGAGGCCTGACCCAAATACAAGAAGCCTTCTCTCTTTAGGTAGTCCACAGCATCCTCGACGGTGGTCTTCAGGGTGTTCACTCGCACATACCTGGGCAGAGATAGGAAACGAGTAGGTACAAATACTTCAGCACTGTAGTTCATTAAGACGTGTATCTTTCTAACTTTTACTCTCATCATTTTAAGGGAAATGTGTGCTTTCTACTTGTGGCCTTTTCAAACCCTGACCCTTTACATTCTCTTAATATGACATAAGAGCCAAGTGCATATAGACAGATGGTAGAGATGTTCCTCAAAGTCTTATTCTTTACTTGTATACTGTGAGTACATTTCAGAGAGTGAACATTTTTACTTTTACTGCAGTAAAGAAGTTCAGTCAGAACAGTAGTATCTATATTATGTACTTGGAGTGAAGAATGTATGTCTTTCTAATCTTTTAGAATCGTCCTCTGTCTCTCTGTACCTGGGCAGCAGGTCTGCGGCGGACTGCTGGAGGCTGGCCGGGAGCAGGTCCTGGTTCCTGCTGACCTTCTGCTTCACCTTCATGCGGGCCAGCGCCGCCTGTAGCCGGGACCGATGCTTCATCAGCATGGCCTTCCAGGACCCTCCGCACTTCAGCCCCTGACCTATGATCAGGTCGTAGACCAACACTTTGGCCAAATGCGGTTTCAGTCCGGTCAGTTTGAGCAGTTTGGTGGAGTCGATGATCTCCTGAAGGACGGAGGAGAACTTCTGCGTCTCACAGACCAGAGCAAACAGCTGTTTGATGTTCGCAAACTTACTGTCGTAAACCAGAGTCTTCAGGGCGCCCTGTTTCTTCTCAGCCTTTTGCAGGATCTCTGCGGCTTTTACGTACAACGCCATGTTCATGGGAGGTTTCAGCTACACGGAGACACGCGATTCGACTTATACTCTGTTAATGTTCACCTCTCTCGGCTGCTATCACACATTTCATCCAGTCGAAGCTTTCTGTCCTCTTTTATCGCCGAAATAAGGAGCTGTTTTATTGTAATTTACATTTTAAAGGTAAAACAACAAAGTTTTACCACCAAACATCCAGACTCACATGGCAAAAACGGGGTTGTAACACCGGAAGTACTAACACGTCAAAGACCTTGTATTGTCAAGATAGTATATCGTTCCAATCCAACAGAGACGAGCAACAATAGGGCTAATTTTGGATAGTGTGTTGTTCTTAAAACGTACCATATTGTCATGTTTTTCTTATCTCTGCGTCTTAACGCTTTCAATTAAATACTTTGTCATTCTTTAATAAACTATGAGATAGTGTGTCTTTACCACCGTCAGCGAATTAATACCGATGAAAAGTGAAAATTGTGTCATCAAAACATTTGTGCTGTTGTATTATTTTGTTTACTTCTATACTCTTTGGTAAAAAAAACTATTGTATGGTTCACAGCATTTAAGAAAAAAGAAAAACAAAAATAAAATAGTAGATTAACACAATTACACAACTTAAAGCTAGTTTTGAAGAATTTTTCTTTGGTGTTATAATGGTGGTACATTTGTCGCTTAAGTTCAGTGAGAGATACGGTATAGTTGCCATCTGATACTGTTGTTGATGGTTATATTTTATATAAGACAGTACTTTTGCAGAGCACAACAGACTTAGACACATAGACCAGTGAAGTGTACAGAAATAAAAACATTTATTGAAAATATAAATGTACTTTCTCTGAACATCAACCTGAAGATAAAGAGGTCAACTAATGCAATTACGTGCATACATACACTTCTACTATCCCTGTCGATAGATAAGAGGATGGCTCTCAAGTATGTCTTGGGACTAAAAAATGTTTCAATTCACTCTTTAAGTATACACTGAAAATGAACACTTACCACTGCTTTCATTCTGTCAACTTTGGGATGTTTCATACAATATACGCTTAGTAATACACCTCTGTACTCAATCATTCAATAGTATGAACGCCTCAAATTATCAATGCTTTTCAGAACATCCTTTGTGGCACCTTTCACATGTATACCAAATATAAACCAACTGTAACAATAACAAATTACTTTTTTTTTCTCTAGAAAATCTAAAAGGTGACAACTTATTCCATTTCCTGTCTAGTGACTTAGCACAGCCCATCTGCATTCTGCCTCCAGAACGAACAGAAAAATAACAAGAAAACATTAGAGGGACCAATACATTTAAGGTGCAAAATTCAAGTATTATTTTCTGCAACAAAAAAGAAACTGACTTGTGTAATGTGTAATATGTAGTTTTCTTTTTCAGATCACTAACTCCATCAGCGTTTCATTACTTCAAATCCTACATTTCAGTTAATTTCCACATACAACTGTTTCTATGAGATGACAAAACAGCATGAAACCACTCTCTTCTCTTAAGGCATCTTCATGTGGTGAAATATCTCCACATTGTTGAATATACACATATATAAAGAGGCTTTAACCTTTCTTCACTGGATAGTTTTCAAAGAGTGCAGAGAACAGTAGCCACCCTTTAGTATGACCCACAGCTTTGACTGATCTGAGTTTAAGCCATTATCGCAGGTCATTGGTTCCCAAGTATGTAACTAACCAAGAATAAAACCCTGAGTAGTCTAACCTCATGTGTAGTATTTCAAAAATACACCTTTGCTGCTCTATTTAAGTGTTGAACTGATATTGGATATATTTCAGTAGTCTAATCTTACAAGAACCTGACATAAGGGACACAGTGTTGAATAAATGAAGTCAGAGTTCCACTGCAATTTATAATTCAGGGGAAAAATACTCTGCACAAATAGAAAAAAGAAAATTGAGGCCTGTTAGGGTTTAGGTTTAAGTGCACCTGGCTTTTTGACATTACTGGTCTTTAAAGAGTTTTTATATAAAAGCAGTCTCTCTGTGGTGTGTGAGGGGAGGCGATTCCTCTTGGCTCTTGCGATACACGCAGCCATTGGACAGAGTCGGTCAAAGCCCCCGGACGTGGCCGGCACAGCCAGCAGCTTTCTGGCAAAGCTCTGCAGCTGAGGGAACCGAGTGGCAGATTTCCAGTACGCCACACAGGAGCCGTTTTCCCACAGTGGTTCAGAAAGGTACATGTCCAGCTCTGACAACTTCAGGGTCTTTGCAGGGGGCTGAAGGAAGCTGAAGATGGACTTGCGCTTGAGGTCATTCCCGTTGCCTCCTTCACAGATGTTGTCTGAATCACACGATGTCTCTGTGTTATCTTGACATTCCTCTTTTTCATTTGGCTCCTTGTTTGTACTGTCTTTATCTGTCTGCACAGATGGAGCAGCTGAGGCCTCTTGATTTCCCAAAGCAGCGTCTACAATGGTGCGAGCCTCAGACTTCGATGGTGGCATGAGGAAATCTGTCTGTTCCTCGTGCTTGACATCAGCAAATGGCTGAAAACAAGTTAAAAGGAGAATGAGAGTTTATTCCACAAAATATTTAATTTAAACTAAGAAGGCTTCATAGAAATACAAAAAAATCTTTATACAGTCTCAGAACTATGAGAAAAAATTTTATTGGTTGAAATTAAGTACTTTATCAAACCACACAGATTATGAAAGGAGAACATTGTTTCGATCTGTTTCCCACTAAGACACAGTGCTGTGAACTCAGCGGGGTACCTTCAGGGTTTAAAGGTCCATTTAAACATTTAGTTAAAATGTTTGGTGTGAAGAATGGATGATACCATGCTAATTTTCTTGTCTTCTTGGCTTTGTTACAGTTGTTCTTTGTATTTAGTGTTGTGATGCCCGCTCAAGTATTGAAGCTGTCATTTAGGGTAACACAGCTAGCTAGTTCAGCTTAGCTGTAAGTTGCAACTGTGTGATATAAATAGCTTGATGGTTTGTTTAACAGGTAGATGTTGATAATTTGTTTTGTGATTTATTGGTGGATTATTGCTTATTTCTTTTGATGCTGGTATATACAATCCCTTCCCTAAAAAACATAAGCTTAAGAAATATATACAAATATTATATAAGACTATAAACTGCATTAATGTTGTTCTCTTCTACACCCAGAATATTTTCAGTTATAAATTGGTGTGAAGTGATGGTTTGATTGAGATTTTGTACCTGCATTTTTATCCTAGGGTCAAGTACAGCAGATAGTATCAGGTCCTGCTGATGAATCAAGGACTGAAAGTGTGTGCGCAGACCAGTGCGTAGAGCCTTGCTAAAGTATGTGTAGTTAGTAACACGGCTCTCTAAAGTCTTATCAAGGCCAACGAGGGATGGGATGATGTAGGAGATGGTCACACCATTCCCTTGTAGTACCTAAGTCAAAAGACACAAAAAGCAAAAGTACTTATATTTGGAATTCAGCTGATTACCAGTCGAACATACTGGAAAGCAGAAATAGATCTTATTTCACAAAGGAATTCATAACACCTATTTAAAAAACCTAAAGAGATAATCAATGACTATTTTTATTCTACAAAAAAATCTCTTTTACCTGTAAGGCCTCCTCAAAGGGCTCCAGGAGGCCCAGGATGTCAAGGACTTGCTCTCTCTTGACCATGACCAGAGGTGGAGCACTGGCTGAGTCATTAGCCTCTATACGAGCCTGAGCCAGAACGGTCATGACAGGACTCCAAGCAGTTACCTGGACCATACGGCGTAATGACACCATCATTGAGTTCCAGCGACAGTTGCTGGCGGAAGGACAAAGGGACAGGCCACATTCCTTCATCAGCACCTGAAGAGTCATATGACAAGCAAAGTAAAAAAAAAAAGGCAACTTTAAATCCCCTTAGATCTACATCTTGATGGATGTAAATACTGAATAAATTGTGTAGAGAGTCTACAAAATCCAGGCACCATAAATCAAAAACATTTCAAAGAGGACAAATAACAGAGGATAAATATATCTGGTTACAGTACAACACACCGTAGTTAACCCTAAACTGTCACAGAAAGAAATCAGTACAACTAAAAGTTTCACCAAAACAACAGGCATAACTTTAGAGCTGTACATCCATGATGTCTTTTTGCAGAGCATTTAATCCAGTGCATGTTGGTATGGTTTTTTTTTTGTTTTGTTTTTTTTACCTCACTCCAGTAGGCACTGTTCTTAAAGAAACCCACAACGTTGTGGACCTGTGAGAGCAAGTTCTCCACAACTCTTGAGTTCTTCAGTGCCTCCTTGATCACTAGCTGCATTGTACTGGCCACACAGCTGGTCCTGGTCCCCATCTGCAGCTCTGAAAAGGGTGACTCTGTGGCAGACATCTGGTCTGACAGAAAAGCCACAACATCATCTCCATCAGGGTCTCCCCTGTTGGACGGACACATGATCTTGTAGTCACAGAACAAGCTGTTAGCAGCAAGAGCTTCTTTGGCCTGATTGGTGAGCATGTAGCCGATACTGTGAGGAAAGATTCCATAGCTCAGCAGAACACCTTCCAGTTCTCTGGGAACAGCAGCACAAAGGTTTTTATCACTAAGGTGACGAAAGGCCACGATGGGACGACGGATTTGCCAGGAACCACTAATAAAATGAAGCTGCACAACAACAATGGGCTCCTCGACTGGATCAGACAGATCGCCTGCCCACAGGTCACAGGTTACATGAATAGCACCCTCCCTGTCTTTGGTCTTGGCCAGGCAGGATTTGAGGTCACGGATGAGCTGGGGCTTGATGGTTCGCTCCACGTCATCATAGAGCTGTAGACCAACTGCACGCTGGGACAGTTTGTTGTATTCTGGGCAAATGATACTCATAAATGACCTAAAGCCAGCACCTTCAACAAAACTGTGGAAAACAGGGCACAAAAATGATATACAAGTTAAAATTCAGACTCTTTAAGACCCACCCACCCACCCCACAAACACATACTCTATATATAGCCACTGACTCACTGTATGCAAGCATGTTTGTGTCTTTAGAAACATTAAAATTTGGATTTTATGGAAAATTAGGAGGCACCCTCAGTGGTATTCATTACCTAAGAGGCAGCATGTCTTCAGCAACCATCTTAAGTGCTGCATCAACAAGCTTCTTCTGGTCGACTAGTGTAGCGGCTGGTGTGCCACTTGAAGACGAGCTTGAACTGGACCTTGAACTGCGGGGTAAAGAGGGGCTGGGAGTCATAGTCCGTGGAAGTGGGGCAGTGAGCTTCTGCTTGGCTTTTGGATGTGCTGGCTTCTTGTTCTCAATACTGATCTGACGTAAAGCAAAAAAGAACATGATAAAATGTTTGACACCAAGACTTCAGACTTAAGTCTGAAGTGTAAGCACATGTAGTTGAATAAATATTTACAATCAAACACATCATTAAGAGTCATAACAAAAGTTTAAAGCCAGCTTACCACTGTGGGAGTTACTGGTTCAGCATCTAATACAACGTCACATTTGAAGTCTATCTGTAACATGACACAAATTATAAATTAAGAATCATTACATTACAAACAAAACACATATATCCAAAAACAGGACAAATGATGACAAATATTGATTTTTAGTGGTTACCTTTCAGCAACTTATAACAAGTGCCTTCAGACGATAGTACTACCCCCCAAAAGAAATAAAAGTGCTGACTGTCTAGCTAATGGTTATATTACCCAGTATCCTGCTAAGAGCCTGTAAAGATTCATCAACTATCCAAGAAAGTCTTATTTATCATTTGCTTTTTGATGATGTGCCATTATACAATAGCTCAGTGAAAACAGACTGGAAACATATGAAGATAGGAGAATGACATAACACACAGAACACATTAGATGCACAATCATAGACAACTAAGTCATAACAACATCCTGTCGTATTTCTGATTTAAACTGTTGTTAGTGAAAACCACTAAGAATTAATAGAAAAAACATTATGATATTAAGGCTTGCTTAAAGTAGGAACTGTACCTCTCCATCCACATACTGCTGAATGTCAAGGAAAATGCTGTCAGATTCGTCGTTCAATAAGCCCAGCTCTGCTTTACGTTTGATAGTAGTGTTCCAGTGGTTCTTCACAGAGTTGTCTGTCCTACTGAATAAAAGGTCAATCTATAATAGCATTTCTTGAAACAACCTCTGAAAATCAGCCCATTTTTTTAAGATGAACAACTAAATAATGTGCCTGATTTCCATTATTCACCTAAATCAGTTTAAGCAAAAAAACATCCACCCACCTTCCAGGGAGCAGCCTGGCAATATCGGCCCAGCGGTTTCCCATGAGGGAGTGGGCCTTGTAGATAATGATGTCTTCTTCATTTGTCCAGGAAGATTTCTTTACCAGTGGGTCAAGATGGTTAGTCCAGCGCTCGCGACACTGTTTCCCCAACCGCCCTGTCAGGTGCTTGGCAATCGTAGCCCAGCATTTGGTGCCATGTTTGCCCACAAGTTCGACTATCTGTTTAAAGCAAATAGATGTGTCATTACAGAAATGGAAATCAAGTTCAGAAAATAGTCCTTAAGCTTTCTCTGTAAGTCTGTAAAAGATGTCTTTTATTGGTCACCTTATCATCTTCTTCTTTGGACCAGTAGCCTTTGATTAAGGCAGGATCCAGGCACTTTTTCCATCGGTGCATGCACTGGAGTTCTGTCCGGCCCTGTTACAACAGTGTTTTTAACTCTTCATTTTAAAATTTTCAGACAGATTGTTCCTATCATAGTAACTACATTTTAATCAGCAACACAAATGTTTCCATGTGCACTTACTGGTAAAAAACTGGCAATGGTTTTCCAGTCTTTTTTCCCAAAGTTGTTGATCAGGATTTTAAGATTTTCATCCTGCAAAAAAACACATAAATAAAAAATAATAATAATTTCAAACAGTTCAGGAAAAAATTACATGCATAATACTGTGTTGACTGTTGGCTCATTTTTATCGAATTCAAATTAATATACAGGCACATACCTCTTCCTGGGTCCATTTGGCTTTACCATCCTTTGTCTCCGATGTGTCTAAGTCACCATCAAAGCCCACCCTGATTTCCCCATCTTTTTCCATGCTGCAAATATACGCATCAATTAATTACACATCTATTACTGTATTTTACAGACATTACAGAAATGGCAAATGAGATAAGGAATACCTCAATGTACATTGATACAGACAGTTATACATTTGCTGTGGACTAGAGGTTGACCAAGAGTGGATTTTTAAGGGCATATATAATAAGGATAATTTGGCAGTGGAAATGTCCAATAACCATTTAATCAGTCTATGAAAATGTTGACTCAATATTATACCAGCTACAAAAAATTACAGGAAACAGTATCACAGCATTAATACATACAAATGTGAAGTAAATGAAGCCTGTAATGCTGGTTTTACATTTGAACTATAAATGTTGGTACCTTTGAACATGAAAACATGAGACATATCTAAATGCTGACTGAGTTTAATATTTTCAGTGTTTTGAACACTACAAATGAAATGTTGGCAGTAGATGTAAAATATTGTCTAATCTCCTCTTTAATTAATACAGATCCTTACACAGCTGCAAATGACCCATGCATTAAAATATTTGTAATTAGAAAATTTTCAATCTCCATTTGACCATAATACCTTGGTCTGACTTTGCGTTGGCTTAGTTTTACTTCTTACAAGGGCCCTGATGAACACTATCGTCTCTTTAACTACTGTCATGAATGTGTCTCTTTGCACTGGAGAATTTCTTATCAATTACATTACAATCTCCATTTGTAGAGAACCTCGTATTTGTTACAGTGTTTTAGTATAGGTCTTTACACAACCTGTGGTTACCATACACAGACTAATTTGACTGAATTGCTGAATGCTTTTGTTTCACTAAGTCTTTCTGTGGATACTCAATTCTTCTGGGATCAATTAAGTATCAATATCTATTTATAAGTCACATAATATAACAGCAACATCTAATGAAACAATGTAAAAGTTTGGATCTAAGGGTATTTTTCATAATACCCATAAAGAGTATTTACGTACCCAATGAAAACCACATCTCAGAAAACGCCCCTGAATTGGCTGCAGAGTGTTTTTGTGATTATGTTGAAAACAGGGTTATTTCTCTGAGCTCATGACACGCTGCAATACATTTAACTATCCGAAATATAAAGAAGTTCAAATGAGCTCATCATTTACAGTAAAATGCTGGCAGGGATCACTTTAATTTTACAGCACACTACTACAAAGTACATTTCATCATATAAACATACTTTTACTGGATAATGTACCAATGCAGAACTTATGTGTGTGTGTCTATACAGTGTGTGTGTGTGTGTGTGTGTGTGTGTATATATATATATATATATATATACACACATATAAATATATTATTTTGTATTTTTTTGAGATAATACCACCATTAATTGCTTAAGTAAATCATCTAAATACTTCTTCCACCACTGACAGATTGCTCCAGAAAAAAACTCACCTCAAACAAATTGATTAGCTAGCAAATGATAAAGTCAGGTCTTCAATAATTTCTAAATAACGAAAACAATCTCCCAAGTGGAACATTAAAGATATACACCATCCTCACAAAGCTAAAAATAACATTTTTCTTATTCAAACACGTTCCCCCAACTTATACAAAAAAACATATTCTCCAGGTCGTTTATTGGTCAAGTAGCTTAGCACTTTGTTAGCTAGCTAGCGCCAAAAATTAGCTTCTGAAAACTACAGTCAACACAAAATAAGCACAATGTGACCCGTAATTAGTCGTCAGGGAGAAATACTGCAATTTGTTGCCAACACTTTATGTTATACAATGTAATTGCATCCCAACTCAGTTTGAACTTTAATGCAACTAGATAACTCTGCTAACAAATGCCATGACTGGTTTGTTGAGGGAACAAGTATAGCGCCTCTGGCGGCAGCTGCGTGCAAGTTTAACAACTTAAATTTTAATTGGCGAAAAAAAGCACGATAAATATTTCACGTGAGCTAGCATGACAGGGTGGAGAACACACACACGCATACCTAAACTTCAGATTGTGTAACTGCTTCTGGAAAACAGCTGGGTCCAGCTTTTGCAGCTCTCTGCCATGACAACAGAGAACAGCCCCACTCGTTCACACTCACTAATACACTGACATACGGCGTTTATCTGTGGTGTCGATTATATTAAACA
>JAPQRQ010000026.1:32094761-32121847 GCA_037367365.1 Apogon talboti | reverse complement strand
GAGAACAGCCCCACTCGTTCACACTCACTAATACACTGACATACGGCGTTTATCTGTGGTGTCGATTATATTAAACATATCCAACATTTTGCATCCATAATACGACAAATAATCGCTTATATTTTAGTAGACAGCACTTCATCCTCAGACGTTAATGTTTCCCACACTTACCCGCGCGACATCCCTCCTGCTTCGGTTACACTGTGCAGCCGACTGTTAGCAACAACAGCCGAAACTAACACGCTTTTAGGAAACAAAAAGTAAGCCTGAGTGGCTTACAGGCTTAAAGAAATGTGACTTAATAACTCGTCTGATACATAAACAGCTGAGGAGTCCAGGGTGTTGCTGCAAAGATTTACCCGCGATGATTAAATCTGTTGAGTTCTGTTCAAGAGCAGCACGTTGTTTCCCAGAGCCCCAGTGTTAGTGTACGGAAATGGCTTTGTGTGTCGTAAGCGACACTAACTGCCGCTCCTCTTTAGCTGTTAGCATTGATAGCTGTTGCCACTATTGTTAACAAATACGTTTTCAATCGATCTTATCTTATTTTTAAAATTAGCATGAAATGGAAAAAAGTGCAGCTGTTATGTCTGGCTCTAATTTTAGATTAAAGCTTAATATAAATAAAACATTTAACTTTGTTTGTCAAGAGGACTGTTATTACACGCTGCTAAAACCAATCCACTGTAGTTTGACTTGTATGATACATCAAATTCCCAACGCTGAGTCATGTAGGAAAATGTATTTTATAAATCAAAGCCTTTATTGTTTTTGTATCACTAGATTGGTAAGCATTCCATCTGTATACACAACAAGAGCACACAAGCAAGGAGACATAGTATAGGCTATATAATGCACAATATATTAAAAGTTTTTAGAAAAATGTTAATATGTTATACTGGAAAAGGAGAAATTCAGAATGGAAATGAAATTCGTAAAGGTACACAGGCATTAGACTGCAGTAAAACAAAAACAACAAAAAAAAGTGGTAAAATGCCCAGTCCTTAAGACAAGGGTGTTAAAAATCGCCAGCAGGTCAAAACTGGAATTTGTAAACTGTAAAAATTACACAGAATACATTGACAAGAGTGTCACTGAGTATAATCAAGTTGTTTTGATGTTATTCTGCTTTGCAGCTTCCTCCGCTTCTTTTGTAAGCTCATCCACAGTTTCTCTTGTCTCTCCTAGCGCTGCTTTTTACCTCTCTATTGGCTCTACTGTATGCCTCCCCTACTGTTTTCTTGGCCCCTCTTGTTTTACTGTTGTTTAATACATTCTTTAGTTTCTTCCTTTCCTCTATTCTGATCAGAGTGTCAGGCGAGAGCTGCACTTGATGTTTTCTCTTGAGCCCAACCGCTTCACAAGCTCCTGTAAATGCCTCCTTTACTTAATGCCACTGGTGTTCTATTGTCCTGGGTTCCTCTTCGGTTTCTTCCTTGTTTTGCAGAGCTGTGAAGCGGTTTCTAAGTTATATTTGGAAATCTGCTTATTTATCTTTGATGGCCAATAGTGGCACATTGTAGCGCTTACCTATGGAGGTGCTGTTGTGATGTTTTTTCAGCTTAAGTTTTAACTTAGCTGCCAACAGGTAGTGATCCGTGGCTGCATCAGCCCCCCTCTTCACCCGAACATCTTGTAGGCTTCTCCTGAATCTTTTGGAGATGCAGAAATGATCTATCTGGTTTTCTGTCTTCATGTCAGGAGATACCTAAGCTCCACTTATGTGAGCTCCACTTCTGCAGAACCGTCACCCTAACACTAAGCCTAACCCTAACCGTCAGTGGAGGTCACGTGTTGTGAGAGGAAGTAGAGGTGTGGAGCTCCACTCTCCAGATTCTGCAGCTAGATCCTCTTGACAGAAACACCAAGCACATCAGGGGCCTGCATGTGGAAAGACATGTCCAGGAGAGAGGTCAAGCCAGCACCCCTGAGTCAGATCAATTTCAGCAAGACAAAGAGGACAGCCAGTCAGCTAAAAGACATTCCTGAGAAAAGTGGCAAGCTTAATGTGAAAGGCAGGAACATCATTTGATCTCAGTGTTATCAAGTTCATTTTCAGTTGTGTTTATCCTAATGAATATGTATAGCTATTGCTTTTGCTCTATAAGGACATTTTTCTGACCATAAATTGATTGATGAGGGGACTACTTCTCCTCTTGAATCTACAACCAAAACACATAACAATCAATAAATATTAGTTGAGATATACTAATGTTATGTATTATAACCTGTCATGTGTCATGTGTTTTTGCGCTCTTAAACTGGAGGGTGAAACAGGATGTTCACTAATAAAAAGTGAAGGGGGCTCAGTGAGTTCCGGTCGAACGTTACCGATGGTTGTGTATGTGATTTTTCTCCCGTGATTTGTGGGAGTAACCACGGTATTCCTACCCTTAAAATGTCCGGTGCAACAATTAACACTATGGTAAGGTAAAATAATAGCAAAAAAGAGAGAGTTACCTGTCTAGTTTTTTGGGCGCGTCCAGACACTGACTCTGTTTTGAATAATCGAACAATGTAGGAACAAAGTCTGGACCTTCTGCCTCCCCTGTACGACATCATCAGTCGATTATATTAATGGGGTCCCATGGCTTAGCTAAGTTTGTGCTCTGCCATAATGTAAATATATCACAGATATATTATTATTGTATGCCCCATTCCTTCATTTAATGCTTGCATAGGTACTGAGGGATGTTAGCTAAACCGTCTGTGAGCAGTTTGGTTTGTTTACATGCTGACATTAGCTTACATGCTAATGTTGCTAATTTTAGTCAATGGTGTTTTACGTTACGAAATAGCCTACTGGGGATTCCCGTTTTGTGGTTGCCGCCGTTACAAGTCTATCGTTATTGACTACATATTTGTGCGTGATAAACAGAGGAGAAAATCTTACCTGATATGAAATGGGCACTACAGAGCCGAGAATTCCCGATGATTTCAGTCCAGTCCGTCCGTTTAATAGCTTGCAACCATAAGCGTCTACGGTTTGCCTCAAAGGGCGTCCTCAACGACGGTATTCTGTAATAATGAATGTTGTTTTTTTAGCATATCTATTCTGACAACCTGCAGCACAACAAGACATTTTTCCTCCTCTTCTCTCTCTGTTCTCTCCGATCTGTCAATTTACCTCTGTTGACAGTTTTTACTGCCACTAGGTTGCGTGCGCAACTGCGGTGACGTAGGCCGTGACGTCGACTCTGGTCTAGTCTCGGACGGGTGACGTCACATCCGCTAAAGCCGCGTTGCATTTCGGGCTCGTTCCGCCATTTTTGTGAGTTATAACTATTCAGCGTGGGCTAGACATACTTAGTTTGGATCTTTCCTTGCTTGAAACATGGGTCACTGGTGTTGTGTTTTAGACTGCTCCAGTAATTCGCGCCGTCGAAAAGGCAACCGTGGGATACGATTTTTCAGTTTTCCCACCTGGAAAAGGGGTTATGGGCAGCAGATGGACGACATCACAAAGAGACGTCGGACTGCCTGGGTTGCTGCAGTGAGACGCAAGAACATCACTTTCAACAAAATATCTCCTTTTGCGCGAGTGTGCTCTCGGCATTTTCACAAAGGTAAATAAAAGTTTTTGTTTGTCTAACCTGTAAAGTTCGCTAGAGCTGATGTATTTAACTGTTGTTGTTGTTTGTTACATAGGTAAACAACACCGAAGGGGGGAAACACACCTTGATTAATCTCGTTTTGTTAAATCTTATTAAATTCAATTTTCTTAACACAATCTTATATGAAGGTAGTTAAGAATCTACATTGCATTCACATAAGCCTTTTCACCTTATTACTTCCGAGTACACACACGTTTGACTACTACTTTACTAACTAGACTAATGATCGTTTAGAAGTAATTGTGATATATTTCAAAGGGAAATGGTGTACTGCATTATAAAATGTACTGAAATTTTAATGTTATTGCAGGTAAACCTGCTTATGAGATGATGGTGGCTGACCCAGACTGGGCTCCATCCCTGCATCTGGGCCACCCTGACGTCAGACCCACAGACACTGCACGCTTTGACAGAAGATGTAACCGGGAACAGCTGAAGAACATCAACACACCACAAACGGCTGAGACAGGAGATGCTGGTGAGCAAGCCAGTGCTGAGGGAACACAGGAGGATGTAGAATGTGGTCAACTACAAACTGATGAGGTGAAACAAGAGGATGTAGAATGTGATCAACTACAGACTGATGAGGTGAAACAGGAAGCTGCAGAATGTGGTCAACTACAGACTGATGAGGTGAAGCAGGAGGATGTAGAATGTGATCAACTACAGACCGATGAGGTGAAGCAGGAGGCTGCACAATGTGGTCAGCTACAGACCGATCAGGTGAAACAGGAGGCTGCAGAGTGTGGTCAGCTACAGACCGATAAGGGGGAGGCTGCAGAGGAAAGTTGCCAGCAAAACTCTGGTGATGGAACCATCCAGGAGCAAGGACAGACTGAATGTAATATGTGTGTCCTCAGGCATGCTGAAGTGAACCGCCTCCTGGAGGAAAACCGAGAGCTGCGGCGTGAGCTTGACAAACTCAGGATCACTGATGATTTCTTTGGTGATGATGATGATAAAGTAAAATATTATACCGGTCTACCAGACCTGGCAACATTTATGGCTTTGTTTACTTTTTTGCTGCCCCTTATGTCTTTCCAGAAAAAACATCTCACTCCCTTTCAGATGCTTCTGTTGACCTTCATGCGCCTCAGATTGGATCTGCCTGTTCAACACCTTGCCCATCTCTTTCAGGTTTCCCCAAAGACAGTCTACAGAACCTTCAATGACATGGTGTCATTTTTATATGCAAACCTAAGACATATGATTGTGTGGCCAGATAAAGAGACTTTGCACGATGTCAGGGTGACTGGAAATGTGTGTCAAAAATATAAAATATTAACAGGAACCATACCTGTAAACATGTTAGTACCATGTGAAGGGGAAGAGGTCACTACTTTGGATAAAATTATCACTGTGTGTTGTGCACTGACAAGCCATTGCCCAACTATATTTTAGGAATGTGATTCTTGAGAAAAGACATGACAACATTAGAGGTCCACAATGGTCCTGAATTTTGTATATTTTGTACTGCAAAACAGCATTTGTCACTTTATAACAATAAACTGTACACTTTCATTTTCCAAAACGGTTGTGATTTGACTGTTTCCTTTTTTATGAACAAACTACTGTATATGTAAACTAATTGTAGGTCAGATTTTGACAACTGCATAACAGAAATTGCAAACTGAAACAATGATTCAGACTGCATAACAATAGTGCAATCTGAGATAATGTGCAAATAATTTTAGTCACAATGGTGTGCAGTAACACTAGTGTGAATGTTTACACTTTATATAGTTTAGTTATACAGTTTCTGTACTCATCAAATATGTATGCAGCTGCTACCTCGTATGGATGATGATTTAACAAAATACCTTTCCCTGGCACCTTTCCTCTTTGTTAAGTTTGTCTCTATAAGGTTTTCGCTTGTTTTTCTTTTGTTTCTCCAGTTTTGTGGTTTAACAACGTATGACTATCCTCACTGCCTTTGCATTTACCTCAGAGCCATAGAGACTAACCATCTAAAATGGTGCAGGGGCGTGTCAGTCATTTGACAGACAAAAACCGATTGGGCTTTTGAGTATTTGGACTTTGTTCGTGGAGAAGAGCAGCAGATGCATATTGGAATAATGTTTTAGCCAGTTGAACAAGTGAAAAGGCTGATTTCATTGGTAGTTTTAGTAGTCCCAAGTGTCTTCTGGTACATGACTTCCACCTACTGTTAATACGTTGGAATATTAATACTGTATAGAACCCCTTTTATAATGAATCACAGCAGGCAAACATTTATCAGCCTGATCACAAGACTAAAAAGTCAATTTGTTTGTGTAGTGAACCATTTTTTATGCCAAAAGGACGTTGTTCACTCTGATTCCTTTGCCTCATACATGTTACACAATCTCTGCAGTTTTAATGTTTATGAATCCCATACTACACTCTTTTTTAATACCAAAGTACACATGGATATTATGCCATACGTTGGTGCTTTAAACGGCAAAGTCACCCGTTATGATCTGTACAAATAACATCAAGTTAAAGTCGTGACAAAAACACTTTAACTCATAAAATGTGTTGAACTGATGCTCTGTTGTACTGTATATAAAACCACATTATTGTTACAGACTGAGCATGTGTTTGTTTTGGGTTCAGTCATTCCACTTGACAGTTTTGTTGGCGCTGTTCATGGATGAAAACTCGATAAAATACAGACAGTGAAAACAACACAGTAAGACGTTCTCTGTGATTTCTAGAGTACTGTCATGGAAGTGAATGCATTTTGATAAAGGAAAAAGATCATTTAAAGTATTGTTGACATGTTTAAATTCCTTATAAAACACTCAAACTTAACATTCAGTAGATTAGGCAGCTGAATATTGTTTTTATTTTACTGAAACTTTGTTTCTTTAGTAGAAAGAGACACAAGTGATTTTAAATTATATTGGAAAACAATGAAAATATCTAAAAGAACTGCAGAATTATATAAAACTAAAGTTATCTCAAGTCAGAACTCACTATATGAACTGTACAATAGGAGGTTGTAATACAACCTCCTATTTCCCTATATGACATGCTTTTACATTTAGTGATGCAGTTCATTTTAAAACTGCATAGATGTACTACTTAACTTAAAATCAGAGACAGTAAATGGAGTACACTTATATAGCGCTTTTTTTGCACACATTCACCCATTCACACACCAGTGGGCGGCTGCTGCCATGCAAGGCTGCCAAGCTCCACTGGGAGCAATTTTTTAGGGTTCAGTGTCTTGCTCAAGGACACTTCAACATGTGGACTGTTGGAGCCAGGATTCAAACCGCTGACCTTCGGTCATTGGACGACCCGCTCTACCAACTGAGCCACAGTCGCCCCTAGTAGACAGTATGTAATCTTTTCTATTTAATCACCGACTTAAGAGAATAGATTCTTAAGAAGAACAGAGCTGAGTACAAATATGTAAAACCATTACAGGGGTGAACATGTGGAATAACTGTCAAAATGTAAAAAAAAAAAGGCTGTAAATATCAAACTGAGGTATGATTGTTATTGTCTATAAAACGTGGACAAATGAACACAGGCTCATTCTTTATGTATATCTTAAATTTACTAATGTAAGGGTTGTTTCAGCTTCAGCCTTTTCTACACCTTACCATTCTGGAGTACTGTACATGTAAAATTTGTTACAATCTTTATAGTATTCTCTTTAATTACAATATTGGGGACAAACTTGATCCAGTTTGACATAATCAAAACATCTTTAATGAGTTTTTTTAGCCTGAGGTTTGATTACTTTTTTCTAAAGTTTAAAAAAACATTAAATCAAAGTGAAAAAAACTATTTTGAGGCTGATTCAGGACATCACAATGGAAAAAACAAATTCAGTTTTATTAAAAACCTTCACCACTGTGATGTGTTAATGTCTTGATGTTATGTAATAGGAAGTGTTTTCTCTCTATAGACAACCAGAGTAGCCCCCGCCCTCCTGAAGAATTTGGACGGTGCCACACCTCTCTCGTCAACGACCCTGAAATGACTCAAACTCACATACAATACCCACCAACGACCCTACCTCCAGGGACACGCCCCACACACACATCTTGGATGAGAGATGAAATGTTTTCATAAGAGCTAAACCAGTCCAGTTGAACCGAGAAGAAACGAGAGTAAGACCTAAACTATGCACTCATGGTGCCCTCAGTCACCTACTTATTACGTCAGAGAAGATATTTATACATTCTCAGCGGATCTGAGCTTTAGAATTTGGTACCAAGACGGTTGACAATTGATCCAGATCATACATAAAGTTGTAGAAATCAGCCTCTTGAACCCCTCTACTTTTTCTGTTTTGTTTTTTGTAGTTTATTGCCTTGTTTTTTCTCTTTTTTCAGTGAATAAGGACTGAAATGAATTACCAGTGCTTAAGCTAAATAATGCCTTTTCTTTTATTGTAATATTATTGTAACTGACTTTTATTAAACCCACATACCAGCCGAACACACAGACATAACCTTTCCTGTAGATTGATTTATGGCCTCCTGTAATCTGAGCAGAGTTCAACCAGTCCATTGATAATATGTGGTGATTCTCTGGTCGCTGATAGGGTCATTACTAATAACATGGCCTCTGTTATGAACACATGTTTAATGGCTCATCCAAAAGAACATGTGAATGTTTTGACACCTGTTTGATTTCTTGAGAACATTTACATGTACACACACACACAGACGTGGGTTTTGCTTCCGTTGGCATCATCGCACCGTGACTCTGCTGCTGGCAGTGTGACCTGCCGGGCTTTAATGTCAGTGCAGTGTTTACAGGATGAGGTTGGGAACAGCTTGGCACGCAGGGCTTTGGGTTAAACAGGTAGAACAGGACGATCACCGTGGTTTCATTTTTTATTTGTTCTGTTAAGCCTTACATACTGTTCCTTTCTTCACACATCTATTCAGAATCTATTAAATAACCTCTTTGGTTTCAATGAATGGTTATATTTCAGTGAGCTGGAAGGTACAGTTACAACATAAATATCTACAATTACAATTTACAAAGATGTAAACTCAAATCATGGTGATTTTTATTGAAACTGAAGATGGTATCTGTTCACTAGAATGGTGTAGTTTTTTGTTTTTATATTAAAAAAAGTGATACCACTCAATTTTGTGTGTGATGTTTCATCCATGAACTGGAACAGAGAAGCTTTAATATCAGATGTACAAACAAAAACTTTAATTGCACAGTGTATGTAGTGGATGGTAAAAATAAAATGCATCAGATGTACATTTTCAGCTTTCATTGACAACATCTGTTACAAACTTCAATTTGTTGAAACAGAGGCATCAAAATCATTTTCTTACAGTTCATAATCAGTTGTATATTTACAGGTGTTACCATGCATACACACAGTATTTTCAATATAACATTAACATCTTGGACAGAAACTTCACATCAACATCTGTGTGTGTGTGTTATCTATAGTCTAAAATAATCTACTTAAAAACATGGCAGAGGACGTTTGATGGTTTCCTTTCAGAGACAAAAGCACCAGCAAATTTGCACAGAGCAAACCAGTGCATCAAATGTTGATGCTTTGGTAAATCTGAGGCTTGTTAAGATGACATTATCTTATCTCGAAAACAAGTAGCTAGTTTTGGTAACACTTTATATTATGGCTGCACAGTACATCATATCTTCACCTTCCTAAAATAATTGCCAAAGTCACCTTTTCAGATATTTCAGGAGACACAAAAAACTTAACCACTGAAACATGAGGAGATGATTTAAAAAAAAAAAAAAAGACATCATCATTTTAGGAAGGTGGTGATATATTCTTTGGTCTCCTGGCTGTTAAAACTTTACTCCTCTGCTTAAAAATACTGGTGATCCCAGGTGTCAAGTTGTTTTCAAATACAGGACAAACCTTGATATAAAACAGAATGTTCATGATTGGTTGTAACATTACATTTTCTTTGGTTCAAAAAGACAAAATATGACATGTCTAAAGCCAGCCAAGCATGGTATTCATTATGATGTACAGTAAATGAATCAAATAAACAAGTATGCACTGCATCTAAAAAGCATCTGAGCTGTTTTGTTTAGTAACTCTGTCATGTCAGTGTCAGATGCCTCGTCACCTGTCGAGAGTTACCGACGTAAGAGTCTACCTGATAAAACTCTCCCCACACTTTCTGCTTGCACCGTACAAATTCCTTTGGTATTTCAATCTAACAGATGCAGTGTGGTGCTTCTGCTGTGGCTGCGTCTGCTACACACACACACACACACACACACATACACACCACAACATCCTAACCCGACAGAGGTGTGAGCTGTTTAGTATGAGTCACCTTCAGACAGTTAACTGGTCTGTCACAGAAAGCTGTCCTCAGTGGCGACGAAGGAGAAACCGTTGAAGGCGTTGTTGGCGCTGGTGCCGGCGTTGAGCTCCGGGGTCCGACTCACCGAGTTAGGGACCATCTCTCTGGTGAACTCTGGATCTATGTGCTGGGTGTCGGCTGGGCCTTTCTGTAGAAGACAAAAATAAAAACAAATGAAGTTAACTGAGGTTTGGAAGGAAGGGAACATCCAAACCGTCCTCTAATCACCTGGAAAACTGACTTCTATATACCTGCTCACCAGATCCAGCACTGGTTCTCTGTGGTACTGACCTCACACTGCCTGTTTCCTCCGTCGGTTCTCAAAAATAATACAAATAATCACTTCAGAAGAGATGGAGCCTTCTTCTCCCACAAGATAACCCATGGAACTTCAACATCCTCACGTTCATTACTCAATTCTTTCATACATTAAAACTTGCAAACGTACATATTGTAGAGTTGAAATGATATTGAAATGTTAACGTGTTTAAATATGTAATTTACGATGCAACATGATATATAAACATATTAGATAAGTTCTGCATTCAAAACATACAAAATGTATTTAAAGTATGAAAAGTCAGCGTTGTTATTGTGCAGTAAAATGGTCCCTATCACTGTTCTATTATCATAAATGATGTTTTTGATTCATTTGAGTGCTGCATGAATGTGTACTGTATGTTGCATTTTAGTTCTGTACAAGGTTGAACTCATTGGAACTTCTTTATCAACTGTTGTAACCATAATGCATCATGTTCTAGAAGATTTGTGTTGCCATCCTGTGAAAACTAGATATTTCTAAAAAGTCAGCTTTTCATGAACTCAGAAAAACAGGTCTATTTGCAGCTTTGTGATGATGCATTTTCCAGTGAATCCAAGAGGGTTTTAAAGAGCTGATTTAGCTTAAGAAGGAGGCGAACTGAAAACTTAACCCATAAGGAAACATTTCATCCTTCATTTCATGACAAAGACAAATCATATGGTTTTCACTTAACATAAAGAAGACAAAATTGTAATCTGTAACTAAAATAAGTGAATCTGGCAGAAAAATGTAGTGGAGTAGAAGTTTAAAGTAGCATAAAATGGTGTAAGAACTGTATGTCAACCACAATAATGTAAAAAATTTAAACATTAAATGGTTTTATGTAAAACTATAAGAAAATGAATCTCTGAACAGACAACAGATAAAGTAAACTGAAGTTAGCATGAGGATTTATAATGATAAATTTCTTGCCATCTTTAAGCTGATTAATATATAACCGAAAACAGATAACATGATTGGCCTTTATTTCATAGAATAAGACTAAGAGGAAGGAGTGAGAGGGTACATAGGTGACTGCAAATAAAGACTCAGTATAAAGACAAAAAAAACTGAATATGTATCAATTATAAGGTGTTTGGATGGACTCACCACATTGGGGTTGTATGGAGGAGTGATTCTCTTGTGATAAAGGTCATCCCAGTTAATTGGAGAGAAAAATATGTGGTTCTTAATTTCTAACTGTAGACAAAAGAAAAAAAAAACACAAAACATTAAGTAAAATGCAAACACAGTGTGGTACAATCCCAACACTCATTTGTCTACCTCTTTGCTTTGAAAAACTGTAATTTCCCCAAAACTTCCATAAGGGATTAAACTAGTCCCACATCAATGGAAATATTAACTCAAAAGCATCCTCAGTCTAGAACTGGGCTTCCTGTTTGTCTGGGAAACCAAGCAGCTGAAATAAGTCTCTAAACATGAGACACTCACAAAGTCGGCAATAGCCCCGAGGCGTCTGTGCTGGTCTTTCTGCAGGAGACCGATCAACAGAGAGCAGATGGCGTCCGACTTCCCAGGAGGCAGCAGGAGCGGCTTGTGGAGGATCCCGTCATACATTTCTCCAACGTCACGACTGTAGAACGGAGGCTGAGGCAAGGAATCATCAAAAATTATTATTGAATGACGCTTTTCACACATCCTCTAGTTACACACAGACTTCTGAAATGCTTACTTCTGTCATCTGGATGGATGATGTGATATTTCCAAAATCAACAAAATACATCATTTTTACTTTTAAATTTTGATAAATACAGGACAAACTGTATGTT
Organism: Apogon talboti; assembly: GCA_037367365.1. Taxonomy (NCBI): domain Eukaryota; kingdom Metazoa; phylum Chordata; class Actinopteri; order Kurtiformes; family Apogonidae; genus Apogon; species Apogon talboti. The sequence continues at coordinate 32,109,825 of JAPQRQ010000026.1, read as the reverse complement.
TCCCAGGGATTGGATTAATTATAATGCTACAAATGATTAAATATTGTTATGACATCTTCATATCGGGACTCTTCATTCATGTAATTTGAGACAGATCTGATGATTTGCTTATGTAGAATGACCAACATAGGCTGCATCGTCATGGCAACATTATTTCCTGAAACTTCACAGACATCCCACTGTACTCTCAATGTGATGTTGAGGCTTTTCTTGCTAAATTTGAAGTCAATCTGTTCAACCTGCTAGAAGGAGTGAATCAGATAGTAAAAAAAAACAAACGTAATTTTTTGTTGCCACTAGGTGGCACTATGACTTCCAGTCAACATTATCATACCATTGTGTTCAGGGCGGGACTCTTGTTTGGTGGAAAATGGATGATATAAACAGTTTAGTGTTTCATAGCAAGACATCCAAATTCACCACCATGCCCACAGAAGGTCACAAAAGCTGTTTCCTCAACATGTTGAAACCACACTAATAAGTCAAACATTTAGGAGGACAGTAACATACTACTAGGTTGACTTCTATTCACCAATTTTTTTTATAGAGGTAACAGTTGTGAAAGACACGGAACAAATTTTGTGTTGGTAAGTGAAAGGAGCCAGGAAAAATGTTCTTTATGAAGAGCAATTGCTACGTTTTAGACAAAGCATCACATACATGACATCTCAAAGTCTTAGATCAATATGGTTACTGATGCATAACCCATAAAGCACTCACACCATCAAACCTACCAGGCTGTAGATCATCTCATAGAGAACTGCTCCCAGGCACCACCAGTCCACGGTCCGGTCGTACGGTTCCTTACGAAGAACCTCTGGAGCCAAGTACTATAGTTACGTAGAGAATGAAAAAGTAAAGCATTCAATGTCACAAGAAAATCCTCCTCACTGTAAATAAAACCCTCTCCATGATAAATATATAGATGCACTACAAATAAAATTTTATACCAATATTTGATGCCTTTTTCTTTTTCAAATATTTTATTTTCATTATTTTCTTTATTCTAGAGCCCATTTTTACAGTTGTTTTGACAGATTAAATAAACTATGTGAGGTAAAACGGTAGGTTACTTTCTTCACTGCTTTTAAATAGAGACAAACAAAAAAATAGGGGAATTGGGGTGAATTTGTGCGGAGACTACGTCAGATCTTGTAGATGATTGAAACAATACTGTTTGTCTTTTTACAATCTGTACTTGTATTTGTGTTTGTCATTATTATGCAATCTCTGGTAAAGGTTCATCTTTCCATATCCAAAATTCAGCTATTATTAATATGTAATTAATAGTCATATATTTTGTTTTGGTGTTGTTTGTTGCTTTATAATTCATGATTCATTCATAAATTAATGCCCAATATATTTTCTGGTTTCATAGATTTTTTTTCCATGTAGCGTCAAGTCAAAAAATGTTAGTCGGTGAGTGCTTGTTAAATAATTATTTCACTTACTTCTGGAGTCCCACAGAAAGTTGATGTGGTTCCCTCTGGTTCCACTCCTTCTTTGCACAAACCGAAATCTGTCAGCACCACATGACCCTGTAGAGCAAAAACACATGCAGGATGTTTCAGTTCACAACATTTCATAACATTAAAAATAAAAATGGATCAGATGATGCCTACATGTTAAATCTGACTCACCTGAGAGTCTAAGAGAATATTTTCTGGCTTCAAATCTCTGCAGTGAACAAACCAAAGCAACAAACTAGCTTAATTATCTTTTATTTACATAGGTTTTTTTGAGGATATAATGAATGTCTATGCGTGCGACTGTCTGACCTGTAAACAATGTTAAGAGAGTGAAGGTAGCCGATAGCGCTCGCTACCTCAGCGGCGTAAAACCTCGCCCTGGACTCAGAGAAGCACCGTTCCCTCTGCAGGTGGAAGAACAACTGTAAAGACAGAGAGAGGAAACACATACAAAAAGCATGAAGAGAAGTGATATTGAAATTCTAAACAAATTTTAGACAAAGGGCAGAGAAAAAATTGAATGACGAGGAGCTGCTATTAAAAGGCTGCACAATAAGAAAACAACTACAGTGATAAAATAACAAACAATAATCATAAATGCAAAAATGGCATGAAAAACCTGGCTCTCACATTTGGGATAAAAAAAAATTACTTCACACCAAAATTAAATACCTGATGAAGCCTTATTGTTCATATTAAGGCTTCATCTTTTAGTTTTTGACCTAATCATGTGAAATTAAGAGGAGAGGCATCGACAAAATGACAACCAATATATGACACAGATGACAAAAAAAACTAGAACCTAGAACTAGAACAAAGCAAAGACACAAGATTAAAAGATGTAATAATACTGAAATGATGCGAAAGTGATAAAAAGATTAAATGTAAGAGATAAACAAGGTGTAAAGTAAAGTATTCAGCAAGACAAAGAAAGACATAAAAGATCCAACAATTATGTAACACAATAGTAACTGCATAAAAAACACAACAAGACAAAAACAATGTAAAAGGTTTAAAAAAATAAAATGATAACAAAAAAAGATATGTAGAGATGAAATAAGACTAAAGCAACGTAAGAACACAAGAAGCCAAAACATGGTATAAAAAAAACTTTCAGAGAAAGTGTTTTTACTGCAGAAAAGTCACTAAAAATGTAAATCTATGGCATTTCAAAATGTATTTTTGTACTTTTGGGTCCTGAGGAGACCCAAAAGTGTTTCTCTTTTTGAGTCTAAAGGTCAAAAAGTTCCACTGATCTAGAGAAATAAATAATGTGAATATAAACTGTTACCTCTCCTCCGTTCACATAGTCCAGGACAAAGTAGAGCTTCTCTGGAGTCTGAAAGGAGTAGTGAAGCCGAACCAGAAATGGGTGTTTCAGACTCTTCAGCAGCACGTTTCTTTCTGCCATAATGTTTTTTTGCTATAAGAGAGAAAGATGAGAGTGAATACAAATACCACAAACAGCCGAGCATTTTTTCCACCACTGTGTGTATGTAACAGATCTTTTTTATGCTGTGTGTCCTACAAATAAAATAACGCTGATAAAACTGCTGATGATCATCAAATTAAAAATTGTGTATTAATATATGACTACAAAGGTCTTTTTATTTGAGCAGATGATGCCTCTGGCTCCAGTTATTTTTAGCCAGATGTGACTGTGGACCAAGAAATCATGTGAATAGTTTTTTTCCATGTTTAAAATTTTGCTTGAGGTTAAAAACACTGACTTAACTGTTGCTGTTGGATGTAAGTCAAATCAAAGTAAAGCCATTAGTGATTACAATGTGTATTTAGTCCAAATCTAAAATATTACGGTTGAAAAAGCAGCGTAAAAGAAATCAGACCAAGATGTTTATGGTTGAATGAAGATTTTAGATTATATAAGACTATAGTGTGGTAGTTTAGCTGTGAAATGTGTACAGTGGTATATATTTACAACATGTAAATCTTTGCTTTCATGCCCAATTGTGTTGTAGTAAAGTCTGATGGAGACCTTAACGGGTTAAGACCAAGTCCAGATCATGACCAGACACACAGTACAATGGTAGTATGGTAATACTGTTCTTCAGACATTAATGTATGTTCATTATGTTGTCGTTCATGTATATATACATATGTTATATATATGTTCATTTTTCATTATAGATTTATAGACAGTAAGATGTGACCAAAGGAGTTAAATTTCTTGCTAAGCTGATTAAACCTGTAAAAGCAGTAGGTGTGTGTTTTTCTTTTAAGTATCTTACAATCAGTGTGGGAAAGATTTCATCACAGACATATGATATACAAAGCACTGGGGATAAAAAGAGTGCAGTAAAGAAAAAAAAAAAGTGCTCTGCATCAGTGAATCCAAATCCAGTTTTTTTTGCTGTTCCTTATCACCCTCTATGTGACTAAGAAGTAGAGTGGCACGTAGTGTTTATGTTGGAGCTCACATTAGCTAATGTTTATGTGACCAGACTTTATACACATTAACTACAGAGCCTTATGTAGATGTGAATTCGCTGTCTCGTCGTTGTTTATCAAGAGCAAAAATGTAACTTAGGAGCAACAATTTGTCACCACATGAGCTGAACCCCTCGACTTCTAACAGAGCTAACACTGCACGAGTATGTTATGTAACTAGATTGGAACTAGATTAAGTTCTTGAAGGCAAATAGCTGGTAAACAAGTGGCAGTGCATACATAGGTGGATAGTACAGCTTATGTTAGCAAAATGTCTATGGGTCAAATGTACTCTTCTTGTCAGTGAGAAGGCAAAATGAGGCAGTATGTGGTGGAAAAATAGGTAAAAAGTTTGACACCTGAAAGAAATGTTTGAAAGACAATGCACAGGCTTAGTGACACCAGCACAGTTGTGGTCTTGACTGGTCTTAAAATAAAATCTTGAGTCTTCTGAAACAACATGAGATCAAGACAGGTCCACATTTTTAGATATTTATCTTTCTTTTCATAAATATTTATGTACTTTGCAAATACAACAAAATTAGGTGTGCTGCTCCTGAGTGCAGGATGCTATAACACATTATATATTGATAAAGTCACAGAAATAAAAATCAGTAAGTATAAGGAAAAAAATCTGAAAGAAATCTGAAATGTTAGATGTTATCAAAAGCTTAATGTTTGTTGTTTAGTTTCCGTTTATGATAAAATGCTATATGCTTTACATTTCCTGTGCAAAGTAGCAGCGGTTACATTTAATTGAACCAATTTAACAGGGTTACCAATGACTAAATGAAGAAACTACATGAAGAATTCTCACAAACTAATGTAAATATTCCTCAACTGCTACTGTTTCAGTGAGGATCTTTCTGTTACAATAGTTTGTAACTTACGGTACAATCATTGTTTTACAGTCTAATAATAATAAAATCCTGCAGTATAAAGCATTAACAGCATGCATAAATGTACCGTTTGACATCAATTCAGTAAGTGATGAAGTCTCTATTTGGGCGTGCTGCACCTTTCAGATGCCATGCCCATGTGGACCTACAAGACTATCTGACATAATGAAAAACAATATGACCAACAACTGGACCCACAGTATCAGAAAATACCTCTACTGAGTAAAACGTAATCACATTCACCATATTCATGACAATAAATAACACGTTTTGGCTATAGAAACATATCTCTCAAGTCATTTCAGCCCCGGCAGAAGCAAACACTTGAGTATTAAAAGACGACAAATGTGTGTTTAATCGGAGTGTGATCAGACCAACACAGACGTGGCCCAGTTTATTTAGTGGGAGTTGTAAAATCTGTCCTTTGTACAGAACAAGCTGTAGATTAGATAAGATTCAGATCATGTTGCTGGGTCAAAAAGACTGTTTACTAATAACACTCAGAGATATTCGCACACGCTTATTGTTGCACACATTTTCCGTCTTTGTCTGCTAATGTGTATCAAGAATCAGCACTGTTCAATTTTATACTTCACTGGCCAAAACTTAACTGAGGATTCAAATCAGTACAAATATACTGTCATCAGCAAAATGTGATATAAGTATGAAAAGTAAAGATGTCTTTTGGAAATTACATAATTCTATAAATATTATGTTACTGTATCATGTCTATCGACTGTGCAACATGTTAATGTCTCAGTTATGAATCAAAATAAAAATCCATATTGTGCTTACTGTGGACAAAATATTAATATAAAGAAATGGTGTTATGAGTTTCTTTTCATGGTGATTGAGGAAAATGCAAACTACTAGTCATTTTTCAATGTGTATTTTTTTTACTAACACAAAAATACAAAGTTAAGCTAGCATAAAAAATACCAAAACTTTGCATGTTTTACACAGTATGTAAAAGTTCATACATGCACATTCTGATTTCATTAAATTGCGGGTTTTTGCAGATATTACTGCACAGACTGACACTGTGATGAGATTAGATTTTTGTGCATCTCTACTGTTAATGCCATATAATTTGATTGGTAAGATGTTATTTGAACAACATTAAAGGTAAAGTTTTAATCGAGTGAGCACTGAGAGTAAATGAAGAGATTGAGCAGAGCATACTAAGAAAATGAGCCAAGGAATAGAAAGATAAAACATTACTTCCTTCTGTCACAGCAGTTATATTCTAAAAACACACCCACATCTTTGCAAATCTCTACAGGTATGTTCTAGCAGCAAAAAACTGCAGCAGTACAAGGTGTGTCATTTCTGCTGTTTGTCCATTAGATGCTGAATGATTTACCCAGAGTTTTACTCCTCAGACAGAACTGTTGAGTAAGTGACAAGAGCAGAAAGAGAAGAGAGCCATTACTTTGTTTATATGTTGTTCTTCCCATGTGCACTGTACCACGACACCAAGAAATGTCCCAAAGTAAAACAGGAGGAAAATGGAAAATACAGGCAAAGGAAGGGGTTTCTGCAGACAAACATACAACCACATACTGATTGATTGAGAAAATGACCAACAGAGGAAAACGGTAAATATTTTTCTATTAAGAACTAGACTTGCAACTAACATCTAACAGCATTATGATGCGGGTGTCAGCTGTTTTTACCATGACAGGAAAGTCTAGTTTTAGTCACAGCTCAACTGCAACTTGAAACAAAATCCAGATCCATCTTAAACTGAATTAGGGCATTTGAAATTCCATCACATTTTGTTTCTTCCTGTTCTTGTTTTGGTTAACTCTGCTGTGTTTTCTTTATTTCACTGAGCTACTGTGAATATCTGACCCTCTCCTTCATATGTAGTAAAATGGCAAAAGACCAGAACTCAAATCTATTCAGTTTTCTGAAATTTGAAAAAAAAATATTAATCAGGAACATTTACCTCAAATATGAGAGGTAATAAACAAAAATAACCATATTTGTGGAATAATTTTTGATTCATAATTTGGTTCAGCAGCTAAGTCTGTTATACAGTTTAAAAAAACCTCACCTTGTTTGTAGTTTTTCTGTGATTGAAAGGTCACTCACTGCTGTATGTGTTGTGTTTTTTCTCATTTGATACTGTATATGCTCAGGGCCTGTGATTTGCTATACAAATAAAGTTACTTTCAACTTACTTATCAAATAAATAACAGCTCCACTGCAAAATATCTAGAGCTGTCAGATAAATAAGTACAACAAAAGTAAGGTAGGCGTTTATGTAAATGTATTATTTACAGTGTTTTACATAATTATAAGCAGCACTAATCCAAACGCTTTTTTTCCCCAGCCATTTCAGTTTGCACACATCAGAACTAAAGCTGTGTCTTAAAAGAATTTTGTTTGTGATTTGTAAATGACTTTGCAGAAGAAAATCCTAAATTCCAGCTTTGCAGTTTGTCAAGAAAGCAAAGAGTGTGACGACAGCGTCCAGCAGAAGAGCCCACCTCTTTCTTCTTCAGGATGACTTTCTTCTGCAGCACTTTGACGGCATAGAATTTGTTGTCGGCTTTGAGCTTGGCGAGCAGGACCTGCATGAAGGTTTGTTTGTTAGTGCTTTGTTTGGTAAACATTATGCACCCCCATCTCAATGTAATGTTATCAAGCCATTACATAAAACCCATCTGAGAACAGAGCTCAGTGAGCACACACACAACACAGATATGTGATCTGTGGAAACAGATGATCCTGGGAAATCGGAGAAGTCCGTTAAAACAGAAAAAGAAAAATGGCCCGATGTTGACCTTTGGCCAAAAAAAGGCTGATCTTTTAAGCAGACATAAATAGAAAATAAAGCAGCCTTTACATATTTGCTGTGATCTTTAGCATGAAAAGATGCTTTTATCTCGGAGTATTTTGTTAAATCCTGATTGGATGATGCTGAGGTAACTTTAACATGCCTCAGTACACTGTAAAGTTAATGATTCATGAAGCAGGCAGCACATTTTGATCAGACAGCAGTCAGCAGGTAGACTCTCAATGACCCCGAGTGCCATGTCAGCAGCAGCTTGATATCTTCATTTCTTATTCTGTCTCCTCTGTCTCACAAGGTCACAGCCATAAAATCACTCCTGCTAATTAACCAGTGTCCCAAAACCCTGGAACGCCCTCTTTAATCTGTACGATCCATTAATTCTTTAGCAGCGTTTATTGTTTTCACGTCCTTAAGATCACCCTTTGCTGAGGAAAGCTAGTTTTTTTTAGAGTGAACGTGTGAGATGACAAAACAACACATAGAAAGACTGAAAAGTATTTGTTTCAGTTACCTTTCCAAAGGTCCCTTTGCCAATAACAGTCAGGAAGTCAAAGTCAGTGGGTCTGGCACTGAAACAAGTCAAAGTTATCTATTAAATACAGACTAAACCACATTACATAACCTGTGAGGGACTGTCTATGTATTAATGAAATGATAAGAGTTCTTTCCTCTGCAATGTAGTGTTTCTATACATTATAGTCATATATAATAGTATGGTTATATAATACTGTATAAAAAAATGGTAAGTGTGCTGACTCTATCCATATGTGCTCTGTTTAGGCACTGCATAACTTAACATTTCAGATTTTTAGATATAAATCTGTACCAATAATAATAAACCAATAATGTCTATGATGACTGACCTGTAAATACACAAAGATAACTAAATAGTGAGTAAGTAAAAGTTATTACATACTGCACAAGAACAGAGAAATTTGTTCTCTCTCTGAAAGGTGACATCATTTTTTGTCTTGCAGCTTGTTCTCAACATGTCATCCAGGCAAAGCTTTAATAGAAAATAAGCCAAGGAGCTCAGAAGACTCAAACACAATCACAATTGACCACCATTGTGTGATTGGTCAGAAATGTGTGGGCGTGGTTGATGCAGAAAAGCAGAGGACTTTCCAGAGTTCTGCACTTGAATTTCTTGTGAAGTATGACATGTCCTGAGCAGAACTAGCTTGTTCTTGCCACCTCAAGAAAACAAACATACTTCTCTGTTCTTTCAGAATATGTACAGGCCTTAAATATCAATTTCCAAAACAGAGGTAGAACACAGAAATAAATGTTGTTATATTGCATAAGCTTATTCAAATGATGGCAGGGTGAATGCATGCCGCAGTTAAACGCTTAAAGCGGTTTAACAAAACATTAAGAGTGTGGGACTTTTTTTTTGGTTGACTGTGTACAAAGGTGAAATACAGTTAACTGCAATAATATCATTAACTGCAATTATGTATGTAACAATTTACTGTCAACTCAACATCATGACAGCCCTAACTGTGATTTCCTGAACATATTTCTCTTCATAATAGCTGGATTACCTACTCTAGATGATATTATAAGATGGTGCGTAAATGGCAGCACAAGTGATCACATGAAAAATGATATGCAGATGTTTGCTCTTGCCATGATTTATAGATAAGGCCTATTGTTCTTAAAAAGTGGCTCATTGGAAAAAATGTTGGGGAAAAATGCTGTAAAACTTCCCACAAATTCACCAAAACTGAAAAGTATAGAGAGTGGTACAAACACAATGTTTCTTTCATTAAAATTTCCTCTTAAGTCACATTTCTGTATGCAGCCAGGTTGTAAATCATTTCTTGCTTTATTTGAGATTCAGAACCATAAACAACCCAGAGGCTTAAGAAAGAGTATGGTTGTATGTTTATGAGATCCTATGTTGTTAAATGTCCTTGTAGTTTATTTTTGTAGTAGGAATTATGAGTACACTGCTTTTTTTTCATGCAGTCCCACAACTAAAACTGGTAAAACAACTGTACAATATAAAGAGTAAATCACCTCATTATGTTGGCATATATGCCTAGTTTTCCCAGAAGTACAATGCTCTTTGCCAGATCTGCTCATACATATAGTGAGAATATCAATAAAACAAATCTGGTGCGAGTGATAATAATAAGAGCTACATGCTGTTTGGGGATGTAAATCACTCACTGTGGGTTCGCTGAAGGTCCCAAATTGACTTCAACATTGGAGGAGGAAGGTGATGTCCGCAGCTGAAAAACAAAGTATTGAAATAAATACTTTAATTTACTAAAATGAAGATACATAAACATGAATAACAGATGTTTCTTCAGTTGCTGAAGCTGACTCAAGTTGGTTAAATATGTTTGTTGAGTGCATTTTATGTAAACACAGACACTTTCACTCTTTGGTGGATTAACTACAAATACTGTATGGCCACAGTTAAAGACAAACTGAAACAGATGAACAGTTAGGCTGCATTCAGACTGAGGCAAATGTGGCCCAAATCTGATCTTTTTGCATTTATGTGACCTGTATCCAATCTGTTGAAGACAGCTTGAACAGCACAAATCTGGTTTTTTTTTTCAAATCTGACCCAAGCCACTTTCATATGTGGTCCTAAATCCGATACGTATGTGATATTTTGCGACGAGACTTCAGTCTGAACGGCCATGTCGCATATATCCAACCTTTATGTCACTGAAATGCAACAAATATAACAATTCTGCGTCAAAGGAGGAGGAGGGACGGGAAAAATATATTTATTTCCATAACCACAGTGCGTGCCTGCGTGGTCACGTATTACATCGGGGCCTCTTTTGCGCATGCGGGTCACTTCAGGGTCACATTCAGTTCATACTCAAAAGTGATAGTAGTCACATGAACGAGCACACACACACAAAAAACAGATTTCACCAAAAAATCCAAATTGTGCACTAAGACCTGCTGTCTAAAAGTAGTCTTATTTATATCAGACACATGACATTTTACCCACAGATGCATTTATCATGTTTATTTTGAGTCACACAGGAACTGTGTCAACAAAAGCAGATAAATATTTAGCCTGAAGATAAACACATGTGGATATGAGTCACAGCACGTTAGTAACAAAACTTCACTGTTAACTGTGGCCTTAAGATCAGATTGATGTACTTACTCATTCTAATCGGAATAAATCATGGTTTTTATAGCAATCTATCAATTTTATTACTGTCTAAAAATACTCCTGTCTGTACTTATCCATTCATCAACATTTCTCCTCATTTAAAAAGTGAATCTGCTCTACAAGTCTTAAGTCTTCTAGACATTATGTTCAAGCAAAAAAGTTAGTTTAATTAGCTTTTATTGTACTATCAAAGCTATTTTAATCACCACTTATTTAATAATTGGTTGTATAAACACAGGTTTTGAATTATTAAAATTTCATTTAATTTATTCAAAGTTACTCCAGTCAGATTTTCTTGCAGATTTTGTTCATATAGATATTATATTTCAAGGTATCTACAGCATTGATTGTTCCAGTCAAAGCTAAATGTAATATGTCTAAAAACGTTCATTTGCTAAACTGGACATGTCTCGCAGATATCTGTAGTAATCATGTCAGATCCGCAGTTACACTCTTTCTGGGATAACTGATGTATCCACTGTCATTCATGAGTGTTTGGTTTTCAATGTCAGATCTCCATTGTGTCATTTTCTTATATCATCATGAACATTGTGGATATCTGCAAAGAAAAAAACTCAACCCAACTGATATCTGTACTTGTATCCTTTCTAGTCATGATTATAATTGCTGATAAGTGAAATTTCCATGTACTGGTCAAACTGCCAACTAGAAATGTATTTCCCCTGTTTTTATCTGGCAGTGGTTATTGCTACAGCAAGAAAAATTCCAGATGCATCAGAACAGATAGATACTTTGTTAATAATAAACCTTTTCTTAACAGTGGGAACTAAACCAATTTCCATTTCTATATTTAGATATAGTGCAGATGATAAAAAAGGCCAAAACTGAAGACATACTCACATTACTGTGAGCCATAGCTATTATCCATACCACGTCCACTGGAGATGCAGCATCAGTGTTTGACAACCCTGTGACAGGAGAGAAGAGGAGTCAATGAGGAAGGAAGTACCACAGTAAGTCCTAATACCACAGTGTTAAAATACTCCACTGCATGACAAGTTTACGCATTCAAATGCTTACTTATCTAACTTTCATCAGCAAAAGTTGTCATTGTACTGTAAAATGGTCCTGCTGCATTAATGTTTTTGTTGCATAAAAGTGTTTGAGCTCAAGATCATTATATATTTGTAAAACCACCATCTTGTGAGACGCACACATCTCTGAGAAGTCAACTTTTCGCAAGCTACCAAGGGTTTTCATGCTTTTATTTTGAAGGATGAAAAATATGAAATTCAAAGGTATCTTAATGGTACTAAATCCTTCAGTTTACAGTCAAAATCAGTGCAACCATAGAACGTGATATTCAGTGGATATGGATATGGATAACAGGGTATAAGTACCTCAAATTTGTACTGCAGTACAAGTACCAGTATGTGTTAGATTTGAGACCTGATAAAACCTTCATTCATACCTTCAGAGATCTGTCTGAAGGTGGAGAACTGGTTCTAAAGTTAAGTTTAGAAATAGATTATGGTAAAGTCTCCAGGAAATGAAAATAAGACAAGAAAATGTCCCCTAAACACATGGAAATGGAAACAAGACTTGTGTGTTTGTGTTTCCGAATAAACTGCTGACTGCACTGTGAGGGTCCAGGCAAGCTGGTAGTTCTGGTTTGTAAAGGAACGAGATGCTGGAGCAACAGAAACACAATGAAGGACATTGTGTGTGTAGTGACTGTATCAGTAACTGAATGTGTTGACATGGCAAATATTGCTGTGTCATTCTTACATCTGTCAAAACATAGGGGATGACCCTTACACTCACACACAATCCCTCATAAGTGTCAAACTACTACTCCTGTAAATGCTTTTTTCATTATCATATCTCCTACTATTTTATTTCTATATTCTTACATATCTGAATGTGTGTTTATATGTATATACACAATATTACATATAAGTACATGTCTACTTTACTACTATTTTAACATCCGCCAGGTCACCAGTGACCCATATAAGAGTTTGGTCACATTTGAACTGATGTAGTTTGGGTGTATTTTAGCCACATTTTCACAAAAATTGAAGATGTTTCCTCTCAAATTACGTTTAATACATGCATTTGGCTTTAAAGATCTTCTGTTAAATAAGTGAAAGTGATTAGTTTGTTGGTGCTTTTGTCTATAAATTGTCAGAAAAATTCTGAAAAATGTTGATTACAGTTGGCCAAAACTCTTTGAATGCCCCAAAACATGAAGGTTAATGTTACAGAGTAAGAAAGAAATCATCAATTAAAAGAATTTGATTTTTGACTATCTGATTAATCGTTCTTGCTCAATGTTTTCCACTTCTTTTTAGCAGGGTTTTCCCTTTGGCAGGCTTAGGTGTTGTGTGTGTTTTCTCTAAGTCTGTGAAAAATTTACAGTGTCTCACCCTTATGGAGCATTATTATCATATATGAGTTTGTCATATCTGTGTACAAATATAACAAACTTTAAAAAAAAACTTGCAGATAATATTTGAACAACACTTAAAACCAGACTTTCCAAAAGAAGTCTACTGGACCAACTACAATAATTTTAACTGGAAAAATCATTTAGTTAGTGTTGATGCTGTTCTACATTGATTAGAGATTAATGTGGCTTATGCTTTGCGCCCACGGCTTATTATAGTAGGGAAAACCCTGCCTTTCAGTATTTGCACATGAAGATCAAGACACCAAAATGCACTTTGTTGTACTTTTCTACAAATTAATCTAATCTAATTAAGATAAATATGACATTTTAATATTGCCAACAGTGCCAATAAACATCTCAAACATCTCATTATGTTTTTGAAGATTATCAATGCTGACTTGTATTCAAACCCAGAATGAGCTCCACACCTCACATCTTTGATTTAATTTCTGAGAGAAGAGCTCAAGATCTTCATGTATTCACACCTTTTGTAGTGGAATTCATATATAAATATTTTAAGCATGAACTATGCAACAATAAGCAGATGTAAGTGTTTATTTACTCAGGCCTATCTGTTGGCTTTATACCTCTGTCTGTAGGCAATAGTAAGTGTAAACTGGACTATATCCACATTTTTACTATTTTGTAGAAAAATTCTGCAGCAATAATAATACATATTATAATACAGTATGTGCAATTTATCAAAAGTTTATGAATGGTTTAAACCTTAATATTTCTATTATTTAATGTGAAATTTCTTCATATACTGTAACTATTCTCTAACATTTATGTCCACAAATAAAGTACAAGTCCCGAAACTACAAAATGTGTACTTAAATCAGCTATAATTGTACATGTTCACAATCAAAATCTAGATAAAATTCTGATCAGATTGACAGGGTGGCATGGAAAAACTAATATTGCTGCATTCTTATTTATTTATCTGCAAGTTGGATGAATAACTGACATCACAATGGAAATAAAGTCCACTTCCCGAAGCAGGTTGAGCCAAGGTGAATTAATCTAAGGCCTTGGAGGTAATAATTACTAATAAATAACCAAGGGCATTGGACAGCAGTACCTGGACACATTACAATGATATTCTTGTTTTAATAAATCTTCACCGGCATGTTAATTCACTGCCTTCACCAACAACACAAAGTAAAAAAAAACTCCAGCTGCTTAGAATAACCATAAAAATCTGCCACAGGGCAAAGACACATAAAACCTTGATAGTAAAAGGCTGCAGTCCTTATGACTACAACACAAGGATTCCAGGAAATAGGATTTAATGCCTGAATAAACAAACAAACAGAGAGAAAGAAGCCTTATCACAAATTAAAAGAAGATGTAGAGGAAAGAGTTAATGTAAAACTGACAATATATGAGGGCAAGCCATAAAAATAGCTCAAAAACAGATTAATATAACCTTATAGAAATGCATTCCAGGCTTTAATTTGCAGAAGTAAGAGTAATAGTACAACACGATCCCTAAATATTTCATGTATATATTATACTATCTTCTGCAACAACACAATAACACTTTTAAGATAACAATACTGATCAGAAGGAGCCTAAGAAATACAAAAGAAGGGGAAAAAAGAGTATCTGAAGTGTCGACAATGCAGGTAATCTGTTGCAGTGAGCTCACCTGTGTGCGGTGGAGACTGAAGCTGATCTCACGTCAGTTTGTGTTTCTGTCAGACGGTCACGAAGGAAGGTCGACTTCTACACAGTGAATCATTGATGAAAAGTAGCGGAGCTTAAAAGTGAAGCGGAGGCGGGGTCCGGGTTCTGTAAAGAGTAAAAAAAAAAGGAGGAGGAGGTCGGTCCGAGTCTGACAGAAGTTAATTTCCGGACTTTGAGACCGACTTTCAAAAT
>JAPQRQ010000026.1:32065282-32076728 GCA_037367365.1 Apogon talboti | reverse complement strand
AAATGGGTCATATCTGATGACCATGAAAAGATGATAAACTGCATTTTACACCAATTATCTACATGTATTGATAGGATTAATGGATGAACAGGTAGTAGACAGTTTACATCAGTAGATGCATTTGGTCAAAGATGAATGTTTGGGTCTTTATGGGTTAATGAATGCACATTTTAACTTTGGCTCAAATCTGCCTAGAAATGTAAAAGCATCATACATACATCATACATACATATCATCAGATTTGAAAGGATCTTGTTTTGAAGAAAATTATTGTACATAAGTCATAACCAAGAGGAAAAAGGTGTCATTTCTGAAAATACATACAGTATTTAATCAAATGTTAGTCAGAGGATTCAATATGCAATAGAACTTCTGGTCTGTAGTGAAGATGAGAAGTCATGTTCGTCATGACAACAAGCATGATTTCTGCAGTGACATGTGAAAATAGATGCACAAACATAATATTTTACCATCCTGATTACATTTGTTGTAGAAGACAAAGAATCTGCTTATGGACAAATGTAAAATGGTAACCACAAGAATTTGTCTACTTATAAATGCTGCGTTGTGTCCAAACCTTCATGTTTTCATAACTTCTTGACACTCTGCGTCCTCTTACTGTATGAGGACAGAACACTTTCCTGCACCTCATGATTGACTCTACATAACTCATTCGGACACTTTTTCATGCCACCTAGTGGGAGTAAAAGCTCAACACACCGATCAATGTAGAAACAAGATGGTGTCAAACTGTGCAATTGACAGACAGAGCTGAGAATAATGTGACAAGACACAAAACCTTTTCCCATTTTAAGGCTGAAACACAAGATGCAGATTTGACAACTGCTCGGAACAGTGACAAGCTATGATGCTACTACTTAAGAGGCGTAGGCAGTGTTTGAAGACATTGAGACAGAGAAAAAATGGCAGAATTTGAATCCAGGTTATTAAATATCCTCCTGGTATTGTTTTATTGCCAGCCATTTCAAGTAAACATTTAGGGTACATTTTTAACATGGCTAGATCAAACAATAAAATAACTGAAACAAACCCAGAATTGCACAAAATTCAATACTTTAATTTTACTCTCAGCACAGAAGCAGACCCATGTACTAGAATGACCAGCAATTAAATGAACATTGAAAAAATTTAACTCAATCAATTTTCAGTTATAGCACAGGATTTGGCTTATGGTGTGTTCAAGGAACACTGCCATGTGAAATAAATGTTAACTAAAAATATGTAGTTCCATTGGAGAACACTGCGAAAAAACGCCAGAATTAGAAAATAACACACCTTCCTTCTGCATCGCTCTCATCTCGGTCCAAATTAAAAGACTATATATACAGGCAGATAATAAAAACGGAGCCACTTTTCCAATCTTACATGTTTAGTAGAGCTGTAGAATTGCCTTTGTTGATCAGCTGAACAGTCATGTATTAAACCTCCCCTGTCTGAAAACACCTGTGTTTAGATAAAATCTGCATCACAGCGCAGATGTTTTACAACCGTAGTCAAACACAGGCAAAGGGAGGATGCAGAAGTTTCATGTTCTCTCAGATCACAATATAATAAAAGGTCATTATGGAATTTTTGGCCAGTGATGCTAAAAAAATATCAAGACCTGCAGCTTTAAATCATCATGAAGATGCAGAAATCATATTGAAAAACTCTTTGTCCTCTCAGTTCCCAGAAATCTTGTGTGCAGTGTATAACATAATAATCTGTGTTTGGAAACTGAACTCAACCCTTTGTGCATCATTTCACACAGAACAATAAATGGGACAGACTGATCCGTCAGATCAAAAATAGACAGTCTGAGATAGGAGTGTAAAGCAAAGAAAATGTGGCTACTGAGGTACAAAACGTTGAATAAACGGAGGCTTTTAGCTTTGCTGCCTTGTTTACAATTTAGCTTTTTGTGCAGTCATGTTCTCACATTGAAATAAACACTTCTATTCTTGTTAAATATTGGTGACACATTGGTTTTATGGACTAAGATAGACCTAATGTCCCTGTATGAAGATTTTTAGATCCTGCTGATCCTATTTGAGATCAGTAGAGGAAATTAAAAATGCATTCAGTTGAAAAGCTCACGTTTTAGGAGATTACAATTGACATATATCACATGGACTAAGTCAGGCCATTTTTGTACAGTTCTGTCATTTTTCTTTTTATGTTTGGTGATCATTACGGTTGTAATACAGTTTATGACATGAATTTCTGCAAGACTGTTTCTTTTTTGACATATTTTTAAATCTAATGTGAGTTACTCTTACAGGTCTATTATATGTTACAGACAGTTTTTGCACCCTCTGGGTACCCATCAGCCAAAAGCAAATAAAAGAATCTGCTATAAAATCTATTTTTTTCAGCTTTTTTTTCTAGAATAATCTCTTAAACCCCTTCAGCTTTGCTCAGAACTACCAAATATTCAATCATTTTCAGGATTTTATTTCTTTAAATACCGGTTTGAATACATGCCACTTGTGTTATTGAAAAAGCAACACAAAATATGATATATTTTCCATATAATACTGTACATGGTGGGGGGATGTGGCATTGTTTTATATCAGAGTCTTGGACATGTTAAATATTAGCAATAATACTGATTTTACTGCATTAGTAGTTTTTATTCAGTGCAGGACCCTCATGGCAAAAAATGCCTCATTAACTTACACTGAAACCACATTTTCAATCTCACATAAATCTCACATAAAATATACTAATGCTAATACTTATTGATATATCAACAACTCTAATCCCCAGCAATGCACCACCTCCCCACTATTCAGTAAATAAATAATATAAAAATGATTGTGGTTTTTTTTTGTTTATAAATAACAACAGTGACATCATGTATTCAAACTGGCATTTAAAGGGTTAAAATTCAGAAAATAATTGAGCATTTAGTAGTTTTGAGTGGAACTGGAGTGGTTTTTGACATTAATACAGAAAAAAACAGAGAGAAATATTGATGTATGTACTGTATGTATCGCAGTTTTGTGTGCATGTGCATTTTTGTCATTTGAGGATATACTGTCTGTAAGTGACAATAATGAACACATGGGTATTTTCATGACCTCTGACCTTTGGGAGTGTGCAGTTTGTGTGCGGTGCTCTCACACCAGCCTGCAGGATGGATGTCGGCGGAGTTGGCATTTACCCAGAAGTCATGGCAGTCGGAGTAGCCGTCAAAATGGAGCCTCAGTCGGTAACCGCAGACCTAAACGAGGGCGAACCAGGCAGACAGACTCTGAGTCAGAGGTAATTTTTCAGGTCATTAAGGTCCATTGAGCGCGTTAATGGAGGTCTGACTCACCTCAGCCACAGTGAGGACGAAGTACATGGACGGATGCTGTGGGTCGATGCCTTCCAGCTTCATGCCCTGTTTAAAGCCGTTCTTCACCGTCGGGACTCTCTGAGACTGGACACGTGGGATTTAAAAAGCACATGATTCAGCACTGTTAACATTAAAAAGAATGATTATCGTGGGAAGATTGGATCAGAGCAAAAAGAACCAGGGAAGATAAGACAGAAAATGGAGTATTGAAGATTACAAGGCAAAAGCAATACATCACAAAATAAAAACGACATTAAGAGAACCTATAAAAAGAGGCAACACATTTAAACTGGATTTAAAAGAGTGAAATAAAACACCACATATCATATATTATGTAAGATTACAAAACAGCTACAATGCAGCGCAAGATGTGAATAAATTTAAATGATAAATGACTGCAGTGTTTTCATCATTCTAGTGCAACTCATTTTGTTTCTATTCTGATTCTTTCATATTTAAGGCCAAGATGAACCTGGAAGGAGGACAGTGGGCAAAAAGTAAATATTGTGGTGTTGTGTGATGTGAAATTACATTAAATTAAAAGAGAAAAAGTTAACGTTCTAAATCTAAAATAGCTGCTGTTCAATTAGTCAATGAATTAGTTGCAAATTATCAAATGATTTGCCAAATATTTTGATAATAATTTAATAACTTTATGGTTGGGCTGTATGGACATAGAAATTTGGAATTTTAGGGGTGATTTATGATTATAATATTTGTTTTCTGGCTACATAAACTGAGGACTGATGACTGAATTCAAATTTTTCTTTACTAAAACTATTTGCCGTATCTGTATAGAGAAACACATTCATAATTAATATATTAAATGAAGCCACAGGTTGCATTTAGAATGTTTGTTAAAAAAAAAAAAAAAAAAATTCACGGTCATTCTAATGATTCTGTTATTGTTATTAAATTGTATGTCTGTAATATAAAAATGAGTGACCTGAATGATTCACCAATTTCCTTTCTATCATGAATTTTATGTGTTTTTTGTACCTTCAGATTGGATCTACTGTATATTTACTATTTGTTTAATATGATATGATGCAGTAGTGCACATTGTTTCTGCCTGTAGCCATTGAAAAAGTTGAAAATGAAAAGGCTCCACATTGACAGGACACAGCTACAGCTCACTGCTCATTTTTATTGCAGACAGTAAACTTAAATTTAGATCCTCTTTATTTTTAGAGACAGAAAATGCAGTAATATTTTAAAGTTAACTTAATATGGAAGTTCAGCTGTTTTATGTTTTCCAGTCACTGTGGAAAGGATTTTACAGTAGCAGTACTTTGTAGATGCAGGTTTGAGTGATTTATTCCCGTACCTAAAACCTGATGTGCAGAAACATTTGCTTGTTCGTGCTTATTCTCTTCTTTTTATCAACACAATCAAAGTGACAGATGGACGTTTTCAGCTGCAAGTACAGTCTCTACATTGTGTGTTCTCATTTCCTGCCTCCACAGTGTTGTAATTTTGTTGTGCTTTAGTAAAAGTACAGTCATTTTGTTATTTTCTCTGCTGTAAACCTCCATCTGTGTAATAAACCCAAACATACCTCTTGGAAAAGCTTATTGGGAGCAGCAACAGCTTTGGTTTCCTCCAGATACTGAGCCCACGTCCACTGCTCTGCCTTACTGTCCCCACCTTCACCAAAAACACAAGTCAGTGGATTAAGGTAGTGATTAACATGTTTCCATAACAGAAGTCAGACAGTTGAATCTGGAATCCAGTCTTACTTTATATCTTTTTTTAAAAATCTGATTACAACACATGTATTATTCCACTTTTATTTTCTATCAAATCTTCAGTGTTTATCTTCACCATTTCTAGACCATTAAATTGTGCAGGTAAAGTTTATTACACATGGATTCAGCATTAATGTAGGACAAAAAGGCCCATATTCAGTATCTGTTTCCTGTTAGTATGAGTCCTGTTTCCTTCAGTATTTGTCTTTCTGTAGATGAATTGTATAAATCCTCTTTTCCATGGGTTGCATATACTTGGCAATCTGTCTAAAAAGACCCCGAGTAGGTTTTTTCCTTAAACCAGCATTTAGTGGGTGACAGCTGATTACAGCATATTATTAACTTTAATTCATCAAACTGTCTTTTCTGCAGGGAAAGCAATCAAGGCAAATAAGAGAAGCCATTAAAACACAGTTTTCTATACAGGCTGGCTGCTGACTAAACAGGTTACACATTAAGTCCAATTTTTTATTCTAATAAAATAGTTTAACTGTTTAACCAGTGCATTAATTCACAACCTGTAGCTTTTGCATCAAAACAATGTGAGACTGAACACAGTCTTTGTGTTTTACTGAACAGAGACAACAACGACACTGGCAAATATTAGAAAAAAATTAAAAATTAAATAAGAACTGGGCGCTGTATTTTCCCCAACACATTTCTGAGATGATTATGCACCAAATGAATGAACCAAAGGAGCCAAATCTAGTGTTTCTACTTTAATATACTGTATGACAAAATTACCTAAACTTATCATTAGTGTTGAGAATAAAGAGCTCTAATGTTATGCCAAACATGTTAGTAAATTGCATTGGAGAGATGTGCCATTGATAATTATATGTCAAAATTAATATATAAATTACATGATGGTTTCAGCAAGTTTTGATATATAATAATATTTTCAAAACTAGAATTATTCTACAGTAGTTTTGGTGATATTTTAACATTTTCTGGACATCATTTGTGGCGCTATATGCAGTTTTTTTTATCACATATATTAGTCTGATTTTGACCTGTAGTGTGATTTGTGCATAGAGGCAGATAACAGAAGGTCAGGAAACAGTGGAGTACAGAAGTAAAGCAAAAGAAGAAATGTTATCCTACCTCCTCTGATGTGTCTGCTATCTGCTTTAGAATCGTCCATTTTCTCGTCCTAAAAAACAAAACGCATCAACATTCAGTCCAAGAATACAGTCACAAGATAAGAAATGGGGAAATGTGCTTTGTTTTTCATTGTAGCCACCGTGCCCTCGATGTCTGAGTCTTCATCTGAAGGGCTCAAGTATTCCTTCCTCTTTCTCTTCCTCATGGGCTTCAGGTGGTCTGGGTTCAGGGACGAAACCCTCCCTCCTGCCGGGACCTTTTCCACTACAATACTCCTCCTGAGAATCACAGAGGGCAAATACAGAGTCACCACAGATACCCTTGCTCATTTCCAATCGCCTGAAATGGACATTCACAGTCAGAAATTAACCATGTCCAGCCAATAATATCTGTATATATTACATTAGCATGGTTCATTTATGACTGTGAACATGGATTTCAAGTGTCAGTAAGTGCACTTGTATGTAATTACAGTAGATGGTCAACCTCTAAACCAGGGGTGTCAAACGTATAGCTAATGGGCCGAAGCCGATCTCCCAAGGGGTCCACTCTCGCCCAAGGAATGTATTTATGATATACAAAAATTACAATTAAAATATTAACAATCAAGGTTGTAAAAATCATTCTAGCTCTGGGGGTCACATACAGCCCAATATATTTCAAATGAGTCGGAGCATTAAAATACTATCACAATAGCCTATAAATAACGATACGCCTTTGTTTTAAAAAAGTTAAATTACATGAAAATTTTTACATTTACAAACTATCCTTTCACAAAAAATGTGAATAACCTGAACAACTATGAAGCACATAAAATGTCTTAAGAGAAGTACGTGCAATTTTAACAGTATTCTGCCTGTTATCTGTTAATCTGTAAGTTGTAATGCTTATATGTAAATGATTTATAATATTGTTAAAATTGCACTTATTTTTCATTAGAAATGTCAGGTTGTTTGTGGTTGTTCATGTTATTCACATTATTAAAGGATAGATTGCAGATGTAAACATTGTAATTTACTTAGATATACAAAACATAGATATATAAAATAAAACATCAACTGTAACAAAAAAATATGGCCGTATATTATGACTGTAACATATAACAGATTAAAATACTGACGGAACAGGTGTAAGGAGAAGGCAGAGCTCATTACTGCTATTTTCACATCTTCAATTTCATGTAATCAGAATTTATACCGGCTCCACTACTCTTCCAGTAATTACATTCACACTAATGCACATCCATATACTGGAAAAATGAGATCTGTAACACACGATAAACCCAGGTTAAGCAAATAACATTCCATCGTCTGCAGCAGAATGTCTTTATCAGACACTGACATTTACAGGCAGAGTTAAAAACAGCAGAAGCAGAAGCAGCACCTGTTACCCAGGGAAACAAAGAAACCCATTCATAACATACACATTTATAAATAGATCAAATGAAACACCATGCATGACTGGAACACAGGGCAGACTGTTGATATTAGTTTTTCTTTTAGTGGATGATAAAGGATGTAATCCATACAGTATGAGTGTGTAGATGTATTAAACATTTACAAGAACAAAACAGAATGGTGCATGAAGCATGGTGGAATTAAGAAGATAAAGTGTAAGTGTAAAAAGAAGCGTCTGTGAAACACTAACTTGTCCATGATGGGCTCTCTGCGCAGTTCTTCACCGAAGCTCCTCTGGGCCCTGGGGTCGTGGTTCTGCTGGCCTGGTCCGACCTGGACTTCGGGTTTATTGGCCTGAACCTGCCGCTCCGGCTCCACGGCTGCTCCCCTCACAGAGACAACAGGGGCCAGCACTTCTGAAATATTAAGATCAGAGGGGTTTATTCAGAGGCTGAAGGTGGAGACTGCTGTTACACATTCATAATTTAGAGATACAAATATTTCTGGGTTTCTCTGGAGACACAAATGTTTGGATTTGTTGATTTAAATTCAGTAGAAACTGCACAGTTCATTTATTATCCTGGGCCCAGCAGGTTATAAAGCACTTCACTTCAGTCTTTATTTGCTGCATAAATCACATATTGAAAACAGAGCAATGCACTGTTATCCAGAGACAATATGGAATTAGAGTTGTAACATAATGTAATAATGATGACATTTTAGTATAAATGTAAATATCTGCTACTAACTGTCATTTTCTGTTCATTTTACACCAGTAGTATTGCATAAATATAACAATAGTTTCATTATATGCATAGACACAGTAATGCAGATATTTTATAAAACTAATATTTTTCTCTATGTTTGGGCCTATTGTCTGCAAGTAAATGTTGTTTTAGGTCAAAAAATAAATAAAAAACTGACATTTCTGAAGATCCTTCCTGTGTGACTTTTGTGGCAGTTACCAAATGAATTTTTCTCTCTATTTAACCTTTCTTAAGTGATTTATCACCATTTATTGCAATATTATCCTCAGATTACAGTTGAGGGTTATTGTATCAAAACAGAAAAAACTAAAAAAAAATTGACTTTTTCAGTGAAGATATCAATAACAGAACATAAAACAAGTGTATACATCTACTGTTATTTATCAAACTCCATGGGTTTTACTGGTGAATCAATGTTGTAGAAGATGACGGTGTTTCCACGTTCACTACGGAGCCTCTGAACGTCCAAATGGGTCATATCTGATGACCATGAAAAGATGATAAACTGCATTTTACACTAATTATTTACATGTATTGATAGGATTAATGGATCAACAGGTATCAGTGGGTGGTTTTGGTGGACGGTGGATGTTTGGGTCTTTATGGGTTAAGGACGCTGGTTTGTATGTATCCGTACACTGACTGATGTCTTTTCTCTTAAATTAAGTGCATCTAAAATAGGCAAACAAGTGATTTCTGAGTAAGATATATGGGAAATAAAAGAATGACTTAACAGATAAAGTTAGAGGTTTTGATAATAAAGCAGTCTGAGACATCTAGGATTGGCCATTTTTGGTAATTAATTCTTCAGATACTGTATATTTCATGACTTACTAGTGATTAATTAATGAAAAAACCTGTACTACATTTCTACCGTGTACAGTTTCCTCATTTATCTGAATTAAGAGTCAATATTTGTGTTGGACCCCTGTTGGAATGGATGTATTCCTGTATCAGCCACATCAAAGTGAACATATTCTACATGTTCCCAGTATTTTTTTTTTTTTTTACATTTCTGCAGCCTTATGTAACCTGTTTCTCTGAGTCTACCTGGCTTGTCTGGTGGAGCCTTTTCTGCGTCAGCAGATCTCCCAGAAGTCCCTGCTGCCGGTTCAGTGGTGCTGCTGGTGGTCCCAGGGGTGATGAGTGTACTCAGCGCTCCTACGTCACTCACACAGAACTACAACACAACAGAAGTACGTCAGCATCAACGGACCCATCAGTCAAACTGTGCCCTGATGTTTAACCATGTCTGGTCAACATCTAATCTCCTGCAAAGAGATGGCAAGAAAAAATGGTAAAAACAACATTAAACACACAATATGCAATGCTGTTTTGAGTTTTATTGTTGTCTCTCTCCTTAGTTAATCGGTAACTGATCATCACTGTAAGATTTAACACTATGGTTATACGACTTAATTTTCTTTCCACCTCTAATAAAGGGTAAATAAAATGACAATATGGGACCATATTTGATGTAATACATTTTTTCATCCTTCTGCTTTGCACACATTAACAAAAAATTAAAACTAACGCTAAAAACTATATTAAAAAAATGAAACAAATTTAGAAAGTACTTACACAATCATAATACTGACAAATAACATAAAAAAACAAAAAACCTAATAAATATAAAACTAATGAAATAACTCATATGTATCACTTAGACATATACTGATCCTTAACGACCTAGAACTATTCATGAGGTGACCTCAAGTAGATGTTTTCTCTATATTTAATCTTTCCTAAGTGATGTATCGCTATTTATTATATTATCCTATGCATTTTTCAGTGACAATCGGGTATTTTCCTATATTTAATTTATTGACCAGGTAGATGTTCATAGAAGCTCAGTGTAAATTCTATGGTTATATCAGAACAGAAAAAACTGAAGAAAAACTGACTTTTGCAGCAAAATGAACATAAATCAAGTATATGCAACCACTGTCTTTTATCAAACTATATGGTTTTATTGGTGACTCAATGTTTCTGAAAATTATGGTTTCTACTTTCACTACAGAGTCTGAGCGTCCAAATGGGTCATATCTGATGACCATGAAAAGCTGAAAAAATGATTTCACCTGGATATTTACATCTATTGATAGGATTATTGGTTAAAAAGGTATTAGACATTTTAGATGAGGCGTTGCTCTTAGTTACTGTTTAGATCTTAGATGGTTTTTAATATAATAAAAGTAACTATAAGATCAACAAGAGTTTCCTAATTCTACCTTCAGAACAGGAAGAATAGTATAGTATGTGAGGGACAGTTTGTTTTTATCTACAGTGTCTCATATGAACCAAATGTTCAGCCCAAGTTCCAAAGTTCACCTTGAGGTTGCTGCTGGGTAAGATGGCCATGCCCTCCTTCCACTCCAGGACGTGTACGATGCTACAAGCCCCGCCCACATGTGCTGTCAGAGTGGGAGGGGCGGTCTCATTGGCTCTGGCTCCTTTACCTGCGTCTCCAAGGGAAACAGCCTGAGTCACCTCCATCTTCTGATGACTGGGAGCTGGAGCTAAGAAGAGAGGGAGAAAAGATATATTATGTGAAGTATATAGTTCACAAACATGGCTTCATATCTCAAACCAGGTTTTGTCTCACTGTCAGACTTCTTAATGTACTGTATACTTTTTCAGTATCTTGAGCCTTTATTATAACATGAAGCAAATGTCCATGGCATAAACTGAACCTGTGTTACTGCAGTACACCGTCAGTCTATGTGGCCCCTGTTAATGGTTTTATTCATTTTTATTGTAAGTGAATGGCTCCTCAATGAAAAGAGATTTACCCCCTAGGAGGTATAGAAGCAAATAATTTTAATTCAGTTGTTAAAGCTGTAGCTCCCAAGATGCATACCTCATGTAAGAATCCATCATGGATTCATTAAAAAGTAACTAATAGTAAAATAACTTTTTTTTAGTTTGTCACATCTGAGTTACAAGCATCCAACTCCTCAACTCTAATACAGATGCTACTGTTTTTCTTTAACCCTCCTGTTATGTTCCGGGTCAAATTGACCTGTTTTAAAGTTTGAAGATCTAGGAAAAGTAGTTAAAAGTATTTGTTTAGTATGAAACTTCTTC
>JAPQRQ010000026.1:32024984-32065182 GCA_037367365.1 Apogon talboti | reverse complement strand
GTTTTTGGTTTCGGACATCTTTTGGATAATTAAACATGCACCGGGTCAAATTGACCCGGAACATCATTGCTGTTCCTGATAAATGAACATAACAGGAGGGTTAACTAATACAGTTCCCATCGTTGTCTAAATTATCAACTTTTATTGTACCTAAACCTATAATTCAATGCTCAGGCAGTATATTTCTACCTTTCTTGTAATATACTTTGTCTATACTGTGCAGTGAACACAACTCCTTGAACCAGCCACTTTTGAACTATGAGGAGTTTTCTTCTACAAAGGTTAAATGTTCGTCACCAGTTTCTTGTCTGTAAGAAGGATTACACAAAATCTACAATGCTGATTATCATGAAACTTGGTGGAAAAGGTGTTTTACTCTACAACATAACGGAGCGGAGCACTGAATATTCTGTTTTTAAAGGTGAAACCTGTGAAACTGAAAAGTAAAATGAAAATAATTAGTCTTGGATTGGTTGATTGTTTTCCTGTTCATACTAAATGTGGAGTTTTCTATCGTCTAAATCCACAAATGTAAAAATGTACAGGTGTGTTTATATTTGTATTAGGGCTGCAACTAAGGATTATTTTCTTGGATTAACTGATTAGTTATTTGGTCTATAAACTGTCAGAAAATGAAAAATGCCAAAGATGATGTGCTCAAACATTAAGTGTGTACTGTCATAAAAACGACAGAATAATCACATGTAAGAAGGTAAAATCAGCAGTATTGACTCAAGCTGATTAATTACACTTACAGCAAAGGTGCAATCTTACTTTTAGGTTTTACTTGTCCTATGTGCACAAATATATTAATAATAGAATCGTCCTTTTCTGGTTTAATAAGCAGAATGAACTATGTGCTCCAACACAAGTGGAAAAAATCTTACCTACTTTGTTTCTATTACATATTTGATTAATTACTGTTACAATACCCTTGTGGCACCAATTAAATTGCTTAGACATTGTTGGGTGATGAAAAATGCTTGGTATCACTTAATACCATCTTTCATCATAAACAACTTTAGACACTTTTACTAATGATATTATATTGACAGATAAACGCTAGACATGGTAAGTAGGTTTATTTTATGCTGCAAAAGTGTATTGATTGAAAAAGAACAAAAAAATAAAACTAAAGATTTTTTCCATAAAGTATAATATAACATTCTATTGTTAAAATGAGAAATTGGTGTCAATAAGTATCATTTAGGAAACAATACCGAAGCCAAATTAAATAAGAATCATTACTTGCAGCTGAACTGTGTATTTTTTAACAATACTGAGACCTATTTGTTGTTTTGAGGTATTGTACAAAAGACATAAATTATTTCTAGATTAAGTTTAACATTTGGTCTTTATATAATGATTAAAATGCACTTGAGATGTTCACATGTCCAATAAAAAACTCCGTGATTTGTTACCTGGTAGGAGCAGAGCTGTGGTGGTGTGAGGCTGGGGTCGAGCCTTCTTGGCCACAGCGTCGGTCCCACTCCCACAGACCAGGACAGTGTCGCCGGGGGACGAGGAGGACGGCGGGTCCAGAGGAGTGCGGTCAGTTTCTTTGGTTGGAGCCTCCATGTTAACTTTGGCACTCATATCGAAGTCGCTGTCCCTCACTCCGGAGCGCTGAGAAACACAGAAACAACATCAGGTCCACAAAAAAAAACCTGGTCTGTGTGATGCAAATGGTCTACAGGACGAACAGTGTGTTTCATCCACAGACTGAGAGAACACTGTGTTCTGTTTCAGCACAGAGGAGGTTTAGCTGAACATACACCTGCAACGTGGTTGAAGTCAGTGATTCCTTTTGCTCTTTATTCTGCAAATATTATTGTGATTCTCTCAGTTGTGGAATGAAACTAAGTACTTTAAAGCTTACATTTGCAACTGCAGTACTTCATTTGAGTATTCCCATTTGACTATGTGGAATTTTATACTGCTATTCTGTTGCATTTTAGAAGTAAATGTAGTTTTCACTGGATGATTTGATTCAGCTCTGACCAGTGGTTCAAATACATAATGGTTCTTGATGCATCCCAATGTACTGTATCCCCAGTTTTCTTTATCACTGCACATCATGGCCACTTTTTCATCAGTTTATATGAGCAGTCAAATAAATCTGAGCTCCATTCTATTTAGAAAGTGGCTTCATAAATCAGACTACAACTATCTATTATACAAACAGCTGTCTGTGCATCTCACATCAGTGTGTAAACATTGCAAAAACACCAGATAAACTCTTCTGTATTGCATCACAAGTGGACATTTGAAGATTCACTGGCTTCCGCACACTTGGTTTTTATTCCATGGTGCTTTTTTTTTTTGGCACCTATAATTACTTTTTTATACATAAAAAATACTAGATGATGATCAAACGATTGTGTTACATCAGTGGTTTTCCAGATTACTGCATATCACGGCCACTTTTGAATAGATTATGCAATCAGATAAAACAGACCAGCCTTTTCTATAGACACAATATTACAAAGAGAGGCAACAACACTCTATAATGTAAACAGCTACATCTTTTCTCTCTAAAATTATCAGTGTGACCCAATGTAGTACACAAACAGCACAATATAAATCCTTCTGTGGTGTGTTAGACGTAGAGCTGGCCTCATGACTCAATTGTTATTAAAAGATAAAATATTATATTATTTGATTCATCTACATAACATAATCTGCAGCCACACTATTATGTCTGCTTTAACAGTGTTTGTTTAAGGAGCTCTAATTTGTGCTTTTTCTTCAGTGGCACTTATGTTGAATTAGACTATGGAGAGCAGCCACCCTGATAAAGCTGCCTCTAATTCCTTTGTTTTTCCAGCCTTGTGACAGAGTCAGCAGCCGATGTCGGCTATCTCAAAATTTAAATCGTCCTCAATTCAGTCCATTTTTACTTACATATCGCCATACACCATTATCTAACGGCACTTAAACAAATTCAGGCCGAGGCTTTAAAAATACTATAGAGACAAAACCCAACAAAACCTCCGAGAGCAAGCCCATAGTGACAGCGAGGAGGAAAAACTTCTTTTACGGAAGAAAAAGCCTCTGACAGAAGTGGGCTTTGGGGAGGCTGCCATCTGCCTCGACCGGATGGGGTGAAAAGAAAAGAAAATCAGAGAGAAAGAACAGAAAACACAGACACTGAGCAGGTTGGAGCGTCTGACTGTGAATGAGGTTAACCGCTCAACCGATTAACTAATGTTTACTATATGTTATAATGCAGTACTTTACTATTCATCTACACAGTAGTACTCAGAGTATCTAAAATTGGCTCAGCATTATCAAACTATGACATTAATATGCTCTGACAATATTATAATAGGTTACTCTATAATAGTATATAATAAATTAATAAAATAATACATTATAATAGTGTAACACTGATGTGAGTGATGAAATGAACATGAGAATAATCAGAATATCGATTGTATATTATATTGTGGTAACTGTGAGTAAAACTCAGTGGCAATGAGTATTACAAAATGATTATATATTACAATAATTGTCATTATTCCAATATATGTTTCATCTTTAGGGTTTATTTTGATCACACTGCCAAACAAAACAACAAAACAACACAAAATGTTTCAGTGTTTTTCAGTATTGTTTCAGTGTTTTATAATGATCTGACATTTATTGTGATAATTATGGACATCAGTTTTATTGTATTAACATTTTTTAGTTGTATCACTCAGTTGTTTCCACTGAAAAAGGAGTTATTCTGGATAACACTTGATACTATGAAGTTTATTTTGCTGCTAATATTTTTGTTCTTTTTACATTTTCAATTCAGGACTTTTACTTGTTCTAATGGAATATTCATACACTATGATATTTCAAGATCTATACATAAGTGAAGGTGTTGGTTTCACTCAAATGTATTATTACAGACAATCCTGCACTGCTTGAGGTCAAGATTCCCCTCTTTTGTGTATGTGTTTTCTACTTAAATGTGAGTCTAACAACAATCTGTCTTAAAAACTGTACAAACTGTGAGATCATTTTCTTAGGATTTCTTTATTTTGGGTGTGATTTTACACCTAAATAAACAAAACTAACCTCACTTAATGATAATTTCCTTGTTAATGAACCTTAGTACTTCATATGGGAGTAAAACAACTTTAGACAAATGATATGGAACATTTTTAATGACTTATTGGGGAGATGGTCTTCTTTGTGTACATGACTATGGATATAAAGCCCACATAAACCATACTAATATAAAGCAAACATAAAGCACAAGAAATAACAGCCCTATAAAAAAGCAGCTGCTCATCATTTTATCCTGCATATTCAAGTTTACAATAAACAATAACAGTGCAAACTTATAATAAATCATCTTATTTTGCAGTTGTAGATCAATTGGCAGATATTTGGCAGTTTTCTTAATAAAAGAGTATTCATCTGCTCGTCCCCTCATTTTTTTCACTTGATAATATTACTGAAAACATTACAATTTTACGCCTACATGACCACTTTATTTACACTCCACTATGTTATTTGACAACAGAGCCTATCATGCTCGGTTTTCTACACAAAAACGCTACAGGGTAAAAAGTTTTAATCCAGAAATTTATATAACAGTGCTATTTTTCACGGCATAACGGCAGCATTAACAGCCATGACCCTGAGTGACTTTTTAACAGCCATCCATTTCCTCCAATAAAAAACCAATAACGGTGAAACATCAACATTTACGCACAAGACACACAAAAAAACACCAATTCAGTTAAAATGGCGGAGGATGTCAAGTCCTTAAGGCAAGAAAATGTGTAGAAAAAATAATAAAAACAAAAAAACAGTGTCGGAAATACCGTGAAAATGCATTTTACTGAAAAACGAACCCTCTCACCCATTCCGGCAACATCTCAAATGAATGAGCACAATTTCCACCTCAAAAACCGTTAAGTGTTAAGTGCTTCATGCAATAATCTCGGTGAAACTGGTTTTTACCATTTTAATATGTTAAGAACAGTTAGGCCAATTAAGCGGCTGCCATTATGATTTATATATTTTTTAAGATGAAAAGCTTTGTGGTTGATTTTTTTTTCCCCATAACGATACAACGCTTCACAGCCAAGAAAAAAAACCTGACACCTTAGCAAACGTGGTTGTTTCCAAGAATCAATTGTCTAAAACAATTAAAGGAAAATGATGAATGTGTAATTTATTCGCGGTTGCGGATCGTTTCGGAACTGAAATTTGGCTTACCATCTCTGATCTCCTGCGGCTCCGGGGCTCCGACTGCGCATGCGCGGGCCCGCTATACAGTCACTGCTCGTCGGACACAATGAAGAGTTCGGACGGAGCCGCTTCACTTTAAGCAATAGTCAATATATGTGCAAATAACCTGGCGTGTAATCTACTTGTCTAATGTCGCTTCGGGCTCAGGCACAACCTTCTTAAAGACTGACTGCTCCTAAAAACATCTACCTTATCTCCACCAGAATCCACCCCTTAATCATAAGCATTTATTATATAATTAGCAGGATATAGGTCACGTCGATACTGCAGTCAAGGTTTTAGCAAGCGTCACACAAAAGCCAAACAAGACAGCACATATTTTTAGTTTAAGGTCTTTAATTTGAACATCCATTTAAAAAAACAAAACAAAAAAAACGTTAGATCAAACAGGATCTGTATGCATGGGAGGGAAAAAAAAAAACATCTACTCCACAAGATGAAGTGAGGGGTGCCAAATTGAAATTTTTTTTTAACAACCCCACAAGAAAACCCCCCCTCCAGATCTGAATGAATGTACCCTTTGGAGTACAAAAAATCTCTTGCAGTAGCTGCACTTTCAATTGAGGCCTGACAAACACCTTAATTCTGGAAACATTTATAAAAAGCAATTTTGAAATGCATATTGTCTGCTGTTACAACTACGCAATAAACGCAAGAAAAATATTAGATTCTTATGGGATTGTGAAGCTCTAACTAAACTGAAATCCAAAATAGAAGTTTTCAAAACCATCCAACTTTTAGAAAACAAAACCTCAATGCTGATCACACTCCACATACAAGTTTAAAAAGGGATTGTGAACATCAACCCACCCTTGTAAATTGTTCGTATCAGAACTACAAACCCTTGTCATTTCTTGTAAATTTACAGGTCAGCAATGCATGCTGCTGTTCCAGTTGTTCAAGAATCTTTCAAGAGCGCACCCAGACTGAGCAACTCCGTACAAAAGCAGTTATCAGGACTGTAGAAGACCGAACTGCTCCAATTCTATACGAAACATCTTGTCCACAACTGTCCATGTTTAATCGCTGAAAAAGAATTTTGTACAAAACAATGTCTGAGACACTTCCAAGACATCAGTATGTCGAGTTGCCAACTGCCAGCAGCAAAAAGTTGGCACAAAATGAGTAGACAAATTAATTTAGTTGAAACTTTAACCCATAAAGACCCAAACAGCTACCACTGACCAAAAGAATCTACTAACCTAAAATGTTAATACCTGTTGATTGACTAATCCTATCAATACATGTAAATAATTGGTACAAAATACAGTTTGTCATCCTTTCATGGTCATCAGATATGACCCATTTGGACGTTCAGGGGCTCTGTAGTGAACGTGGAAACACCGTCATCTTCTACATTGATTCACCAGTAAATCCCATGAGTTGGATCAATAAGTGAATGGACACTGACTGGATGTTCAGTTAATGAGACATTTTACTGAAAAAGTCACTTTTTTTTGTAGTTTTCTGTTTTTGACTCAATAGCCCTCAACTTTAATCTGAGTTTTTATGGACATCTACATGATCAGTAAATTAAATACAGGAAAATACCTGATTCATACTGATAAAATGCAAAATACAGAACATATTACAATAAATGGTGACAAAATCAATTAAAGGTTAGGTATAGAGAAGATTTCATCTGGGAACTGCCACAAACGTAGCGCTGGGTCTTCATGGGTTAAAGAACACCTGAATCCAATTATCCCCTGCAAAGAGATGTAAAAAAAAAAAAGAAAAAAAAAAGCAAGTGTGCAAGCATTACACAGGCTACTACGAAGAACCTGAAGTCGAACACTTCAATCTTTTGAGACTAATGAGTTTGGGGTGCAGGGAAACAAAAGGCCAATATGTTGCCATGCTATGCTGCTGCAAATTTGACTGTTTGAAAATAGCCCTGTTGCTGTTGGCATCTTCGATAAAACTGCATCTAAAACATTTAAGACAAGTGCCCCCCCTGAAAGAGAAAAGTAGACAAATCAGGAAGCATTACGACACTGCTTGTTATGTACAGCATAAGAATAAAGCAAAACGAGACAATCTCCACTGTCATTCCACTAATCCTGAGAAGCGGATCTAGATCGCGAACGAGACCGGGAACGGGACTTTGAGCGGGAGGCAGAGTGCTTCTCCCTCGACTTGCGTTCGTCGTCCTGTGGGGATGGGGAGCGAGACGCAGACTTGATGGCACGTTCTTCTTTCCCGTTCTCCACCGGGGAAGCTGAGCGGCTGCGAGACTTCTTGTCGCCTGACGACATCTCCTTTGATCGGCTACGGGAGTCTCGCTCTGACTTCACCTTGGAGCGGCTCTTTGAGCGGGACTTCTCTTTACGCTCAGCTGAATGGGACCTGGACTTGCGAGAACGTGAACGAGATTTGGATTTGTTGGATCGAGATCGAGACCTGCGGTTGCGAGAGCGAGACTTGCTTCCTCTGGACTTGGAGCGGGACTTTCTTCCAGACCTGGAGCGGGAGCGATGACGTCTCTTGTTGCTATGGGAACGAGACCTATAAAGAAATAATCATGGGATTAAAGCCATCGATGAAAACTTTACAGATTGTGGCAATTAACCATTTATATATTTGATGCCTTTGTCTGGTCTTTAAATTCAGAAAGTAGTTAAGTGTCTCTTTTTAAGATGTCAAATGTCCAGTTCACCATCAGAGAGGAGTAATCAGAAAATTCACATTTAAAGTTTGATTTGTTACATTGAAAAGATAATTAAATCAAAATCGACCACTAAGATACACCATTATATACTCTACCAAAGAACCACTGAAGGACACAGCTCTGAATCTCAACATTCAGAGGACACTTGTTCTCACCTGGAGCGGGATCTGGAGCGGCTCCTGGAGCTCCTGCTTCTGTGGCTTCTATGGCTCCTGCTGCGGGAGCGGCGACGACTACGAGATCTGAGAAGACAAAACTTCACTCAGCTCATGTATAAAATTCACTTTCAACTAAATGAAGCATCGTGCCCTTATTGCAAATCGAGACCAAAACCTTTTGAAGAAACCTCACCTGGAGCGGCTGCCAGAGTAGGATCTCCGTCTGCGTGGACGATCCTCCACCAGACGGATCTTCCTCCCATTGATGTCTGTGCCATCCAGCTTATCAAGGGCCCTCTTCATGTCCGAGTGACTCCGGAACTCAATGACTCCCTCATTAGTGCGCTCCTTGTGAGCATCTGCATAGGTCACCTCTCCTGCCTGACGCATGAAGTCCTACAAACAAAAACGTATGAAACATGTTTTTAAATGTTCAACATGAATGTTCACAGTTAACGCAGAACATTTTGTAAAACTCATACCCACAAATGGATTTTATGGCTTACTTCCAGTGCCAAAATGCCTACCTTCAGATCCTGCCAGCTGCAGCGGCTGGACAAGTTCTCCACTATGAGGCGGTACTCTGTACGGACTGGGGGCCCATACTTATCTCTGCCAGAGCGGCTCCGGCTGCTGTATCCACTACCTTTAGAAAACAAAGAGGGCATGGACAAAATTAGAGACAAAAATGGACATGCTGTACATAACTACTGGCCTGGATCATCAAATGAACTCAAAGCTGAGAACTAAAAGCCCAAGGTGGCATAATACTGAATTTAATAATGAAAGAGTCCTTCTGATCCCATATTCAAGCACAAAGCTTCATGTAAGTCATCTACAAGCCTCTGGACGGGCTCTTAAGTTTGTATTGTTCAGCATTTGAAGTTCTCCGCCGCAAAGAACACCACTGCATCTGTTTCCAGCAATACAAAGCCTTTCTTACTCCTGCGCATCACACTGTGATGCTTTAGCTGCATAAACAAATGGACAGTGATGTTCTTTCAAGACTTCTGAACCCTGTAACACAAACAGAAAGGAGGCATCCACATCGGTTCCAGTCAAGGACACTCTTTGACCAATTTAATTTAAACTGTAAAGTGACACATACACCAATCTTTGTTTAAGGCTGGATGTCAGTCTGCAATTTTGTTTTCTCACTTACAACATTTGTTTTGATTGTAAGCTGTTTACTAGAGCCGCTCCACTTATGTTTGCTGTCAACATAGAAACCAATGGCAATCCTCACCATCGCCCCTGGTCTATTGGCAAAAGGCTGCTGTCATCATGGCTTCCGGTTAGGTCAGCCAAGGATCAAGGGGGGGGCAAAGGTCACACACACATTGTAAGGTGAAAGCCAAGGCCAAACGGGACAGGCAGTCATCTTAGCCAGTCATCTTTAGCCTCAATGGACTCAGCCTCAGCCCGCACTGGACTCTTTCAAATTGAAACATCAAGGACTTTTGTTAATGTTGAATATAGAAATATATACCAAAGATAAAGTAAAAATACACAGTTCACATGAAAATGTTAGGCTACTTCTAATGACTAAGCTAAAACTGCACTAGCTACATTTTGGGAGGTTGTTTGTAGTTGATTTAAGATGAAAACAAAGCTTGGAAATTTAAATCTTTAAACAATCATAAAATTTACTTTATGAGAGCCAATTTTGTAATCACAGATAATCTCTGAAAACATCTCACTGCAGTTTAGAGCTTGTGTTGTTTGAGGGGTGTGTCCTGCAGATAGCTGTTTCTTCCAAAACTGATTAAGAATAAAATAAACGAAAACCCACAGTGAGCAAATAAAATGTGCAATTCGCAAACCCTTGAAAACTAAGTGAGACCAGCAGGATGAGCTCCAACAAAACAACAAGGCTAAAACTGGATAAAAATAAGGTTAAACTATTTATCAGCTAAATATATCTTCTCATCCGGCCATGTTACAAACAGTTGAAGAAACTGTTGCATAAATAATAACACAATTACTTATTCATTATATTAATCTAAAAACTAGCATGCATTCTGCAGCCTACCACGTGTGTTGTGGTTATCTTCATAAACTAAACACTGGCAATAAACTAACACTACAGGACTACTAGTAATGATCAAACGTGTGTAGTTATCTAAAAAGTGTTGAAGCGAGTGTCTTAACATTAGCAATATCACACCAACAAATCAGCTTTGTGTGCAGTCCACATCGACACCTCACCCCAGGGGGAAGGGGAACAGAGGGTATCTTGTAATAGACTGCACTTACTGCGCCCACCACCCCAGTAACCCCCACCGTAGCCATCTCGGTCTCGCCGTGGTCCACGGGCATGTTCGACTATCACCCGTTCTCCGCAAAGGTCCTTCCCATTCAGCTCGTACACGGCGTCATCGGCGTCTCGGTTGTCCTCGAACTCCACGAATCCATAGCTAGAGAGAAAATAAAAAAAGTAAGAGATTGTGTATTTAGAAGTTAGATGGCATACACAGAGCATAACGTTCGTCCAGGTAGTAAAGGGTTAGCCAGGCCCGCTAGCATGAGGCTAAAGCAAACACAAAGACGCCATGTTGGCCATGCGACATTTGGCACATGAAGGGGAATAAAGTTTTAAGAACAAACAGCATTTGAAAAGATACTAGTAAGAACGCTAAAAGTTAAACATCTGGATAGGTTAAATAACTTCGCTTTCGTGCAAATATGTGCTTATTGCAGAAAATGCATTGCACGTTCCGCTGACGTCGATCACAGAACGTTGAGCGTCCATGCTAACATCCATGCAAACATTAGCTTCCCCCGCGTATGCATTTCTCCGTGAAACTCACCCGTTCTTTAGATCGATCTCCATGAGCTTCCCATATCCGCTGAAAAACCGCTGGATGTCCTTCTCGCGGACATGATAACTCAGTCGTCCAATATACACGCGAGGCATTCTTTTTAGCCCGAAGTTCTCCTGGACTTCTCCTCTCAAGGCCTGCTAACACGCTGAAGGCTCCGCCTCTGTCGCCGGAATGAGAAACACAGCGTCTTGTGGTTCAACAAGACGTTTGAGAACTGACCAATCAGCGTCAGGCTTTTCCGGTGGAGAACTTCAAACTAAAAGCAACGTCGAGTTTTTAGGTTATTGTTCATGATAAACAAATAAAAGCACGAGAAATTGCAAAAATAGTGCACCCTACTGTGAAACACGTTAATTCTTTTTTCCACGGCACCATGACTTCATGTTCTGATATTATCGTACCATGTTTGCGTATTCATAACAAAGTATATTCATTATTTCTACATTATTTTTAAAGTATGCGACAAGACTTTTGTCCAAGCCAATCTGACTTTTCTGTTTTAATTAAATAATAACTCAGTGAATGATACAAAACTTTAGTTTGGTATAATAAGAGGGGTTTGACTTTAATATAAGCCATTTCTGATTTCAAGTTATTTGTTGTTCCTAGAACTTGGATAAGCGACAGGACTTTTGTCAAGGACTGTGCATCATTTTCCTCTGAAATGTAGTAGAAGTTTTTTTATTTTTTCTTTGCCAACAAGTCTTTTTGAAACTTGCACAATACTTAAAAACACAGGGGAAAAAAAAGTCACTGAAAGACTTTTGGCCAAAACTGTACCCATTACATTCCACCATTCACTGTAATGGAAAAATGAGTTTCATATTCAAGACGTTTTTTTTATAACATGACCAAAGTATGAGTTGTGTATCATTTTCTTGATTTAATCTTTTGTCTAATTTATTCTGATTTTTGCCATTTATTTGAGACTACATATCTTATACTGTAAGGCTCATGTGCTTATTGTCACCGCTGTTCATTTTGTCATCATCAGTCTTCATTTGTTCTTGGTGATATTTGGTGTATTAGATGTTTTATACTCAATAACTACATGAAATCCATCTGCTGAAAATTGTGATCAAAAATGCTTTCAGCAGTGCTATGTCACACATTCCTCCAGTTACTAAATTCTAACTTAACCTGCAGATTAACCAAACATACTGTACAATACATCAGAGCCTCAGGTTCCCAAATTGACAACTAACCTAAACACCTTTAAAATGCATACTACAAGGTGATTCAGCCTCACTTATATCAAATTGTTTTTATACATACTTCATGTACCCACAGAGAGAGAGAAGTGGAGAGAGAGAGTTAATATTTTATTTTTGTAAAAACCAGGTTTTAAAAGGATTTCAGCCAGACCTTATCCATTGATCTCAAACAAGTACACAACCAGTATCAGGTATCCAGTTACTCATTTCCTGACTTGCTTGAGAGAAAGAAAAAAAAAAAAACAAGAAAAAAGTTTGGCGTCAGATCTGAGGTGCCTGCTCAGAAAATGCTTTTAAAAATGTAGTGGCGGACTAAAGTTAGTTGGGCTTTTTGTGTTAGGGGATTTCAACAAGCATGAGCCCAAAAACAAGATCTTAGATCTCCAAGTCTTGGAAATAATTTGCTGATCTAAACTTGAGAAAGTAAAGAAGGAAAGAGGGGAGACAAAAAGCATTCACAAATTCACTGTAAAATTTTCAAAATCTGTCTCACAGCCTCTTCATCCATCTTCTTCTAAACAATGATCAAAGAGTCCTGTGTCTGGAACCTGTTAAGAGACTAGTAACAGGATTCATAACTTCCTACGATACTGTAGGTACTCAGGCAAGAGACTCTGGCCCAATCCCAATTCATCCGAGATGGAGGTAAACACAGCAAACCCCCCCCATCCCTTGAAAGTTTGTTGCAAGGGGTAGTGCCAAGTGCAAGGGCCAAGGGGTAGGGGTAAGGGGGAGGGCTGAGGGGTGAATTGGGATTGGGCCTCTGATTTGTAAAAAAGGGACATAACCTTTAGTTTAAGCAGTGCTGTGCTCAAGAAAAGGTACAGTGAGTAACTCATTATTATCGTAGGTCATCTTATCTCAACTACAATTCGATGTTATGATGGAGAAATGTAATTGAGATCCAAAATAGTCAAGTCGTGAATTGCAAGTGGGGACAATAAAGAATGAGGAAAGATTCAAGCCATGTTAATTCAGGGTTTTCTTGCAGGAATCAAGAATCACAGCAAATGGGGGAAAAAAAAAAAAAAAAACCTAGGAAGTGCAGGGTTCATCAGCCAGACAACCTATCAAATGCATCCAACATGTTATGTAGTACACATCATCTGCTTACGGTGCCTGAACCCCATCTGCCTGTCAACTTCAGATACTCTCTCACTCCCTGACTGGTTAGGCCACCACACAACTAAACAACAGCCAAACCCTCCCGCAGTTCGATTCAGAGAGTCCTTTTAGCGAAATGAAGAGGCCGCCCAACCCCAGTTCTGCCCGTCCTTTGGAGAAAGAGGTGGGCCGGCAGAGGGAGGGTGACCCCAGCTTCAGCTGTCTTTAGTTGGCTTTGGCGCGGAGCTGCGCCCTCTTGCCCGTCACAGCCTGGAAACCGGTCTTGATGCTGGCGACGGAGCAACGGGAGTGGCACGTCTCGCACTGAAGGAAATAGAGACGAGTGTCCTTCTGCAGGATGGTTTCTGGAGAGCGGCAGGTGTGACATGTCACATATTCCTCTGTAGGGTGGAGAGGACAGTTATTAGCATCATCCTACAGGAGTGAACAGTGTCAACTTTGTCGAATTTAAAACAACACTTACTGATATATCTTCTCAACACATTTTCTATCTGTTTCTGTTGAAATCTGCCTTTGATCACAAGCTGGTTATTTCCGTCTATGGACCCACTGAAAAAAGAAAATGACAAAACAGACGGTAAAAGCTGTCTTCAAAACTTGGTCAAATATTAGCACATCAGTTCAGAAGATATGGACAAATTTATAAACTAGGATACTGGTAGTTTCAACCAGTTCAATTTACAGGATATCTGCAGCTTGGGAGGAAGACAAATTTATGACCTTCAGACATTTTTTTAAAGTGTCTTTGCTCAAATACAGTACAACAGGCCTCAGTTATTTCTTAACCATGTTGCAATCCAGCTAACATTACATTTCCTAGGATAATTAATGTTTAAATTTCAAACAATCTAATTTAAAGACTTTTTAGGGATGGAACCTGAATGGAACTTAAGGCTTTTCATGTCTTTCCATCGTGGCAAAAGAGTGTTAAAGATATGAAAGAAAAAACTCTGGTGAAGGTGGACATTTGACTTTTATAGCAATTTTAGATTTTTCTATCTTCAAATTATAGATACTGATTTGAGTGCTTTCTTCCACAGTGCAGCAGGCTCCAAATTCATCATTTCAGTTTTCAAACAATCCCCTAACACTGTTATTGAGTTAGATCTTACTCAACTAGTCACTTCTAGAATTTTTTTTTAATGAGAGATGATACCATATTTGCCCATACAGCACACTGCTGGGTATGCATCACTAAATCGTGAATGGAGTTTGGATTATTGTTTGCTAAATTTTAGCTTTGCCATTTAAAAAGGCCTAAAATTCAGATTACAACTCACCTTGTTCCCAACTCAGCCAAAAGGAAAGCAAGAAGATGTTTTGGCTGACGATGCAACCTGTGATGAAACATAAGAAAGACTTTAAAGATCCCATTCCCGACATTCAAACCATTAACAAGCAGATTTGACCGGTGAGTGGAATACAAGGCTTGGGTCAGCAGTCTGTGTGTATGAGCTCACAGTTTGCAGATGTCTGTGAAGTTGACGAAGGAGGTTTTCTTGGTTCCCACTCGGACCACCTGAGGAGGCTTCATCACAAACTTCCTCTTCTCTCCAGCCACCATGTCTGGGTTCTTCTCTCTCATGATGTTGAAGACTCGATTCAGGAGCTGACAAAGAGCAGAGAAGTTACTTCAACATTGTATAGTTATACCAAGAAAACAGCTCTCTTTTAGTGCAGACATCTAAACGTACAGTATTATTCTAGATTCAGACTACGCAATGCTTGTTTATTCTGATGTTCACTGCATGTTGTGGCCAAGAGACATGACTGACAACACATTTCCTCCTAACCAACCACTGCTTGACTAATTTTTCATAACATCAAGAAGGAAGTGCAGGTGATCAATTTCTTCTTACATGAAATACAAGACTGGCTGTCGGACATGGTCAAACCGAGACCCTGCATCTGCTAAATCAGGCTATAATCCATCTGATATCGTCTACTCTGAATCAAGCATTACATTACAGGCTACTTTTTGGTTTGGTGATCAATATTTCACTGTTTTATGATACCCCTCCTTTTCATACCCACCACACACAATGTACGGCAGTTACAAACTCATAAATGGGATGCGTTTACATAATAAACTCAATTTCTTCACACAGTTTTCAATGTGCTCACAATATTTTACAATTAGGGCAGAAGATGAGCATGTTTAAGTTTTAGATCTTTATATACTCAGATCACTTTTAATCTCCATTTGATTTAGGTCTTGGCTTTAGTTTCAGAAAACCCTGGGACATCAAACGCATTAAAATCTGAAAAATGAAGTTGCTCTACAATCTCTGACCTGCAGAGATATACCTATAGAGATGAATAATGTATGAGTTATGTCCTAGATGTAACAGTTCTGTATCCTTATTCCCAACTCCCTGATGAGGAAAAAAGCTACCGTTCCTCAAAAGAGGTGTGTAGTGTGTTTGTCGTGTTAGCATCTAGTTGTACCTCATCATAAGTGTAGTCTCGTTCAGAGCCGGCCCAAGCTGGTCCTGTAGAGGAACTGAAAGAGATTCCATCGTTGTTCTTCCCCTCGTCATCCTCAAGAGCTAGAAATACATTACATTTAACAGCTTTAACTGCTGTGTCCTCATTTTTTTTCAACTTTGATGATGTTTCTTTATGATATTTAATAATGTTTTTTTTTTTTTTTTACCATCATCCTTCTCCAATGCATCTCCCTCATCAAAGTCCACTTTCTTGGACTTCTTCTTCTTGGCAGGAAGCATTAGATCCAGATTGTCCTCTTCCAAGGCTTCTGGCTGCTCTCCTTCAATTTTAAGCTCCTGGTTTAGACAAAAATTACAGCTCAGCATGAAATAACTCAGAATGCCCCTAAAAAACATTAAGTGAGAAAGAAAAGTGACTGACCTTTAAACCTTCCTCTACATCATTATCAAAAACTTTCTTAGGTTTCTTCTTCTTTTTCTTTTGGTTGAAGAAGTTCAGGTCGTTCAAATCATCAGAGGGTTCTAGAGAAGAAAAAGAAATGCTGAGTGAAGAGTTAAAGCAGATGAGCAGTTAAATGTACAGAGTAACACCTCAGAAAAATATCTAAAACTCAACTTTTAACATCAGTCCTCCATTTCAGATTTTCCTATTCTTACCTTTCTTCCTTCCTTCGTCCTCATCCAGATCCAGATCCCTTTCATCTCCGGGTTCTGGTTCTACCTCTTTCGCCTCAACCTCTTTTGCCTCCTCTCCTCCCATTCCTTCTCCTCCATCCTCATCAAGCATAAAGGGCTTCTTCTTCTTCTTCTTTTTCTTGGTCATGTTTGGGTCAAAAATCATCTGAAGAGAAGGAAGTGTGAAGGTCACATTTTATGATTATGAGAATAAAAAAAAACAGTACTGCTACTAAGTATAGCAATATTATGCTTCACAACTGTGTACCGATTCTCAAAAGCACGATACATTTTTAATTCGCGATTTAAAAAAAACATGCTTGGAAGGTTAGTACCGTTCATATTTCAACTCATCTCACCAACTCGGTTCATTTCTCGAAAGCAGATGCAGCTCTCCTGGTTTCAGAGGCTGATGGTTCTGGGTTTGGTTTTGTTGTGCATTTTTAGCACAGGCGTGCATCCAAACATTTGTACAATGCAGTTTGTGTGGTTACTTTTATTTTCATCACTGTGCATTGTAACAGTGCACATTAACTTCATCCTAAAAAGAATTTACATCATTAGCAAAATGGTTAAGTGAGACTCTAGGGCTGGGCGATAAAACAATGACGATATATATCGGCAAATAAGTTTTCCTCGTTTGAAATATGAGACATGGTCGATACAATTTCGATAGAATTCATTCGTCAATGTTTTGACAGACATAACAATAGCCAATCATAATTAAGTAGTGCCACACCGAACCAATCATGCAGGAATAGAGCGATGTCAAGTTAGCTTGACGCACACAGCACAGGTGTAGCAGCCAACAGCAGCACAAGTCATGTGCTGATGTTTGAGCTGGAGCACTGGGAGAGCGGTAACCCGGGCCGGTCCTATCAACTTGCCATTTTCCCCAGTCTGATCCTTGACCTAAAATATGTAGGTACTCCAGACGGCAAAGGCCAGCTCTGTCTGGCTTTTCAGTTAGAAAGCAGACAAACATACACGCATGCACACAGAGGCCACTTGGCTTTTAATATAAATACATCTGTAAATCAACATGATATTTATGTTCGTTGCCATGTTTATGGAATGACTTCTTGTGACATCACATGATAATAAATAAATCATTGCATTTGTGATTTAATTAAAAAACCGACATTACAAACTTCTGTTTTTTCGACATTTAGTAAATATCAGTAATGTCTTGCGCATACGTCCAATGGAAATGCCACTATTGACAAAAGAATTTATGTCTATTTTGTTTCTGTTCTCCTGTCAAACTTTAAAGCTATAAGATTTATTTTTGGAATGAAGATTTTATTTATTTGGAGTTGACCAACAAATTTAATGGTCCGTTTTGTTTGTGTTCTCTTTTAAAACTTGAAAGCTTTTGCCTGCTGGTCAGACTTTTAGTTTAAAATATATGCATCTGTTTTATTCATCTGACACGTTATATAATGTTCTTCAGCACATCTGTCGTGTTCAACCTCTGACAGAAAATAAATCATATGTAAATCAAAAATAACCTTCTGATGTCTTGACAACTCACTTATGAGTAACGGAACATTTAAGCAAAAATTGTGATTTATCTCGTGATACATATCGATATCGACCGATACGAAAAAAGTTATCATGATAGGTTTTTTCGCCC
The DNA here is from genome assembly GCA_037367365.1 of Apogon talboti. Taxonomy (NCBI): domain Eukaryota; kingdom Metazoa; phylum Chordata; class Actinopteri; order Kurtiformes; family Apogonidae; genus Apogon; species Apogon talboti. The sequence continues at coordinate 32,047,175 of JAPQRQ010000026.1, read as the reverse complement.
AGCCCTATCAGACTCTCTGTTCGCTACAATATTTTGGATTCATTATATGAACTGGCTGTGGCTGCTCTACACGGAAAGTTCTGTTAGTAGATCAGTGTAATGTGGTTGTAGTGTTTGAATGTATTGCTGTGACAATGTTAATGCCACTCAATGAATGTAAATTTTAGCCAGTTAGACTTTTACGTGGTTAATAAGTATTACATATTACAACGTACACACTGCAGCCCCATTACTACAGATGTAGCCAATCTAAAGGCAAGTATTACTATACATTATTTACTATATAATTATGTACCATGTAAATCAACACAATACAGATGAAGTTATATGGGATTTGCCATGGTTTGTGAAAACGGTGTAATACTTCCTTGTTATAACTACTGTTTAGGGAATATGATGCAATATTCTGAATTACTGCGAGTGTGACAGCTTACTCATACCAAATATAACTCCATCCTGGTATGCCATCTTGTTTATGTATACATACCGACATTACTCCTGACAATCTAAACTAACAAAACCAACAATCAACAAAAAAAAAACAGCCTAAGGCATCAGAAAAATGGCTCCCAGCTCCAGTCATGTTAATACTGAGTGTGTGTAACATTACTGATAGGCCATAATTCTAGTATTTTTTCTGTTTTTAATCAATGACGTGCTAAAAAGAAAGAAGCTTTTCTCCGACAGAGAAAATTAACAGACAGCTAGCTTAGATAATGGCTAGTGTTAGCTAGCTAACGTTAGTCGTCATGTTTGAGATACTAATTAACTGTGACAGAACAGATTAAAAACAAGAGCCGGTTTCATAACCTAAACAATGTGATATGTAGCAATACAGTGGTGTATTATGCATTTTGCTGAATTTGTGGCTGACCGGGCCGCTGTTAGCTCCGCTGCAGCCATGTGAGATCTGCCGCGGACAGGGAGAGGCCCAAAGTCATCCTCACCATCGATTAACCCCGTAATATAATTAAACATTACCGAGCAAACCACACATCCACACCGGGTCAACTGCAGGGGGGGTCCGAGACAGCTTACCTCGTCTCCCGACATGTTTGCTGGTTGTAATGTGGCTGGAATCTGGCTACTTTTCTATCCTTCGATCAGCACCACACCGCTGCGCCGAAAATTTCTTGCATCAGCGTTCGAGCCTCAGTACGCAAGCGTCAAGTCGCCAAATCCTGACGTAATTACTACGCGCGGCGCTTGGCATTGTGGGTTGTTCAAGAGCAAACTGTTGACAAACCTGTAAATACTAAGTAATTATTATGACACAGTTGTTATGACACAAAGTTCTTCTACTTTGTTTAAACAAATTGGTTGAAATATTGAATCGATAAAATTCTTTCTGAATATTTACTGGAGGTATATATTTTTATATGTTTTTGAAGTGCCAGTATTGGCATTTAATGGTATTATTGAGTTATAATGGAGGATAGAAAACGGCAATTACTGTAATCTTTAAATCATAATGCATATCCAATGACTGTGTCCTCAAACTGTGTTTTGTGGCCATCTGTTTTTTATATTGGCCAGATTGTAATTCCCCACAAACACACGGGGACTATTGTTCGTCGTATTGATTAGGACTTTTTCTAACACTATTCACGTTAATCTTAAAACATTTTGTTTTCGATTTACAGGCCTCTAAGCGCACAGTGCTGATTTTTCTCTCATTCACTCCAATGTTAAAGTGTCACTTCCACAGGTCGAGTGGTTATCAGGTGCACCTGCCGTGTTTCTCCTCAGCTGGCTGTAATTGGTCAGTTGAAGTCTTTAATAAGAGATTGTCCCTCCCACCTCAGTTTGCAAAAGACAGCAAAAGACTATCCTACAGCTAAACCTCCTCAAAGCTCTAAGTAAAACCCCTAAGGTCAACTCCATTTTTAGAAATTTTCATATCATCATAACCTGACAGGAAGCTTTCGTGGGTGTACTTAATGTATGACTTTTTAATATTCTGAGTATTTCCCAGGTTTTTTCTTGAGAACTGTGGTATATACATAAATATAAACCAACACATCATTTCTGATTATGTTAAATATGTGTTTTAGAAGCTATAGAAATGTGAGGGGGCGGGGTTAAAGGAGTTCTATCCCAAATGTAAACAAGTATAGCAAACATGAGAGCATAAGCACGGTTACACTCAATGGTTTTGTTATTGGTGGTCATGTTTGTATTTATATTTTCCTACCTTGAATGGACAATAGAGTTTATTAAATTCTCTTCTATTTAACAGGATGCCATCAGGGCAGAGAAATCAGGAAAACTTCTGATCTCGTCATTTGATTTTTATGGAACAAATAAAATGCCGACATCCTCCATCCTCAATCTACACATGTATCACAGTATTAAAAAAAAAAAAAAAAAAAAAAAAGGTGGAGAAATAAAGCTTCCATAAAAATAAATGAATTGAAAAATTTTAATGTTTTTGCAAATAATATTCTCATCTGGATAAATAAAACATAGAAATGCAAACATGCTTGTCCATCTGTCCTCATGTTATGTTTTTTTTATCCCCGATGTAAAAAATGTACATCATGACTTTCAAAAACTAAAATTAATTCTCTAAACTCCAAAATGTTGTAGATTGACTATAATCTAATCTTTTATAAACACCATCTCCTTCTTGGATGCAGTTATTAAGGTGAGACAATAGTTTATTATTATTATTATTTTTTAAACATTATACAGTTTGAAACAAAAACCTTTATATGAAGGACTGAGACAGACAGAGCAGGAGGAAAGTGTGAGGTTAAACATCTCTCTTCTTCTAGCCGTGCGTTGTGATCTGTTTTGCGATTTCCCACGGTTGCATGCTTCCAAAACTCAACAAAACCTCTCTGTGATGGCAGAAATACATTATATAAAAAAGAGACACATTTGGGATATTTACACCAAATAACTAGAACCACTGGTGAGACCGGTTTCAGGGGAAGGGAGACATTGCTGAAAGAGCAACAGTAAGGTGAAAAAGGAGGACAAAGCACGTAGCGTAAAACAAAGAGAAGAGGTTTGAAACGTCAGCTCGTAGCTTCTTCAGCCAGCACATGCTTCAGCTTTTCTCAGTTAACAAAACAGGGAGAAGAGGATTGTTACTTTTGTCAAGAAAGAAGAAGAAAACAAACATTTTTAAAGCCACAAATACAGGTAAACATGTGAGGCAGAAACAGATCTTTTAACGTTTAAACTCCCCTTGTCATCAAGTGACGTAAACGAACGCCACCAGGCCTGCAACACCCAACACCCGAGCTCTTCAACATGAACCATTGGCCGCTCAGAGACGACCGCCAAGTGCTAGCATTGGAGTAAACTCAAGGGTAAAAATATCTGGTGAAAGTGCAGCGAGAGCTTTTGAAGGAGAAACGCTTTGCACTGAGCATCCGGGTGTCTTAAGGATTTGTGAAAAGGACAGAAATGAAAAAGAAGACTACAGCATTTTTGCTTTTTTGTAGTGTTACATGAAGTCAGCTCTCCACTCACACACAAAAACACTCACACACACACACAACACCCTATCAGTCCATTCATCCCTTCTTCTTCCCTCCGTGATGCAGATATGAAGTGACGAACGCGGCGTCATTTACATGGCCTCCATTGCCCAGCGCTGCAGGTCCTCCATGTCGTCCTCATCCTCCTCTTTCGCGACTTTTAGGAGGAAGAGATGGAAAAAAAGGATTAATGACTGATTCTGACTGCATGCTGTACTTAGGAAACATATGATCACTTTGTATTCTGTACTCTTCTTATTTTTATGAGAGAAAATGCAATTTCGTTGTATGGATGACCTGCAATGACAATAAAGTATTCTATTCTATATACTTAAAAAAATTATTTTTTTAAAACTCACTTTATTATCCTTATAGGGAAATTTGGTCTTTGCATTTTACCCATCCTAATGCACACAGAACCTAGTATTAAGCATTAGCATTATCGTTAGCGATTAATACTTAGCACATTAGAAACCGTAAGACGCCACTGAAGGTGCTCTGGGAACATGTTATAAATGTTAAAATATACTATTAAATTTACTATATTCTTAAATGGTTACAAATTCCTCGTGTATTCCAGAGTTTTCTGTAGGTTTTTGGGGGAAGTTTAGATTTTGCTGTTAAAGATTTGGAGTGTTCCTGTTTGATTAAAAACCAAGCATTTTTATATAATATCAGGCCATTATTGTTACAATTTATTCTCAAAAAACATTTAATATAATTTCAGGCCAGAGTGCTTTAGTGTTAGTGTCATAATGGTACTCAAAGCCCTGTCTTCAGACTGCTGGCAGCATAATCAATATATTTTTTCCCCCCAAAATCATATTTAAAAGCTTTATAAAAGTAACACTGATGCCATAATCTAATCAATAATAATCTAGACTTTTTAATCCTTCTCAAAGCTTCTCAGAAGAAACATACTGTATATTTACCAAGTGAATTCCACTTTAAGATACAGGAGCTGATTGTATTAATGACAGGAAAAGATAAAAGCAGTTTTTCTTCTTACCAGGTCTGGAAGGTAATGAAGTAGAAGGCACATTGGGCAGGGGCGTGGTCTCTGGTCCCCCAATCTCCAGCAGGTTTTTGTCCAGCTCCTCCTGTTCCAACTCATCCAGTTCAGCCAACAGCTCATCCTGAGAAGACAAAACAAGAGGAATTAGTGTTAAAGGGGAAAAATCACCGACTGGATATGAGCCTGGCTGCTTGTGTTCAAGTCTCAGCGGGAATAAAAGAAAACACCTCTAGTTAAGTGAATTATTTTCTGAAAGAGTCAGTTGTGAAGAAACTGATCTGACTGAATCTCCGTCTGCTGCTGCAACTCATTGCAGACAGACGCCTGCGGTACTGTGGATAATACCCATATATATTTAGGTTTTGTTGATTTATCGTGTCCTTTAAGGGAAAAGTGGGACAGGTAAGACTGAGGACACTGGAGGGCGATTCCTTTTTTCTGTCTGTGTTTTGGATATATTATGTTTCGAACCTAAAGTGCACTGGGTACCGTTATGTCTGCCTGTGTGTAATTAACCACAACTCACAGATGACTTGTTTATTGACAAAGCAAATATCTGGAATCTTTCAGCCTTTCCTTCATCTAGTTTAAGAAATAACAAAATGGTGCCTGAAAATCTACAATTTAATAGAGCAAACAACACTTTCTGTAATTCTTTAACCCTTAAAATTAAATCACAACAGTGTGATCTTCGTTTATCAGTCTCTGTAACATTCACTACCATAAAATTAACCACTGCCTCAAATATATACATGTAAACTACTCCTGAAAATCAATAGTTTTCTTTCTACACAATATCAAAAATTATAACATTGTGTTACTTTAGCATATTTTGTATCACTGCTTCCATTAACATAAGGGCACAGTGTTGTAATGTTCTTACAAAATGTGTGTTTGCTACGTTTGGTAACAGCTTCCGCTCTCAAAATAGACAGTAAGTAAAAATACGACAAGTCTTAAACATAAAGAAAGTGTCACTAACCTCATCAAACTCCTCTCCGAAGCCGACGGGTTTAGAGATGGCGTCAGAGATTTCTTGTGCCAGTTCTTGCTGTTCTGTGATGTCCTGCATTAGGTCGTCTACCTTATCGATGTCCCTGAAAAAACAAAAAAAAAAACAAAAAAAAAAAAAAACACAAGTCTATCAATTCTGTCAGTACAAGACTACACCATATTTTAAGGATAATTATGACAAATACAAATATATTCAATATACAATTTAGAATTAACAGGTTTCTTTCACTTTTAAAGGGGAAAAGCAACTATTTTGGGGGTTTTTTTCCCAAGCAAAATTACCAAAGGCTTGATGGTTTAAAAATATTACCTGAATGGCCAGAAAAATGCACTCATTCCGCTTTTATTGACCAAAGAACTTGTCAGTTTAAACTATAGAGAGATTACTCACATTCTGAGGATTAATGTAATGATGTTAACTTCCTAGTTAAATAAAACAGGAAGATGCAGCCCTGTTGCAATAACCACACACCAGTCACCTTATTATTACTATTGGTTGAATTGGACTGATCTGCACTGCTTTGAATGGTGCAATACTGTTACAAGCAAAGCTGTACACTTCTCTTGTTAGGGACATTACATAGACTGTTTTCTATTGTCAATGTATGTATGGTGTGTTTTGCAGCTGTGGGCATCACTATGAGCTCAAGGCAAATTTTCATTCAGGGCAATAAAGTGAGTGTGAATCTGTTCTCTCTCTCTTACATGTTTTCATGAGCAGATTTCATGGCCTTGGCAGCAAAGCCCATATTCTTGAGCACTTCAGTGTTGGTGTTGGCATTCTCCAGAGCCTCCCTCTGGAACTCGATGGTCGACAGTGTGCCGTCGATCTGAGCGAGCTGCTTTTCGTAGCGCTTCTTTCTTTTCAAAGCTTGCAGAGCCGCTGAGCCCGAGACAGATACAGAGATGAGCAGAGGATTAATCACAAAAATAGACCTTACAGCAGAAAATTAACTCAGTGACAGTTTAGTGAAAAGGGTAGATTGGCAGGTTTTGTCTTAAAACAGAACAGTTATTTCAGGAGAGCTTTGAGGAAGTGGCTAAATACTATGCTAAAAAACATTACTGAAACTATTAGTCCAATATGATTTACAATAAAGGAATAATCATAATTATTGTAACATATGTTTTATTTTTGTCTTAAGGGTATATTTTCTTTACATTCTTATGTAAAACACAAAGAAAAAGTTTCCAGTTTGTTCTTTTGCCTTATTTACATCATATACATTTTTATATGGAACAAACATCTTATCAAATGTCCTACCTCTACATTTGTAAAATATGAGTTTAAAGTCAGAAAAAAATATCTGATCAATCACTTTCACCCTGCTGAATAAGAACTCATAAGAAGTTTGCAAAATAAGCACTAACACAAAACCATAAACTACATGTGTTTTTATCTTGTATGTCTTTTACCTCATATATGTTATTTTTGTCAAACTGTCCCTTTTAGAAACATTGTAAAAGCAAAAATAACCATATTGTGTCCTCTAAATTCAATGAGAATCAAAAAGCAGCCTTTAAGCTGGAAATAATCATAAGATATTTACATTGATAACTATCAAAATCAATTGACACCAAAGTAGTTATTGTGATATAATGTCGACTAGTCACTAATAGTAGTTAGCACAAGGTTTTATGCTCCTGCTATAAATAATAATCTTCTTCCAGGCTTTCCATTACATACAATTAGTCATAAATTACATGTTATTTTCCTTCACTGAAAATTACAGCGGAACAGTAGCCACAATAGTCACATGACCACCTCCTCCAATTCAGGCACCTGGTGGGTGCGGTGGTATGCTGTGTTGAGTCACAGTGTCAACCTTTATGGAACTGAGAAAGGAGACAATTATTCACGCTATTCAATTCAGGAAACCAGACTAAAGGTTTGTTATGTAATGCAACACCAACCGGCAACTTTAATAAGCCTGCTGCTGTTTAAGCTACATGAACACTGTGAGATACTAGTTGTTAACATGCAGTACTGTAGAATATACTACCTGGTACTTGTTGTATATTTGTTTTGTATAAACACAATAAACATATTGTGATGTATAAGTGTTTTTTTTTTATGTTTTACAGTGGGGCACAGAGAGAGGGGACAACGTGACAAACCTGAGGGCCTGGTTTTACTGATCAAACTTCTTCATTGATCCCCATTTTAGTCATTATTCTTATGGGACTACATGAGGGCAATATGATGATTTAGTCTGACAATATGTGTATGACAATGAAAAATTAAAAAAAATAGTTTTGTTTATATCAGTGTCACAAACAGCACTCTTTACTACATCTAGGTGTTTTGTGTTCTTCTGTGATGATGCAGGCAGGAAATCTGCATGAAAGAAAAAAAACGCTGGAAGAGTCTGACACTGCATGGGAACATTCTGAACCGAAACTGTCTGTATGGAGGCTCTAAATAAAAGAAGATAATTGAGTGAAAAATATAGTATGGATGCTATCATTTCTTTGTTGAATGTGGTTAATAATTACTGTATGATATATACAATATTCTATCTGCCTGTATAACTCATCAATGAACACTTTACAAAAGGTGGGCCAGAACAAGTTAGGCAAAGTAGTACAAAACAGTTAATAAAGAATAAACAACAATAGACATGAGTGAATTAATGGCAACGATCATGAGTGAACAAACAACAAACACCAAATTCTTATATTACAACTGAAAGGCTCATGTGTGATTAACAGCAATAGGGATTTTGGAAGAGAAAGACAACTTATTAGACTAGAGTAAAATAATTTCCTTATACAATACCATTGCCATTATATAACTGTGATTAAGGATTATAGCAGTGTCCAGCTGTAGCCCACATAGTGTCAGAGTCTGATTTATGAGTGTAAATAGGTTAGACAAAAGGCTTTTAAATGTATTAGGGTGAATCAAACGACATTTACCTCTAAAATGCAGTGGAGTGGAAGAACATTTTAATGCTCAAGTACAAGTACCTTAAAATTCAACTTATGTACACCTCTTAAGTAACAGTACATCATCACTTCCAATCATTGGTTACATAGTGATAAGCAATGCTCAGTTTATGGGACGTTGCATTTTCCGTCTGACCTCTTCGACTTTAATATTACTGTAGCATTACTGTGAAGGCCTAAAGGTTTCTACAAACACTTCTGACCAAGGTGCAAACACGCCCACTTCTTTGAAAGTGATATCACGTCCTTTTAACATGTGTTACTGAATACAACCCTTGTCCTAACACAATACTTCCATATTTATACTTTATGCAGAGTCTATGTTTTAAGTGTGCCACACCTTTTAGAATTTAGATTTTAACAGGAAAAAATAAAAAGACAACGTAAGAGAAGCCAGCAAAATTTACAGATTATGGTTAGTTATCAGATTAAATTAAGACCTCAGCTGGCACACATTCTATAAATAAACTCTTCTATTTCGGGTGGAAACAGTGGCCGTGAGAACAGTTACGGCACCTCCAGAAAGTTAGCCAACTTAGCTCACATGCTAACATTTAGCTTCGGGTGGTTGGTAAGGGAGCGACGACGATCTGATCATAAACAGTGACGCAAACCCAACAACAATATCCAGATTACTCACCTCTTTTGTTTTTTGTGCCGTTTTTCTTGGCGATTTGTAATTCCTGTTCGATCTTTTTCTCTAAAAATTCCTGTTTCTTCGTTAGCATCTCCTCCGTCTCTCGGAGTTTCTGGATCGCCTCCTGCGGACTCGGTCCTTTCCCCCCTTTTCCACCACCTCCGAATATCCTACCAAACACCGACATGTCTAAGAACGTTATAATACCCTAAATATAAAAAGGTCTACTAAATATCGGAGACAATGAAGCTTGAGTGTCTCTGACGGTTGCTTCGCTACCCTGACACTTCGCCCTAACCCTGGAAGATTGTTGTTGTTTTTCTACTTCCTGGATAAGGCCCAATGACGTCATCTTGCCCGATGAAGTGGGCGTTGCTGATAGGCTCTCTGTCTCCATCTGCTGGACCTATTTAGAAAATGCAGTAGTTGATTCTTAACCCATAAACACCCAGAACATTTTTTGTGGCAATTTCCAGAGGAATTTTTCTCTACATTTAACCTTTCCTAAGTGATTTATCACCACTTACAATATTATCTCCTAAATTTTTCACTTTTAGGTATTTTCCTATCGCTAAGTTAGTGACCATGTAGATGTTCATAAAACCGCAGAGTAAATACAAATGTTTTTATATCAGAGAACACTGAAAAGTAACTTTGTCCATACCACTGTCATTTGTCAAACTACATGGGTTTTATTGGTAAATTAATGTTACAACATTGATGTTTCCACATTCATTATGGAGCCTCTGAACGTTTAACAATTGTTCTATAATTCTTATTCATATATAATCTTTCACCTCTGGTTCTGATTTATTTTTAGGTTGGTTAGTTTTCATTAGCTAACATTTAAATGTTCCAAGATGTGAATGAATTTTTGCTAAAAGCCATTGTTTGTACATAAGACATCTTTTGAAGTTTTGTTCACATGAGGGGTTGCCACATTTCTCATGGTTTTCCGCTGAAAAAGCTAAGAAACTACATTTTACCTCAATTGTTTCATTTTAATGATTGGGTTAATCCTCCTAAAGTTATTAAAACATTTTTGATCGGATGTTTTTAGTTGCAGGTGACTGTTTAGGTGTTTGAGGGTTAGTATCCTGTACAAATAGCAGTGTAATAAGCGAGATAATATACAGCTAGGCAGGCATTATTGTAGATTTAACCCTTTCAGCTGTGATCAAGGCCCCTCCAGACATCAGCCTTGTTATAAATTAGGTTCACTATATAAGTGATGTGTTATGTGCAATTTCACTTTACCCACCTTTCAATATGTAACAATTCCTCAAAACTTTTCACTATTAACTGCACAAGGACACACACAGACACACATTCTTTTTCCAGCGATATATAAGAAAAGAGTAAACTTGTCACAGAAACAGACAGTTGGGGGTTTATGTCTTTTAATTCGTTATGATGCTACATGATCCATGGTGGTTGTTTAATTCTTTTCTTCCTTTACTACAGTATGTTAATAACTTTGCCAGTTATTTTTTTAAGTCGTTTTATTTATATGTACATACAAAAGAGTATCCAATTACTGTGTGATTACACCATGGTGTGACCGTATCTCTGCATGTGGTGTGAAGCGTTGATGCCTTTTCTTTTTCAATGTAGTGTGTATTCACAGGTCAGTCCTCCTCTCTGCTCCCCAAAGCTCCCTCAGGCAACAAAACATAGACATATTTATTCTTCTTTGTTGATTTTTTTTTTTTTTTTTTTTTAAGTGAGCTCAGATGGTCATGTGATAACCGGGATAATTCAGCTGTCATCACACAAACACCATAGTCTGACAGGAAACTAAAGAAAAAGCTTAACAAAAAGGAAACACACAAACTCAAGATGGTCCCTTTTCAAAAGACAGTCATCTTTTTTGTTTTTCGCTAATATAATTTCAACACTCAGAAATAATAATAACAATAAATCCAGGTCATTTCATGCAGACTGCAGAGTGGACATCTGAATATAGTGCATTTGAGCATTTTAAACAACAGAAGCACCGTGGCTACATGGTAATATAAGAAAAAGAAGCAAACACCTGCTGTAATACACAATACAATATACTCTAAAATTAAACAAGGCGGCCAGAAGTTATGCTTTTTTACCATTTTTCTTTTAAGGTGGAGAATGTTTTGCAGCAGTTAACCGTTTCAAACTGGGAGATTACATCTGTTTTGTCTCATCGCTCTATTTATCATAACCTGAGGATGTAAACATCAGAAGAATTACAGAGGAAATCATAAGTATAGTTCAGTTTTGAGATTACTGGAGAACGTCTGATTTATTGGACTTCTGTTTGTTGTGGGACTGAAATCAACAGTTTGTTTCTGATTTTGCAAACACCCCCCCCCTTACAGGAAATCTGTTCTGACAACAGGACTTTTTACTTTTAACCAACCCCTCTTTCTTTGTGCTAAACCTCGACAGCCTTTGATTCCACCGTTCTGCTGTAATACATAATACAACCTCCTCTAAAGTGATTTTGCAGCAATCAATCGTTTCTTACTGGGAGATCAGGTTGGTTTTCTTGTGTCACTATGGCAACCTGAGGAGGTAAACACCATAAAATCCACAACATAAATTTGCATTTGAACTGATCACTGTAGGAACTTTTCATTCTTGGATTTACTGAATTCTAATATGTTGCAGGACTGAAATCCTAAGTTTGTAATAGTATTTTCCCAAACACCCCCCCATTTTTCTTTCAGGAAATCTGTTCTGATGACAGGATTTTTTTTTTTTAATTTTTGTTGTTCAACCACCCCTCTTCCTTCGTGCTAAAACTCCACAGCCTTTGATTTCACCATTCTTACATAAAACATTCACACAGTTACATGAGGCCTCCTGCAGGAGGAAAACATAAAACGAACAAATTAACAACATCCATACACACACACATAAATGCACGGCTTCATGTGGCTCGCATTTTTACTGCACACTGTTACAGAAGACAATACAGAGAGTTTGAGTCTGGAAAAGTCTTTCACTGAGTGCTTTTGTACACCTCTTTACAAAATGAAAAAGTGTTGCATCATATTGTGAGCGAGGAGCTTTAACACTAAAGAATTAATTATCATTGAGAGACTTTAGACATTCAGCCGACATGAAGCCACACACCACTAACTGTTACCTGTGCAAGTTGGGGAAGATCATTTAAGAGAGAGGGATGGACGGAAAAAAAAAAAATCAGATCAGAAATGGTGATTATTTCACAAAAAGAGAAAAAAGGCTAGACCTGTGACCAAACGCTTGCCCTCATGGTTTAGCGTGGGATCGCCTTCCTTTGTTTTCTTTTACACATGACATTTCATCCAGACAAACCATCCTGATATTGCCTTAAATGTAAAAAAAAAAAACAAAAACAAAACCAGAAAACAAAAAAAACAAAAGAAAATCAACATAACCGTAGAAGACATCCCTGTCGCCATTCATTGACACACGTGTCCTCCCAAGTACGGCCTCTTCCACCCGTCCGTCTGTCACTGTGCTCTGTCTGTGTCTCTACAGAAACAATTTGCCAATGATGACTCCAATGACAAAGAAGAGCACGCACAGTGCCAGGACGCGGGTGCTCAGGCCTTCGTCCCTCACGGCCGAGGCCACCATGGAGGAGGAGTGAGGAGCCACTGACGCCACCTTCCTCTTCCGCAGACCATCATCCTCCTGCAGGGGGAGAACGGACCAAAGAAACTCAGTGCACAACTCAGAAAATATCAGGCTCAATTAAAAGTCAACAGGTTCACAGCTGTGGGAAGGTGGTGGTAATAATACTACTGATAATAGTACTAATAATAAGGCTGGCATCTATCATGGCTAACCCCTCCACCACACTGTAGAGGCCCTGAGTAGCTCCTTCAGCACCAGATGTTTACATCCCCAGTGCAAGGAGCGATACCGCAGGTCATTCCTCCCCACAACCATCAGACCCCCCCCAAAAAATATCACACCACATGCATGTGCAAAATATTGTAAATATGTATATAATATTTAAATCCCAATTTATATAAATAGATTTTTTTCTCTTTATATTTGTTGTTTCACAAGTGAATATTTTCAGTTTTTTGTCTTCTCTGCACTTTTTTGTGTTTTGCTGCTGTCAACTGTGTAATTTCCCCATAGTGGAATGAACAAAGTCTTATCTTATCTTATCTTATCAGGTGATGTCATAGAAGATCCACTCCTAATTAAAACATCCAAAACAGGAACAGTCCATTCAAGACTGAAACATGACCAGTTTTTGCTTCCCTTTGTGCAATAAAGGAAGTAAAAGTCTAAGAGGACCCGGGCTGATTCATTCTTGTTTTTGTGCGTCTCACCCTGATCTGTTTGTTTTCTTCCCGTAACCTCTGCACTTCCATCTGCAGCCGCTTGCACTCCTCCATGATCTTCTTCACCTCCCCGTCGTCCAGCGAGGCACTGGCCGACTTTGGCAGTGCAGAGTGCTCAGTCTTAACAGGGGTGTGAGAGGAAAACACAGTTTTGTTGCTTTCACTCTCATGCTGTGGAAAGAGAGTGGAGGGTGGGGGTGCAGTGAGACATGCACAGACATGGCAGGGAGTGAGATGAAAGTACAACCAAATAAACCAGAAATGAATGAACAGAGCACGTAATGGGTGATACAGTGATGTGTCACTGATGGGTAAAATCACTGTGTAACATGCAATGTGACTGTTTCAACCTGAGGATTATTTTCTTACAGTCATACCTTTTTACATCTAAAATGATTATGAATCACAGGCTGCACATTTTTATTAAGTATGATGGGGATGATAGGTTAATGTACGTAATGTAATATGTATGACGTATACGAGCACATTTTAGGAGTTGGACTTACAGTTTTGTCATTTTCTAGCGGCATGTCGAATGTACATCTCAACTTTGAATCCATCAGCTCCTCAGGCTTCACCTCCTTCCACTTTGGACCAAACGAAAAAACATCAAGAGGAAAAAGAGAAAAGGAAAAAGTTAGGCCAGTATTCAGTGAAAATGTGGCAAAATCGGACCTGCAAATATGATCAGGTAGATATGTTGGAAGACATTTACAAAGTTATACTGAATTGTAAATCTGGAAATAAACTGTCATATCAGTAAGTGACACATTTGAACAAAAACATAAGCACAACGAAAACACAGGATCCTTGGTCAAATAGGTTAGTTCATATCATCTGATTTTGTTAAAGGCGTCCTTGAGTGGTTTTAGTGGTGTTTTCACACTTGAAAGTCTGAGCCATGGTTCATGTTTTTGTTACATTTGGTTGAATTAGTTCTGTTTCACACTTGGACTAATATGTCCTGCCCTCATGATCATCTGTGTGTGCTGTGTTCCCCTTCATATGTGGCTGAGCATCAGACATTGACATGCATTGAGGCTCATTTTCTACTTCATATGTGCCCTGTTCTTCTTTCTTTTGGTTTTTTGCAACAATAGCTTTGCGCAACTTCCTGACACTGGTCTAGAAGTCCTAACTATCCAAAAAGCGTTTTCACAGTACACAGGATGTACTATGAATGCACTGGACCCCAACAGAGGCCACCTCTTTTGGTTTGTTAGAGGTTTAACACAAATCTGGTTCAGATTTAATTAGAAATACTGAAAATCCAGATCAAATGAGGTGGGTGGGTTTAAATATTTCCAGTGCATTGGAAATGTCTGGTAGAGGTTAAACTGTAATATTCAATAAACACAAAAAACAAAAACACAGTGGCGTGTTATCACACGATAATGTATCTGTCATGTTGCACTGGGAAAATCATTTAGTAGTGCAACATGACAGATACAGTATGTGCCTATCACAAGCCACCCTTTTTTGCCAAATGCAAAATGTTAAAATCATAAATTTAAAGGAAAAAGCACTACATCACACACAATGGGCTTTAAGCAGTGATTTATAAGACAAAGCTGGTTCTGTGAGCCTCATCTCAAGCAGGTTGAGGGTTTTTATTGGTAACAGACAGCTGTAAGCCACGGTGAAACTATGTGAAGTCAACCCAATAACAGTCAGATCAGGTCGACATAGGGTGACCTAAGGTTAACAACTGGCTCATGAGATGTAGCTCGGAGACAGACCCACATATGTTTAAAAAATTGAGGAGCAAAATCTTATAATCAAGTCTTAAATAAACAGGGATCAAACAGCTTAAAAAAAGCTTGGGGTGATGTGATGTTTATCTAGTTCTAGTAGTAACATGATGAAACCCCAAAGAGCATAACTACACATTTCAAGCTGAGGTACTCACAACTCCTTCCATGTCAGTCATGTCGTATGGAGCCAGCATGGACTGCACCATGAATTTGTGTTTACTCTTTTCATTCGGGTCGTAGTCGAAAGGTTGCAGCATAACTGTGAACGAAAATTAAATGTAAAGATTAACTTTGGAGAAATAGCCACGTTAGGTATAATTGTTAAGTCAAGACTGTACAGATGAAGTCCTTCAAAGCATATTGTTGTACTTCGGTCACATCCAAGTAACTAAGGAAAACATCCCGTATTGTTGTGGATTCCTCTGAGTGCTATTGTGACCATTGTGAGCTGGTCATACCAAATCAAAACAATAGAATTTGTCTGTTTTATGTTTAATTCAGCGCTGCGATGAACTGGTGACACATCCAGGGTGTACCCCGCCTTCGCCCATAGGTGGCTGGGATAGGCTCCAGCACCCTCCGTGACCCTCTCGAGGACAATACGGTTCAGAAGATGAATGAACGAATGTTTAATGGTGGAAAGTTTGATGTTGGTTTGTTCTTTTGATTCCATCTTATTTATTAACTAACCTTAAAAGGTATGTAGTTGTGTTAAAGGAGTGAATGAGCAGCAGTGTGGTATTTAGTTTATTTTTATTGGTACTTGTCAGAGACTGGTTGTGAAGATGCCAAAACTTAATGATACTAAAAAACTAAGTTTAAAAATAAAGTTGTTGAGGTTGCGACCCCCAGCATCCATGATAGCCCTACACACAATCCACTCAGACAAACTAGACTGACGAGCTTTGCGTGACTCCACCTGTATTTATACCAAACAAGACAGTATATCATCTCTGGGTTCAGGGGATTTTTTTCCTAATAAATCTGTGTTTGTCTTGTAAATATACCATTTTACAAGAAATCTGACCCCCTCCACTCTCAAAAAAACATTTTCTTTACCTATAATGACCCTAATACACCAATTGTTCTGCTGAAATTGTGATATTTATAGCGTATGTTAAAGGTTTTTTTGCTGGTGTAACCTGAGCTCAGCAGTGACATGATCAGCCGTGTTTTTAATTTGATAAAAATGTTAAATTACCTGAAGTTTAAAGCAAATGAGTCCAACTTCAGAGTGAAGAACTAAATGGCTTTGTGCCAACGATACATTTAGACTTCTTACTGATGTCTGACCATTAATGAGATGTCAGCCTTCATTAAAAGACTTTATGATTCTAACTACATCTCTGAGTAAGAGATTGAAGTTATTACTGACCAGAAATATTGATGGAGGTCCCGGAGTCGATGATGCCGCTGTTTGGGCGCACACAGTATCTGCGTGGTGCAGTCGTCTTGACTTTGAAACACACATTTCTATCTGTGGGGTTGGTGAGTTTCAGAGTGGCAGTGACGACATCTGTGAACGGTCCTGAAGAAGAAACAAAGGAGCAGAGTGTGGGTTCACTGTCGTCTGCAAACTCACAGATATTTATTTGTTGACACCGTGTGCGTGGAATTGTTTCCACGTTAAGTGAGCACTCGTATGTTTCAGCAGAACCTGTTGGATAAAGTGTGTACTAGATTGTGTTTCTGCACAGGATGGATACGTTAGCAGTGTCTGTGCGTCTGTGAAAGACTGACTCTGTAGAGTCTGCCATTAAACATTAAAACAGTTGGAGACAGCTCCAAAGTGTGCAAGGATTTTTTTTATTTATTATTATTCATGCACACAAAAACATTCAACAGACTACTGCAGAAAATCTACTACAAAAAGTTTGTTTTTGAGTGTTTTCTTGTTACTTGCACAGCATCTGATTCCTGCATGTCCTCATAAATCATAACTTGCATTTCTGATTTGTTACTCTTTGTCAAATATGTGCAAAATCATTAATATATATTCAAGGTTATGTTGACAGTAAGCTGTTATTGAGGGCTTATGTGACCAGTTCCTTCATTTTTACAAAAATGTGATACAAGATCATATAAAACAAGATGTACCACAACATATTGATCAAAACAATATCAAAGTCTAGCAATTTTAGCTTCTCAAATATTATAAGAAGAGGCTCTTTTAAATATAACTGGCAAACTGTTTAGTTTTATACTGATGACTAAATAAAACACACTCTGGAAACATCAGACTGCCACAGGCATTTTCCACTGCTTTGTGATACTCCAGAGACGAAATATTATAAATGTCAAAATAAATGGTAGATTGATAAAGAAAATAATCAATTACATCCCCATAAGATCACATCATTGTAGAAGACAGTTTATAGGTTGAGTAAGTGATTTTAATCCTGTACACCAGTTAATTTCAGTGATTATCTCCTCCTGGGATATAAGCTGAAACAAGAAATCTGTGTTTTTACACAGCCTCAGTTTGGTAAATGGGAAAAACAGAGACCAATAATTTGTAGAGCTCACAAACTAGAACATTAGGCTAATCTATGGCTCATTTTAAAGCCTGCAGTCAACGTCATAATGATGATACACCATCCAATTTGAGTTAATTATATCAATATTCATTCTCAGTCCAGTGTTGAAACTTTTAATTGAACTCTTCTAAACCACATCTCATCTTACATTTCACAGACTTTATTTCCTTTGTAGTGTATGAAGCTGTCTGTAAAGAAACATCACTGTCCCTCCTTGTGAATATGCACAAATGCCTCGATTCATAGTCCCCCAGTGATCAAAACCAGATACAGCCGTGATGTCATAAGGTGTAGAAAATATACATTTTAACATCTATTTCATTGCTGTCTAAACAAGAAATCTCTACATCAGACTGGGTGATAACTAATGTATGATCATTATTAAAGTATACTTTACCTTAATAAGAATATGACAAACATTCACCAAACATACAATTTAATTTCGGTGTTCCAATAGAACCATGGAGCATAATTTGCAACACACGTACATGTTGCAGATCAGTAGCTTGTGGAAACATTGGTTTTGAGTCATTATATTATAGAAATCTGTGAAACAACCCCTTTACATTACACTTTGCAGACACTTTTATCCAAAGCAACTTAAAAAAAGAGAAATCAAGCATCAGTGATAAGTGGTAAGTACAATGAGCAAAACATTATCAAGTGCAAGAAAAACTGGGTAAAGTGAAGTTGCAGCAAACAGGAGAACAGAACAAAAAAAAAGGATTTGTTTAAGGAGACAAGAACAAGAGTGTGATAATGATTGGTTAAGAGAGAAGGTGGACCCGGAAGAGGTCCACCTTCAAAAGCATCTTCACCTTCTGCATAAATATTCAAGGACCATCAGAGATCCTGTGAGTATACAGAATGGATGTAGAATTATTTTCCCTAGTGTGACACCAGAGTAACCGTCAACCCATTTTAATAACTGAACCAATTGAAAAATTCAACACAACCATTACAATATAAACAGTGACTCTGAAATATTGCCCAGGTATGACACATGACTTCAGTAATTTTAAGCTGGAATTTCCTGTTTGTTTTCAAAACTATCGACTGTAAAGGGCTTAATCATTGCCTGATTTTCTCAGGGCAGGTAAAATATCATATCCCATCAATTTAACAAATCTAGAAGGTAAAAAGATCAACTAGTCTCCTCTATGGTAAGACATGCACGTGTATAATTAACATAACAATTGATTTTAGTCGTTGCCATTTGATAACTGCAGACATGAAACAATCAGGCTACAGGGAAGTTAACATTAACTTGAGGCAGTACATTATTGTCTAATTTGTTTGTGGAAAAAACTCACATGTTGATTCTTGCTGTACTGTACTATGCAAGCAGCCTCACTGTGCCTTGTGCATTTAGCAGCGGATGAGTGGGTGTATGCATCTTCTTCCTGGCATATTTTAACATCCAAAGCTCTCCAATAATCAATCAGTACACAACCCACTACTGACTGAACCCATCACCTTAGGCCATCACTTGACCCATTTCTACAGAAATATTAAACCCAGTGGCATTTATCTCTCAGAATAGACACATTTGTTCAGCTCAGCCTCCATTTTCACAATAATTCGGGCTGAATATAGAAAAGCTGGGAAGGAATTCAGGTTGCACAGTAAGAATAGAAGGCAAAGCTCTCAGTCACAGCTTAAAACATTGTGAAACAAGCATGATTAAGGCTAAGCAGACACCCTGACTGTAGAAAATGCTGGAATGGGCAGTTATTGGCTGCGGGTGTTAGCAGAAAGTCCAGGGTAGAGGTGGATATATTGTATCACATCACATCAAACTGTCAAATGTATTGATAATAGACTAATCACCTGAAGTTCATGTTTAAATAATAGATTAGGGACGGTGGGCCTGCACTGACGCTGCAATGACAGTTAGCTGTTAGCTTAATGCTACCAAGCTAGCGCATTAGCATCGTCGTTTCACCTGTCATCGTCACCACTACACTGTTAACCACAGCCGGCTTTATCCGCTTATTTTGATAAAAGCAACGACAAATAAGGTCATTTTAACACTGCTCAAGAGCTTTACAGTGAAATCAATGATCGGTTTTCGCGTACGGGTCCTGATTAGCTCCGTAGCCCCGGCCCTGCCCTCTGCTGTAAACGTTACCTCTGAATTTCAGTTCGTGTTGTGGCTCTAGCACCAGGACTTGTTCTGGTCTGGCCATGTCCCAGAGCGTCTTCCAACGACGTTACCGCAGGTAGCCCGGAGAGGAGAGAGCAGAGGAGGCGGCAAGGTGAGGAGAGGAGACTGGCTCCCGAAGAAACAACCCGGCTGTCCAAGGTTCTTCTACGGGAGGGAAGAAGACGGTAAAGGAGGATGATTACAAATGCACCACCACTCGAACTGACTGGCTGGCTGACTGACTGACTGCCACCGACAGCTGCTGGGGGCTAGCGTGCTAATGCTAACGCGGCTAACAGCGATGGAAAGACGGGAAGGGGACGTCAGACGTATGGGCGGGGCCAGGACGGGACGTCGCTGATTAAAAAATCAATCGTTCACGTTTTAACGTATTTTAATTTAATAATGACCTTTTTAGAGAACAATGGCCAGTAAAGATGACTTCCTGATCAGTAATATTATGTTAGATATTTTTATATGGCCTGCAGGGATAGAGTGTTTAATTGCCTTGAGGTTATGGTAAATAAAATCACATACTGTATATTTTCCTATTTACATGTATGCATTTATTATGTATCCATAACCCTACTGGTTTAATGCAACATATTAAAGCATACTAATTTGTACATATGATTTTTAAAAATTAAATATGATTTTTACTCCTGAATAAATTTCTAACATCAGAGTGAAAATGACCCGCATTAGTTTAAAATAGTTGCTTAAAATTATCTAAATAATCAGGATTTCAAGAAATGTATCATGTTACCATTCATTTATATTATTTTTCACTGTACGTCTAGTGCTTGTATCTATAATAAAATTCAAAATGCAATGAAATATAATAACAGGAATTATGTTCATTTTACTGAAGTGCTATGACTATGGCCAAAAAAAATTATCACTAGGATGAAAGTCAACAATATAATTATTTTCTGAAGCGAAAATGTAATTGAATTTTTTTTAAATTTTCAACTTACCAGTGGTCCTTCCATCTTGAGACATCTCTTCCATAAAGGAAAACAATAAGAATATCGATTATATATCTATTTGGCCAGTAACCAAGTCTATTTTTTATAAATGCATGTATAGTATTGGTTACAGGGTAGCTCAAATCCTCCAATAATTCTTCATAAACCTGCAAATGCATTTAATCTGAGCTTTTTTGCTGCACATATCATTGTTTCAAGTTTGTTTAGTCCTTTTTATTAGTAACTTTGTGTGAATTGAATGGTTTGTGAGATCACATCCAAGGCATTTATCTGTTCTGACTGTTCAACCTTCAGAAGAGTTCAACTACACATAGTTTCATTTTCTGTTTAGTTTTAGTACAAAGATCATTCTCTGTTTATTCTTTAACAGTCACAAGGCCAGGCTTGAATCATGAACAGAGCTGAGTCAGGAGCAGCTGTGGACTAAACTGCAGCTTTGAATCCGTTTTCCACTGCTGGAGATTCTTTGTTCTGCTTAACAGAAGTCATGATTCATTGTTAATTCCTTTATTACTGGAAATGTTTCTACCTCTTTCTTTGTAATTTTTCCCCCCTCATGGAAATAATACATCTATTTGCTATTTTCCTTTATAGCTCAAGATTTTTGTTGTTGCTGTTTTATAAATATTCCTCCCTCCAATGGGGTCATAGGATGCAGTTTACTACTTTTACTCCTTGATCCATCATATTTTCATGCATTTTTAAATTGTTTTTTTAGGTGATGGTTTCAGAGTTCATACTACTTCTAATTAAAACAAGAGACAGTGGCTGAGTTGCCGCAACTTCTTAATTTCTGTATGGGCATATGAAGTCTGTCTATACACAGAGGGTATAAACACAACTCCAAGTGTGCATTTAGTTTTATACTTATTATTACATCCCTTCTTAACAGGTGAAGCAAGAAACCGCAGTTGTTAGCAACATTTAGTTCTGTAGTCTCACCATTAGGTTTTTTTCCTTTGATTTGTCAACAGAAAAAAACTCTGGTGCCTAAAGGGTTAACAATGCTGAATATGTCCAAAAAGTTGTGAACACACTGAAAAAACATACAGGACTGTGCCAACATCAAGTCTTAGGCCAACATCAATGGGGTTGTTGATTTAGTAAAGTTCTAATGACCACACATATGCATATATGTGAAGTACGTATGCAGAGCTGGCCCTACCCAATGAAGCACCCCCCTCCATCGACGACTTACATACGCTTACATAGAAATTGAATAGCATTGCTTTTACCATTGTCTTTCATTTATATAACGTGTTACCCAATTTAAATGCTGCTTAATAAATTACAAATATACTAGTGGATAATTATACTACAATAATTATATACTA
>JAPQRQ010000026.1:31981335-32000164 GCA_037367365.1 Apogon talboti | reverse complement strand
GTGAGCAAACTTGCATTTAAATAAAATATATGAAGTATGTCCCTCATCTAGTGAGTCAGGATCTGGTCACCCTAGATGAAATATAAAAGCATCTCTATCCTGTATAAATAACATTGTATTTACATTTCTTCAATGAGATGATCATTTTAAATGTATTGTTCATCATAATGGTAAGTTTTCCACTGAATGAAACCTTACCTTGATGCTCTGAAGACACAGAATGACTTGGTATTGTTTGACGGTTTACTGCAACACAATGTAGCTCTATAAAACTATAAAACTTTTAATACGACTGTGTAATTTCACTCTAAAGTTTCTGCATCTCTGCAATCGTATTTTGCCCAAAAGTAAATAATGGATGTACATAATCCCTATAGAGCAACAATCGCCTAATTCCAAATAGATAAATTAGATATAAATGAGATCTCAGGCACCATATATAATTCACAAACATTTTAAGTGCAAGGAGTTAACAGTCTTGTGGCACTATTCTGCAGAGGGACTGTAAATAACTAAACTAAACTGTAGGACAATTCATTCTACTTCCCTCTACATCTAAATGCACTGTGTAAAGTAATGTTGCTCAAATTGTGTATTTAGGCTCTTACAAGAATGCTCAGATTAAACCAAATAACTAAGACTTCATCTTAAAATAAATAAATTTGCTTAAATATTGTCCATTGTCCACTGTAGTGTGCCAAAGAAGCAATATTAAAGCTTTAGTTTCATTGTTTACTTTTTTTTTTTTTAGCTAATTTAGGTATTGAAGTGCTAAAACAATACTTTTTTAAACAACATAATCAAAATGAGCTTTGTTGGTCACGTTTGTCCATATAAACCAGGAATTTGATTCAGGCTTCACCTTAGCTTTCATGTATTATACAGGGTTCCTACAGGTTTCTACTAGTTACATTTAAGACTCTTTAAGACCTTTTTAAGACTACTTAGAACAGAATTTAATGCCCATTTCATAGCCGTTCTCCTCCACTCATGTCAATCAGGTTGAGAATGATCTTTTCTCCAACCAGACATTATTACATTTGTACTTCCTCATGCTTACTTTCCCCTTAAAGTTCCCAAAGTCAGCTTTCTCAGGCGATGTGCATGTGACTAACGGCTGGGCTGAATGTTTCTCACCGGGTGCTGCAAAGTTAACAATAATTGGTTCCTAATTTCAATATTGTCGGGTTGGAACGGGTGGAACTGAGTAGAACGACATTACTTTCTTCCTAGTTTGGACATTTCCCAGACACATTTTATACACAATACAGCCAACAAGTTTACGGCAACATAACTTAAGACCTACCATATCAAATTTAATACCTTTTAAAGACTTTTTTTAAGGTGTTAAATGCAGATTTGTACATTCCAGACTTTTAAGATTTTTTAAGACCCCACGAGAACCCTGATTATAGATAAATATTTGTGTAGAAATATAAAATAACAAATAAGAATTTTTCACAAAACCGTGCAAACAGTGTAGATCAGGAATAAACCCTGAACCTGGAAAATGTACCTTCCATTGAAACGCTGATACTCTGTTAGTGAAAGAAATCCTGTCATCTGCATCTTCCCTTATGTGTAAAAAAAAAAACAAAAAAAAAAACCTTTCATCATGTTCTCCATGACAGCAAACTCATCATGTGTTTTACAAACAGAGTCTTCTTTTATGATCAGTCACGCACATAAGAAAAAAGAAAAAAATTAAAACCTCACTCTCAGTTTCTTGGTGTAATTCTGTCTCTGTCTGTCTGTGCTCTTTGTTCTCGCCTTTAACTGTCACATTATAACAGTGAACTTATTGAACTGGTTCCCTTTCCCCTAAATACTGAAGCTGACGATCTTCATATTCATTAAACTGAAACGCTCTGTGATAAGCAGGTGAATGAAAATAAATATTCCACTCATAGTCCTGTTTACATTCAGCTGTACAATTAAAACAGAACTTGTTTGACCCTCTTTCATTCCTTCAAGCGCCATCATGAAAATGTTGTCAAACACCTGCTGCAACGTGCTTCATTCGTAACACATTATCTGTTTTCTGGCTTAATTTAACACAAACTATGTCAGTGTCACAGCTGGAGAAACAAGGTGCATTCAGTCTCTTGGTTAAAACAATTAGATAATGGGAAGGTACCAGCAGGAATACGAAACCCACAGAGACAACATCCAGAAGGTCATTAGTAAACCTCTGTGTTTACTCACTGTGTCGAGAGATTATCAACTGGGACTAGTATCACCTGCTATGACATGTACTCATACCTGCTCGTAGGGAGGATGCCTGAAGTGAACCGACAGGTTTTAAAACAATCCCAGGTTTATTTAATCCAAACTCACATATAGACACCTTACTAAAATAACTGCCTAAGTCATTTTTTCAGATCTATCAGGAAACACAAAAAACTTTAAGATATTAAGATTTGAGATTAAAAAAAAAAGTTGACGCCATAATATGTTTCAGATCACTGCAGAATCAATTAATTATCATCAACTCAGCAAGTCAGTGTTAAACCTGTTAAAGCTATAAAACCTATACACATACTCCTCAAATTCACCATGCGCTTTAATTAATTATTACTTACATTTGTACCACAATCACTGCATTTTCAGGTTAAAGAAACAAAACGATGTGGAAAAAAATGATTTTACCGTAATTTGTTTCTTTATAAATTATTATGAAACCAGTGCTTGCCCTTCTGTGCATTGTAAGAAACTATTTCACATTGATAGCCACGTCCCTGTGGGTAGAGCTTTTGTTGTACTGTAGGGAGAATCTTTGTCAGAGCTTAACCCTCAGCTTTTGTTTACCCTATTGTTTCATGTGAACCATGGCCAGACTCTCAATCACGAGAAAGAATCATGCAGCTTTGTTGTGTACCTTACTGGGGTAAAAAAGTCACCGGAAAAGCCCCGAAGTAAGACTTAATCTTTCCTTTAACACAAGTGCAAAGAGATGTGTACGACACGCTCATACTCACAGATGGAAACTCAAAGTCCTTCTGGTTGACGAGGTTGAGGATATACTCGATTCGGTACTGGTTTTGTGGGCAGGCCAACTGTACTGGCGGCGTCAGTGTGCTCATAGCTGTAACTATGGTCTGTGACAAACAAACACAAAAACAAAATACTTTTTAATATGGACAACAGAAAAACAGACGCCAAGCATCAATATCCTGTTTATTCTGTGAACTCTGTGGCTTAAAACATAGCAGCAAAAATGACATCAGTACTTACCTCAATAGCCTCTTTAATGTTATTTTTGATGTCCTGAATTTTCTGTTTCTTCTCTCTGAAACAAACACACATATATAATAATTAAAACTTAACCTGTTTGTCAAGATCGCTTTAGGATTTATCAGACAAAATATGCACTTTATGCACTGGTTATTTTCTATTCTATAAAGAGTCCACTTATATGAAAGCCCCTAATAATAGATACAGTATATGTACTTAGAGAACACAACAGTACAAAATAGTGGTAGATCAGGCTGGCTAAATTAATCTGCAACGGCTGGTGATTATTTCACGAGGACACATCTGCAAGTTTTTCTTCTCTCTTAACCACAACAAACACAGAGATGCAGCTATCTGCTGATAAATGCTGTTATTTTTCATTCATAACTTCTACTTCACCAAGCAAGGACAGTACAGACATAATAGTGTTACATAAATTTAACTTCATCAGTTTTATGTCTCATCAACAGTTGCAAAACAAACAAGTAAAAACATATCAGCATTATATATTGACCAATAATAACCCCAAACTTAAACCAAGACGTACTACACACGTCCAACAGGGGACATTACATACTGTCTGTGCGTGTCTGCATTCAACACAAACAAAAAGCTGTCAAAGTTTACAGTACAGTGGAGCTGTACTACTAATTACCACTTGAGCCAAATGAGCAGAAGAACTAAGGTGGCAAGTATTGTTTTTATGAAATTAAAAAGTACAGGGAGCGAGCTCTGTGTTACCATGACATAGTACACTACAGTGTGCTGCACTGGTTTGTTTTTGATCTGGGAAGGGTAAACAGACCTTCATTGGCAAGCGTTGTAGAGAAATTATGTCTGTCTGCTGTGAAGCACAGCTGTTTGTACAAAACATCAGAGTCTCTGTGACAGAAATGTTTCTAATGAAGGCAGCCAGTTAGTCTATCTTTCACCTTGAGCCTGCCAGGACAACGGCGCATTGTGTTTACAATAGTTCTATGTCAGTGACAAAGGGTGAGATGGGCCTCTTTGTTCTGTGCCAGTTCGTACTTCTTCACAAGTGAAACTGCAGCACTAGACCAAATCTGACCCATGCAGAAGTGAATTACCTGCCTGATTGAAGTTGGTCTCATGTACATAGATCAGTGCAAGGGTTACATTGGGGGTGGGGGTTTATCAGCTGTTTGAGACCAGGATGGTATGCACTTAGAAGATACATTGATCTACTAAGTGTCTGATAAGAAAGTCTACATATTTCCTTCAGAGTGTTACAACAGATAAGCTAAAGCAATGCTTACCTTGCTTTTATTGACCCTAACATCCCAGTAAATATCTAAATAATAATCAAAACCAATAAAAACCAATTAAATCAGGAGAGACAAGTTCAATCAAAAGGAATCTGGTCTGAGAGGTGGTGTAACCTTTGAGAATCCTGTCATTTAACCAAATAAACCCCTTCTGCACGTTTCTCCAGTTGGAATAAATGTGTCGCCTCTACGGGGAGCGAACTTTAGGTAATCTGATGAATTTCCAGGATAGACACAAGCATCGAAGTAGCACAACAAAACCTGTCTGTGGCTGATCCTACTTTTTTTAAGACCATAAAAGATACCATGTTGATTAAATGTCAAAGTTTAATAAATTGTAAAACACACAAAACAAAAAAATAAATTTAAAAAAAGGACGTTCTACCAACTATTGGATTTGTGTGGCAAAAGTCTCAAATTTGGCCTCTCACATAAATAACAGTCTTTGAGGGAAAAATAATAGATCAAAAATAAAATCAAGCTAAAATCGCTAGGATTTTTTATAATTGGTTTGACCAATTACTGTGATTTATTGATTTATGTGTATATTATTTTGATGATGATTTTTCGATGAGGAAGGAGAGAACACAATAAATATCATTTATTCTATTGGCCTTTAAAAAAACATTATTGTTCAATTTCAAATATCAACATACAAGTTAGAGGATAACCTATAATTTGCATCCATGCAACGGGTCATGTCTGCATGACCAATCATTCTTTTACATGTGAATCTCCAAAAATGTAACTCAGATTCAGCAGAATGCAGATAGTTAACAGTAAATAGAGTTAATAGTAAAGAGCTGACACTTTTATAATAAATCTATTGAAATGGAAACACAGACTGCCAGTCTAAATTTGCAAACAATCAGCATAGAAGGAATTAATACATGAAGTATATATTTTATGTGTATATAGTCAGGCTTAGAGATTCACATTATGTCAATTCTGTTTTAATTGGTTATTACAGATGTCTGTATATGTAGTCAAACAACTGGTTAAGAGATTTATATCAAGAAAGATGGTGCCTAGACGACATGAAAACATACACCTAAAAAGACATAAGCCTGCTTTAGGAAAAAATTCACAAGACCTTCTTTTTAAATTTGTCACACTGGTCAACACTTACGCCATCAACATATTTAGGGAGCTGCTGTGTCCATCTTTATATTAAGTCTGCAATACATTCACAATTTAATGTGAGGAACACTGTCAACACTAACGGCGCCAGAAACATCTTTGAGATCACTGTGCACCAGGAAATAACAGAGGAAAAGAGAGTACGAGGGGAGAGGTGGCGTAAGACACAGAGTTTATTGGGTTAAGAGGGAGATTGAGCAGGCCTTGTTTACATTTTCAACCTGATAGTCATTAAAAATCACATGGTCTTTACAAAGCTGCATGTGTGCAATCTCTTGTCTTTCGAGTGCAGTTACATGTGAGCTTTCTCTTCTCAGAGACACACGAGTATGACACTTAATACATGTAACAGTGACAGCCTCTAGTTGTGGAGACAATAAGCGAAAAAAAAATGTAGTGAGCATCTCAGCAGTAACACAGCTGGGTGCACTATGTCATTTCTTCCCTTTACTACAAAGTGAGTGAAATGTTTACAACAATTATAGAGCAAGCAGAGGCTACGACAGTTTGGATCGGACATATATATGATTCTATTTTATCGATCATTTGTAGAGTATTGACACTTTATGCTTTGCTACTTGGTTTTCTTCATCGTCTACTACTCATAAGAATAAACTCAGCCAAATTGTTAATATGTCTAGTAAGATTACAGCTCAACAGTAACACCGTTTTAGTTTTATTGAGTAGTGGTGATGGGGCCAGTAATCCTCAGTGATGTTTCTTAAACTGTCAACGGTGAATACAAGTTACTGTCATTAAGACGGAGGCACAATGTGCTGTCTTTATGGAATTCTCATACATCTCTTATACCTTTCAGTATCTCTGTGTTAAACTAGATCAGTTCATATATGTATGTGCACTTGCACTTTGTTGTGTTCTATTATTGGTGTTTAGAGCCTGACCGATATGGGATTTTTGGGGCCGATGCCGATGCTGATATTGGGGGCTTAAAAAAAAAAAAAAAAAGATATCCGATATATCGTCCAATATCCAATATAATGGCCAATATATGAAATAAGAACATGGATATACACGGGCGGCTGTGGCTCAGTTGGTAGAGCAAGTTGTCCAATGACCGAAGGGTCGGCAGTTTGAATCCTGGCTCTGACTGTCCACGTGTCAAAGTGTCCTTGGGCAAGACACTGAACCCTAAATTGCTCCCTTGCCTGCCTTGCATGGCAGCAGCCACCCACTGGCGTATGAGGGTGTGTGTGAATGGGTGAATGAGAGGCAGTGTAAAGCGCTTTGGGCACCATGAAGGTGTTGAAAAGCGCTATGTAAGTGCAGTCCATTTACACAGGATATATACTGTACATGAACACAAATTCTTATAATACCCAAAACATGATTCAAGACTAAGAAGCAGAACACTACTAAATTAAAAACAAGTGGCTGCAATCAGCTGAAAGTGATCATACATAGGCTAATGTGAGGTGTTTTTAAACTAATACATTGTGTTTTTAAAAGGCCCATTCACAAAAACATCATATCAATTAGTCATATTAACTAGCTATTGAAAAGTTCCATGTGCAGAAATTTGGGTATTTGCACACAGCTCAAAGGTAAATGCTGGCTGCACCACCCGGCTCCCGTATGTAGGTAAATTAGCTTCACAACAGTGGGAGACGTAAAGGAATTAATTATGCGTGTTAAGTTTCACTTTCACTTTGTGCATACCCATTGTGAGGTATGTGTGGCACGGACCGCGCAGCCCTGTTGTACCCCCTCCTTGAATAAGTAGGACAGAAACCGGCCCCACGCACACGCACCACAGTCCCTCTGATTACACACTGCCCACCTACAAATCAATACCACTGGAAACACTGGTTTTATTAACAAAACGCCGAAAGATGGTGATGGTGCATTCAAGGCGCCTCGAAAACATGGGTTCAGCAAACAAGTTAATACATTGGTTACATATTGACCGATGTTGATTAATTGGTAATATGCTACAATCAGCCTGATTAATCGGTCGGGCTCTATTGGTGATGCTGTGGTATAGCGCGTCGTTGTGATTGTAGTCTTTTCGGGTCTCTGTCCTGCTGGAATTTTATAAGGCTATGAACCAGACACTGCTCAAGACCAGAGAAATTTATTTGATCAGACACTGGATTTAAAGAATACAGATATGATAGTTGAAAATGTAAATATTGGATGTGATAAATCGGTCATGGCAGATAATCGACTGGAGCAGACTTGGTCCAACTGTGCCCCATCAGTTCTCATATCCACATAACATTCATGGTCATTAAGTGTTTGTCCAGTTCAACCTATTCATTAGCTACTTGTTTCAGCACAGTTCTTGTTGAATACATTTTTAACATGATTAACTGCTGGTTGATAAACCATGAACATACCAAACTCCTCCATTCAAATAGTGACTAAACCCCATTCATTCACTCTTAGAAACTGTGCCATACAACCCTTATCTTCAACTGCTCAACACTTTGCAGCTCCACTGAACAGGAGAGCAGTTACACTGTATGCCTTGCCCAAAGGCAGCTCAGTCATGGAGAGAACAGATGAAGAGCTGAGTCAGTCATTCATTCATTTATTCCTCTTAAAAATCAGACCAGGCTTCCGGTCACAAGCCAAGTACTTTGACCTTTAGGTTACCACAACACTCAATCCATTCACCCAAAATCTTTCAGCGCAAGCGTTATTGAACCCTCTCAGTCTCAAATCACTAAATTAATGTCGTGCCTCAGGATCCAGGCTCATTAAAATATGTCGCTATACTTGTCATGTGGACACCCACAAGCAACAGGCCCGCAAGACCGGTTTATTTTCATGTTAAAACACTAAGGTGACTGGTTGGTAAACACTAAAACATGACATCTGACTGCACAATTAAAAAATACACAAGTCAAAGACATACAGTCACTGGAGCAACATATAACGACTCACTCCAGTTTACTACACATGCGGATACAAAGAAGTCACACATAGCTCGGTAAACAAAAAATCATCCGGATAATCCAAGCAATTTCACAGATCTGACTGGAAGTGATGATGCTGTATGTGTCTGTGTGTCTCGTTAATGAAGACACCCACCCGTCTGTACACACAAACAGACGCATATACTGATAAGCACGCACACACTGCTCAGTGCTGTGGAGTCACGCGCTGGGTCATACGCTCTCGTCTGCCTTAGGTGCTGATTTTCTAGTTTAACCTTGCAAGAAGCTTCCATCCTCATCACAAACACTGGACCAATACATGCCAAGTCGCTGAGGCTTTGTATTTTGTTTCCTTAAAGAAGCAAGTCAGTGATATGGAAGCTAAAATGCATTAAAAAAAACAGCAACAGAATTTGACCTTATTGTTATGTTATTATTTGATCTTCTGCAGTTTAACGTGCTGTTGCAACGGAGCGGGGAAAGAACAATGCCTGGTCCACTTCCCAATATGTTAATGTTATCCCAACTGCTATGGACTGTTACAGTCTGATGCTTCATGTAAGCAAAGCATGGAAGTAAGTTTAATGATGGCAGTCTAGTTCATTTGTTCTCACTGTTGTGTCTTGTACTCTTATATCTGTGCAGAGCTGTTGGCTAATGTTAGCTACCTCATAAGTAGGAAGTGCACAAATTAAAATTAAAAAAAGTAAAACCTACATTCAAATATTGACTCCAAAAATCTATAGACCTACCAAGAAGCTTTTACATGCTCAAAACATTTACCGTAATAAGGATGGAACTTTTCAGATATGTGCAAAGTAATTTCCTCTATTCTGCAAGAAATATCACCAAAGAAAGAGAGGAAATTGTTTTTCGACTTTTCATGATTATGATGTTCAAGATGGAACCACAATGTGTTGTAGGAAAAATAAAATATTAGCATCTATTTCTGTATTATTATGGTATTTTAGACCATTGAAGTCTCCAACCAAAGAGGTTTCATCAGGCACGGACCAGTTTTGTTTTGCTGCTACCATGTTTATGTTCCTCCTGGAAACTCCCAGTATGACCTAAAGTCGCCCCCACATGGGTCAAGCAGAAAACAAGAGAAACGATCAAAGGTTTACAAGGTTATTATTATCAGAGGTTTACACCACTACCCCTATTGAGGTTCAGAACTCCTTGTGATCAGGCCAGACTTTATTCTGATTGTGCAGTTATTCTGGATATTACAATACGTGTAAACACTGACTCTTTCATTCAGATTAAATCTTTCAGATGTAATTGTTAAGTTCCACTATAAACCAATACATAAGGCTGTGATCATTATGTAATTTTAGTGAGTTTATTGTCATACATAAACACCTTTTTTACTCATTTTATACCATTACTTTTAATAATGCACATCAAATGAATCACTGAACACTGGGAAAATACAAATTACATTTCTGTTTGCTTTCTAGGCTTTGTAAACAAACTTTTCATTGGGCTTAAAACCATCTGAATGACAATAAATGCTTTAGAAAAATGTGTAGCATTAAAAAAAAAAAAAATCAGAAGTTGCTCTAACTTTTAATATAGGTGCCATTAAACCATAGCACAAGAACGGCCTCAACCAAATGAAGTCAGTAAAAGGGCAGGTAAATCCACAAACAGTGGAAAAAGAAGGGAATAATGATGAAAATATGGCCATTTGTTAGTATCAACCAACTGATTTTCTGTTTCGAGTTTAGATCAAATACTGCTGATTATATAATATTTGTAACAGACACAACTGTCCAAGCAAAAATCACACTAGTTCTGTAGATATGTTAGTTCAGAACATAGTGCGACTCAAAATAGCTAATATGACCAGCTAACTAACATCCATGGGCGTTTATGAATGACAATAATCTTTTCAATCAAGCCATAACAATGCAATTTTCACAATGTAGACATATTACTACAAACACCATAAAAACTGCAAGTAAAAACTATTAAACCCAAAGCAAAGCCCTTATAAACCAGAAGGCAGCATCCCAGTTCAAGTTCTGAGTTTCTTTAAGTCTAAGTAGATACTGTCTAAATCCCCTGCGGATACATACTCCCTTGCATTAGAGCCCGACAGATATGGGATTTTCAGGGCCGCTGCTGATATTGGGGGTTTAAAAAAAAAAAAAAAATCTAATATATCGGTTGATATCCGATATAATCGCCGATAACCGATATATTGGCCAATATATGAAATAAGGACATTGATATACATGGGCGGCTGTGGCTCAGTTGGTACAGCGGGTCGTCGAATAACCGAAGGGTTGGCGGTTTGAATCCTAGCTCCGACTGTCCACGTGTCAAAGTGTCCTCAGGCAAGACACTGAACCCTAAATGCCTCCCAGTGGAGCCTGGCAGTGCCTTGGATGGCAGCAGCTGCCCACTGGTGTATGAGTGTATGTGAATGGGTGACGGGGCAATGTGCACCCCACTCCCCCCGATTACACAGTGCCACACCAAGAGATTCCACAGAGATTAACAAAACACCGAGAGATAGTGATGGTGCGTTCAAGGCGCCTTGAAAACATGGCCGCAGCAAAAAAAAGTTAATACATCGGTTACATATTGACCGATATTCATTAATCGGCAATACACTATAATCGGCCCGATTGGGCTCTACTTTGCATTATTTCTTTTTCTCTTATTATCTACTGTTCTTACTCTGCATTGAAGCCATTGACATGGAGAATCCTCATCTGCTTCACTATGGTGCTCTTTCCTGACTCTCCAGCGCCTGAAAGGAAAAAAAAAAAAAAAAAAAACCGAAAATGAGATACACTGTTAGTGACTTGTTGACATGTTCAACTTGACAAACACACACATCTATTGCTGCACAATGTGTTGGAAAACATTTATCTTAAAAACTTTAAAGTGAGTGTAGTTCAATTTACTGTATTTTTTAACTTATGTGTAAAACTTTCTTTCGACACAAAACAAATTTCACACCCTTTTTTTGTTTTGGAAAACTAGAGGTAGAGGCAAGGACAGTGCTGCATGGTCATGGCTGAAATAATAAACTGGATTATTCCACTAGACACTGTGATCACAATCACAAGATTACATTTCTAGACTCTATGACTGCTGCATTTAGGCTAATATTTCTGCTCTTGAAACAGACTGAAATATTTCCCTGAATGTATTAATACGTGTCAGAAAAAGTGTGAGAAGGGCACTTAACATTTTTAAGATGATAGCATTTGGTATATTAAGTATGTAAAAAAAAAACCAAAACATTATAGTAATACAATTTGAGTCTTTAGGCTGATTGTGTAGTACCTGAATTAAATTTGTTGAGGTGTAAATGAAAAGAAAATGTCAAGCAAAGAAAATGTGATCTCTATTCTTCTCATGGTAGGTGAATATTTTTCACATTTAAGGTTGAAAAAGATCCTCAGTTTTCAGGATATGCGAGAGTACTAATAAAGATTTGTTATCTATGACACATAATCAAGAATGATGGAAAAACAAACATCAAAGTGAGTAATTTTTTATCAGATGTCAATGCTTTTTGTGAGTAATGCCAGATTACCTGTAAAATTACAGTAAATCCTGATACTCATACTGAAAGGGTTTAAATAAAAACTCTCAGCACTGTTAATTATTTAGCTGCAAAGTACAGATATCTTCACGGTCTGTGTGTCTTTGTAATAATGAAACTCACAGCTCATACTCTGTAAACATGTACATTTACACGTTGCAGCACTTTCACATCCTTTCTCAGAGCCTTTTAATTTCGAAAAAATGCCTATTTTGAGACCTCAGTGTGAGATGACACAATAAGTTTGGACGCCACCTTCAACACCTTGACCACATCAGGGATGGTGATGAAGATTCAACAGAGCTTTAGTGAAAATAAGACTTAAAACTAAAATTCAGAATTTCCTCCAAGAGACTGATGATGGGTGTCTACATCTTTACCCAAATAAATAAAATGTAACTCAACTACAGTAGTTCAACACTAAACACTTTCCAGTACTAATGACAGCTAATAAATACATTTTAAGTTGGTTTTCTACAAACTCCACTCAAGTGTTTCTCAAACTTCAGCAAAAGTTTTGCATAAATGTGTGAATATCACAGTCTTCAGACCATTTAGATTTAAACAGCAAATTAAAATAATAAAAGGTACATGCAAAATAGCGTTTCAGAAGTGAAAACGGGCTACTTGTTGACCCTGAGCCTTCCCACCCTGATGTTCATGTAGAGTTTCTCTATTTCTTGAAATTTACATTAAAAAGTGAATGAGTGACTGATGTCCCAGTTATAATCAGAGGTGTGTCACCCACTGACACCTCAAGAAAGCTTGTTAATTTTCTTCGGAAGTCATTTTACTGCTGTATTTGGAAAAAGGACCATGAGGGCAGCGATTTTGCCTCAATTGGTTCATTTATTTGTCAGTTTGAATCCAGCAGTGAATAGTAATGAGTAAGGTAGTATAAAGTATTAAAAACACCAAAGTCATACAACAACTTAGGCTATAGAACTGCAACATCGGAGGGACATAGGTAGGTATATTAAACATCAGGATTTCACTTCCTTGTGGGAAAAACTGTACATCATCTGACCTAAAAATTGGCAATAATATTCTATTATTACTGTAGACTTCAATGATATTAACTTATCTTTTTAGGTGGCAAAGCAGTACAACACGTCAAACTAACCCTTTTAGACCCTCATACGCTTCGACACAGGTGTCTTGTGATTCTCTGTCCTGGGGAAGACCCCAAACACCTCGTGTCTCACACATCCACCCCCTCCCCCCTCGTGCAGTGGATGGAGTTTACAATGTAAGGCAGCTACTTGCTAGCAATGGGGTACCTGCTGCCTGAGTAAGTTTCATGTTAACTAGCAATGAAACATGCTGTGACGCTTCTGTTGCCTTTGTTTTAGAGCACACATGAGCAAATATGTTAATATAGAGCTCTGACATTTTAGTGACACGGAAATCTGCCTTTCCACTTGATCCAGAAGATACCAGGCATTTAGAAACAGACTCTTTGCTACAGTGTATACTACTGTATGTACTAATCACATCATGCTCTCAAACCTGCCTGATGACCTCATGGCACAATGTCCGCCCTTCAGTTTGTCTCACATCTCCCTCTCAACAGTATACTGTCTGTTGAGATAAAATTCCATAATATCCACAATAGATATATTCAAGTACTACTATTAAAATAATAGGATTTAGTGCAGTCCTGTAGTATAGCTAGAAGAGGTTTCTATTTCCTTACTATATTTTTACCTTCTCTTTATATACTTTCAACTAAGCTATTTTCATATCTACTTCATATTGTATCTACAAATTATTTTCACTTTTTATTCTTTAATTTATAGAAATGTTGCACGTTGAAAATCCAGTTCCAATACCTGGTCCAGGTTTTGACACGCTTTGCCAAAACTATAAAGTGTTAAAAACTATTAAGCATCAGCCTAAAGTTTGGTCATATACTAAGGCAATCTATAAAGTATGGTAATATTAGACTTAACAAATACTGTAGTACTGCAGTACCATTGAGGGGGATCCTGGTCCAGCAGAAAATGTTCTCGTTGTGTTGGCTAGTCAGGGTCCCATGCTCTTTTCTAGAGTTTACTTTTGAGGATATTTCCTGTGAATATATCAATATGTAGTTCTCTGTTTAAGTCTGATTTAAAGCTCTGCAATCTATGCTTACAACGTACCGAGAGTTTTGAGGTAACCACCACTTTAAAATTTTAGGCCTCCTCCGATTCTGAACAAAACTCTGACTGTGGTCTTCACAGAAAACACTTTTTTCTAAAAGCCTTGCACTTGGACAATTTCTGTTCTTTGTAACCCCAGCTGCAACTACACCATACTGATCTGACTTTTTCTCCTCCAACAAGAGTTGTGGTCTGTCTGAACTGCAGGTGTATTCCCTGCTTCTGCATGCTTGAAGTGCCTGTTTGACAAAAGTAACAGTGAAACCGGCTGCATTATTGTTTTAAAGTAATCGCTGTCACCATCTTGAATAATTAGAACTCCTCTGCCTCGAGGCCGTTGAAGACATAGCATGCATGATCAGGACGTGGCCCAACCTCCACCTCATTTCCACCTGAGAAAACCTTTGACTTATCTATGAAATCATACCTAACATACTTAGAAATTAACATCATAACACTTCTATTTAAAACTGAATAGTAATGATTGTTTAGGAAACTCTCACATCACCTTCTCGTCTTTACTTTCATATAGTAGATCATTATTTTGCCTGTTGGCAATTCTAGATTGGACAGACAAACCCATTTCAAAGCTATAGTGAAGTTTGTTGTAGTTTTTAATTTTCTGTAAGTCTTTCTCAGATTATCACGCCGTATTTTGGGTTTTTTAGCAGTAATATGAAGTGGAGTGTTTAATTATTATCCAACTATCACAGCAATGCACATTTATAAGGTGGCAATGGTATTCTAGTAGTTCATTATGTCAAGGCAAAAACAGTCCTGTCATTTTACATGTGCTTTACATGATTGGAAGGCTGTTCTCTTGGTTTTTCAGAATGTATAGGAAGGCTTAATGTAATTTTGAAAATTCTTGAAGAGCTTTAAAAAGTGAATTCTCATTGATGTATCCTTACTAAACTTTTGTAATTGTCATGAGCCCATGTTGGAGGATTATGTCAACACATAATATATAAATAACAGTATGTCTAAACTGAGTTCAACTCTGATTAGATGAGGTCAAAGGTCAAATGTAGGAAGAACTGAGGATGACATGATTTAAGAGGATTCTGGGGAAGTCATTATAAATCAGAAAAGTTAACAGTTTACAGGAATAATAGAAGATATACGGCAACTATAATTTCAATGACAAATTTCAGGATGAGCTAAGTAGTAGATTTATCTAATGTACAGGCAGGACATGCAAATATAAAAGTGTAATGAAGAGAACTGTGCAAAGTCATGAACTGTCACTAACATAACTGGATGATCTCAGAGGCAGGATGCAGCAGAAAACTCATTTAAAGTTGAAGTACAAACAGCTCTTCATGGCCATATAACCACCAGTTGCTGTGCTTTGTTAGGATTGTTCCTTCTGATATGCAAATAGTGTGGCAAGATACCATTGGGTCTGCATTGTTCATTCAAATATTTGGTAATAAAATGTGTCGTGAAGTTTCAAAAACAATTATATAATGAATAGGCAGCTAACTTCACGGCAGACATTTTTGTTTTGGTTTTCATGTGGGTCCTGTCCTTCTGCTTTCCACAAGCCACACAACTTCCTCCATAGAATAAATACCACTGTGTCATACAATACGCGCCCTCTCTCGCAACTCTCTAATCAAACATCAGGCGTTTTCTTCTTCTTGCAAAGTACACTGCGAGTTTGTGGGGTGATAAGTCAGTGAATGGCACCACGAGGAGGGTACAGAAGAGAGCACGACAGGAATTATTTGTCTCTTATGTAATGTAGAAACCCAGCCTACCTCCAGTTCACTCTGTGACACTCACACAACCACATGTTGAGACTTACACATGTCCATTTCATCATAGGATCACTTTATCTTAAGACACTGTTCGAGCTACACGCCCATAAACCGGTAAGTAATTCAACATAGTGCAAGTTTAGTTAACTTTAAAGCAAATGAAGATGAGGACTGTATACCATAGTGGACCCAAATATACTAATACAGCTTATATTTGTGGAATTGACTACCTGTAAGTGACAATTCATCAATAGTCTCTTAATACCATACTTAAACATAACTAAATAATAACTTAACTATAGGTGCAGACTAGACTGGTGCAGGTAGTGGTATATAAGCCACAAAATCCACCACAGTACTGCATTTTTGGCCTTATGCAATAGCAAAGTCACACTGTTGACAATGTTTCCCAAAACAACATCCCAGAAGGTTATGTAGTGAGGAAGCAGAGCCTCAACTGTGCAGACTGAGGCCTTGTCTGTGAGGCAGTTAGCAGGAGGAAACAAAATCCAAGTCCAACTTACCTAAAAGTAGTAGTCTGTGTGTTGCTCTGTATATCTGTTTGTCTTTTTGGAGTTGTTTCTCTATCTTTTTGTTTGCTTCTCGTTGTGCCTTCTCCTCATTTCTCTGGTCTTCAGTCTTACTGTTGCCCAAACAACCCATCTTCCCGCAAGAAAAAGAAAAAAAAAGAGGGTCCAGGGGAGGAGGAGGAAGAAGAAGAAGTGGAGGTGGAGGGGGTTATGTAGAAGGAAAAATAAATAAATAAACTAAATTAGTCTAGATCCCTCGTTTGACCCACGGATTTGGCAGCAATGCCACCCACATTTACACCGTTTACCGTCCCCGGCCTACTCCAGAAACTGTCCGTGGTGCAGCACTGGAGAAATTATGGGTCCATAACGCGTATTTTGCTGTCAGAGAAAGGGCAGGATACTGTTGCTGACGACACCGAGGCCGCCTTCTCAGTTTGCTGAATCCTGCTCAGGCTTTTTTCCTCCTTCCTTCACATGCAGTATAGTTTTTGTTTTGTTTTTCCCCACACTGTCCCCCCGTCAACGGTGCACGGCTAATAACTGTAATCCTCAGTGTGCGTTAAGACACCAAAAAGCGGGGTTTCACCTCAAACGGAGGCAGAATAAACTGCCTAATTTGCATCTCCAAAAGCCCGGGTCTTGCGTCTCACTGCTGCCCGTAACAAGGAGCCGAACTCGGCGTGTCCGAAAGGCTCGGCCGTGGGGTGGCGCGGCTCACTTCCACGTCTCCTTTCATAATAAACATTTCCATAGGTGGATACTTTGTATTTCTCGGTGTCCCCGGCGGTTGTCTTCAACGGGGGCCCAGCAGGACAGGAGGAAGGAAAATAATATTTACACCAAAACGCGCTACATGTGTAATATTGTCATTGCTTCCGTCGTCATCCGGCTCCTTTTCATTCTCTGCATCAAACCGAGCCCCAAAAAAACAGCTCCAAACTCACTGCGGGGGTCTCCTCGGCCGGGTCCCCCACCACCTCCAACTCCGAAACGATCCAATATCCCCCGATTTCAGCTCCTTCTTATTGGTGATGGCTGTTCTTGCTGTGTTTTCTCCAAAAGGCCTTCTCTCTCTCTCTCTCTCCCTCTCTCTCTCTCTTTCTCTGCCCCTCGCTTTTGTTGCTGAAATGTGTTATCAGCCCCTCACATCACCACCAGAGCTTCCAAAACTGCGCACCGATACACTTTTTCTTCCTAATACCGGCCTCGGCTCCGATTAATCCCTTAAGGAAAAAAAATGCAGAAAGGGAAAAAGAAAAAGGGAAAAAAAAAACGTGACCAAGATGTGAAAATCCCTCGAAATGTTTCCTTGCAGGTGAAAAAGCAAACCCCCGCTGTCAGGCTCAGTTTTAAAGCCTACATGAGGTCTGTAAAAAAGTGCACACACGTACAGACACTCATACTTATATATATGTATATTCCACTCGGATCCGAGGTGGGTAAATAGGCTACAGGCTTGAGTCTACATGTGCATTTACATTCACAAAAAAATAGGACACGGGGTTGTTGTAGCAGCACATTCCCACCGCGAAGGCCGCTCCCCTCCTGGCCGCTGGTCGTGGAAGGTGAAAGACAGGAATAACCAATTCTTGGAGGTTATTATTTTCTTCCTTTCTCTCTCTCCCTCTCTCTCTCTCTCGCTTTCTCTCTCCGAGAATAGTAGCCTACATTGAGGAGATAGACAGCGCTGAAGAGAGACGGGGTGGGGCCACGCAGCGCTCATTGAACCCTGGGAAGGAAAGGACCGACAGAGGAGGAGAGGAGAGGCCGCTCCGCCGCGTCACGTGGCCCGGGCGCGGAGCAGCGTCAGCGGCGGCGCGGCTCTGCGGAGAAAACGGCGCCCTCTTCAAAGAAACGGGGGAAAAAAAACAACAGAGGGGTGGAGGTCCTGAACTGGAGCCCAGACACACACCAATACGAATAGATAAGGAATTATTACAGTGTAGATTTGTATATACAGCCTTTATTGTTTTGTTTACAGTGTTACCATTAACGTTGACAGTAAGTGACAATACAGTTCTATTTTATTGTATTGTATTCTGCTATTGGCTATGTTGGATTTGCGCTGTATTTTATTGAACTATTTTTTTATTGAACTGTTCTATGGCCTATTCTTATTTTCTATTCTGTAAAAGATGCTGCTAAATTGTTTCTCGTTGTATTGTAATGACGACAAAGTTCTAGAAGTTATAGATAGATAGATAGATAGATAGATAGATAGATAGATAGATAGATAGATAGATAGATAGATAGATAGATAG
>JAPQRQ010000026.1:31954367-31974336 GCA_037367365.1 Apogon talboti | reverse complement strand
TAGATAGATAGATAGATAGATAGATAGATAGATAGATAGATAGATAGATAGATAGATAGATAGATAGACTTTATTTTATGTTAGATATGCACTGTATTTTAGTGGGCTATTTTTTACTAGATTTTATTGTCATTATGTATTGCGACTCAAGAAAGATGCTTCTAAATTGTTTCTTGTTATATAACAATGCCAATAAAGTTCTATTCTATTCAAATAGATAGATAGATAGATAGATAGATAGATATTCTGTTGATTCTGTATTGTGACTGCCAAGAAAAATGTTGTATTGTATTGTAATAACGACAATAAAGTTCTATTCTATTCTACAAACTGAGACCCAGTTGAATAATAAGCAAATGTACTTTAAGTAAAAGTCATATCAGTATCATATCAATATCAGTGTTGGAAGTATGAACACCAAAATAGACTTAAGAAAATATGAAAAGTAAAAAAAAGTCTCTGTGCTGAGAGAGGTATCATTTAGTTTAGAAAAATTTCAACAAATTGTCAGCAAAAAAGGATTTAACATATGAAAGGTAGTTATCAGTGGTGGGAGAAATAGCCTAGAGATTTTTTTTTTGTATGCAAAAGTACTAATATTCAGGAAATCAAAGTTTTGAATTTACTTTAAGTAAAAGTACTTGTATAAAAAAGTATACAAGATACGTCACACAAAATGCACCTTAAGTGTGAAAATTGATAGAAATACTTTTCAAAGGTGCAGGAAGTATCCAAATCTTTTACAAGTACTAATACCGTACCATAAAAATATTTGGTCAAAGTTCTAAATCTAAACAGCACCTTCTGTAAAAGTATGTAAAATTAGCAGCAAAATGCACCTAAGATGTAGGAAATGTAAAAGTAGTCATAATCAGTGGTAGAAGTATCCAGATCATTTACATGGAGTAAAATTAAGCAAAAACACCATGAAACATATTATGAGCACTTGAGCTGACTTCATAAACAAAATTAATCCTAAATACAAAATAAAATGATCATTGCACTGACATTTATTATAATATGACATTATATTATGATTTGCCATTTTGTCATGATATTTGTCATTATTATTCATTTGTCATTGGTTTATAGAATATAGTTTCAAAGGCAGGTTATCCATTACTTTTGTTGCTGTTGTGCCTGTTAAACACTAGGTGGCAACAGTTTTCCAGCTCTGAGCAACAACCATCGCTCAGTTCTTATAATTCTCATATAATTGCATTATTTGTTTTTATATGCACTTTGAAAAATATCTGTCTGGCAACCTATTTTTCATTCATTTATTCCTGTGCTGTTGTTAGGATCAATCTAAAACTGGACAAAGCGGTTAGTGGAGGCGACTTATATATATTAAAAATTGCATCTTTGTCCATTTGGATTCATAACCCTGGATGAAGAATCTTCTGTGGGACTTTGTGATGAAAGAAAAAATACAGACACCACGTGGATACAATATAAAAATATCTACTTGTATATCCTGTAACCTGAGTTAGTAAGGTTGTCTTGGGAAGATTTCAAAATGAAATAAATGCATTACAGAGCAGACTAAAAGGTCTCCAAAACTCAATCTCTTGGCCGTCAATGCCTGGCGCTAAACCTGCAGCCAAATTAGAGCAAATCTCACAGGAACAGTTTTTCACATTTGCTGTTCTTTAATTTTCCAGGTTGGTTTGCAAGTTTCTTTTAGCATTATCTGCCAGAGATGCGGAAAAGATAAGCTCTCTTAGTTCCTAATTAAAAAACATCATGATAACCTATGAAATCCCACGTAAAAAGTGCAGCCCTTCTTAAACAAAGGTAATTAAAACTTTAAATCTAATTGTTACTTCAAACTAAACAAAGTCGACTCTGATCCAGCCCCTGATATAAGTGAAAAGTTGTTGTCATAGTCACACTTTCCCCCTTTGAAGCTTCACCCATGACCCTTTTACAGGACGTCCGCACACAGCTCTATTTAACTGCACTGTCATGAACTGTTAGCTGCCTACTCAGCACTCATTGTCATCATAATCAATTTAGATCTGCTGCTGAGGAGTAATTGAGTGTGTTTTCTGCCTCTCATTGAGTCACAGGGTTTATCTGCCCACAGAGGACCATTGTCTGCGATAATCTACAAATACACACAAGGAATTTATTAGTTTAGTTGTGCTCAGTTAACAAGGTTATGAACGTCTGGATGTTTTATTGGAATATTTATGTACCATGATAAGTGACATATTTG
Organism: Apogon talboti; assembly: GCA_037367365.1. Classification (NCBI taxonomy): domain Eukaryota; kingdom Metazoa; phylum Chordata; class Actinopteri; order Kurtiformes; family Apogonidae; genus Apogon; species Apogon talboti. The sequence continues at coordinate 31,972,115 of JAPQRQ010000026.1, read as the reverse complement.
GAGCGCTAACTATGTTTTTCTCCTTTTGCTTCATTCTTCCGTTATTTGAGGTGCAAAGTTGCTGTGCCGTGTCTACAAAGAAGTTTTAATAAATTTTAAGGATGTTTACACTATCAACTGTCACGCTGAAGTTTATAAAGTATTTAATATGAACAGAAATTGAAACAGAAAAAGTTTTCTAGTAGATTCCTGTCAACTGCTGAGAAAATCTACAATTACATAAGTTATTGCCATCCTTTTATATATATTTTTATAAATTATATTACTGAGCTCATTCAGCCTTGTTTCTTTCAGTTGAGAAAAATATCAATCTATCGTATCAAGAACTGTTGTTTTAAAAACCTGCTTAAAACTCATGTCTACAGCTTCGCTTTTTTAAAATGGATTTATTTTATAACCATTCTGTTTGCCTGGCCCACATGTGGTGTGCCTTATTTATTTATTTATTTATTTAAATAATGATAAAATATTACCAGTTATTTGTTAGTTTGACCCAGCTGTCTTTATACAGGTGAGTGGTGATGATCACAATTACTGTATATAAAATAATCGTTATCATGCCAAATAATTGTGACATTTGATCCAACATTTGAAGCACTTGAACCAGTATATTTTAAAGATGCTACATGAATAATGACAATTTCATCCCAGTTTTTTTCCTCAGTGGGTCTCAAAATGCATGAAATTCTATGGATGTCAAGACTGAATGAACACAGACTAAGTTGACATACAGTACAGGCCAAAAGTTTGGACACACCTTCTCATTCAATGTGCTTCCTTTATTTTCATGACTATTTACATTGTAAATTCTCACTGAAGGCATCCAAACTATGAATGAACACATATGGAACTATGTACTAAAAAGTGTGAAATAACTGAAAACATGTCTTATATTGTAGTTTCTTCAAAGTAGCCACCCTTTGTTCTGATTACTTTTTTACACACTCTTGGCATTCTCTTGATGAGTTTCACGAGGTAGTCACCTGAAATGTTTTCCAACAGTCTTGAAGGAGTTCCCAGTGATGCTGAGTGCTTGTTGGCCCTTTGGCCTTCACTCTGTGGTCCATCTATCTCATTTAAATGAGAAGGTGTGTCCAAACTTTTGGCCTGTACTGTAGATGTTTGCAAATTTGACATTGAGTGAGTTAAACACAGGTTAACAAACACTGACAAAAAAAAGCCTAAAAGTATGATAAAACTGAAAAAACCTCAAAACTAAAATGACCTTAGAGCAGAAACACTATTTTCATTTAACAATGTGTATTAGGTGAAAACAGCCAGTTTTATGAGCATTAAGTTCACGCTTTCTAAGCTATTTTTGAAAAGTAAATTTGCTTGGTTTGTGTTCTATAAAAGTTGATAGTAGCTTAATGACTATGGAAAATGAGATCAGTTGAGAACCACTGATTTCAGCAACTTTCTTAAGCAGCAGGCGTTTCCTGTGTTTTCTTGTATTTTTTCACACTGATACATCGATGATCACTATGACCAATTTTCTCCAATCCTTGACAGATAATTGAAACATATGGGTTACAAACAACTCTTCACATTAAACTAGTTTTACAACATTCCATGTATCTAAAAAGTTAATTAAACAAATAGTGCATTTCTAACTGTTTCTGATAATACAACCGTATTTACCCATTAGCTTTCTAGTCTCTTGATATTAAATACATCCAGTTTTAAGAAGTTTACTTCGTTTTCTTGAAGAAAAATAGAATTCCATATAGGCAACAATCCAATTGTGTTTTCCTGTTGTGTGTTTTTTCTATTTCTTTTAAATAAAGTTATCCATTTTGCAGACCTCAGTGTTTTCATTGATCATTCCTCTGTAGTCACACCAGCTCTTAATGGCCTCACAGCCATGAATATTAGATACATTTCCCTTCACCCCATAGTGCAAATATGATGAGCCAGCCTGTCGTGGCTGTAAAACAACAGGGCCGTGTCAATATCAGTTACTCAGGGTCTCGGAAACAAAAGAACCACACTGTTGTTTTAATTTAATACACAAGTGTTGAAAAAGATACCTGCACACACGTCCAGGAACACACTCAACCGGGAAATTTTAATTATTTTTTTTTGGCCATAATACTGTGTGTAAACCACAATTTTGTGCTGCTGTGTGATTTTTTGTTTTCATTTTTATGCATTAGTAGAAGCATGTTTTTTTAGGCATGTAACGATAGCAGATATTCTCCTGAGTGACATTAGTCTCAATATTACAGGGATGCTGAGCTACAACCCATTATGGCTGAGAGAATGAACGGAGACAGAGAAAAAGAGGGAGAGATGGAAGTGAAAGAAGGGGGAGAGGTGAGAGAGGCAGAGGAGGGCGTGACGGAGAAACAGTGAAAGAGCGGAGGGCTTTATCGTCTTCATCACACAATTCTCAACAAAGATACTCCACTCTCTCCTGTACTGGTTTCATCACAGGACCGACCGCTCATCACTGACCCTACCTCTTATTTTGTTATAGTGTTGGAATCTTGCATTTCCTCTCTTCCTTCATGGTGGAGAACGCTGTGACAAAGGCTGCATAAATCCGAGTGATGTGTGGGATTATCACAGTCGACCACTTTGTGTTTTACATTTTTGTATGGAAATCTAGAGACTGGTAGTTTGTAAGGAAGTTGTGTGGGTTTCTGACACACAGACGGTGATATGGCGGGGGACCTTGTGGTGGGAACGCTTTATAACTTATTACTACCACTGCTCCTGCTGGCAGGTGAGTTGAGATCTTTATTTAAGAATTTTTGCAGTTAGAAATTGTCCTGATTACAGTTACAGTATGAGCATATAATTATCTAACCCTACTTATACACATCTGTAGTAGGTTTAGGTTGCATGTCAAAGTTGAAGCCTGGTAAGAATTATACTATACTAGTATTTAATTTGGACCATTCATACATTATACTACTGTCGTTTCTTCTGTAATGAATAGGTATTTAATTCAGTTAATCACCACCAAACGATTTCATGTGGCTTATTCCTCAACACTGGCTTTTAATGTCATGCAATATATTCTCTATAATGAGAACCGGTTTCATTTTAAGTATGAGTTATTGTAGTAAAGACAGATGCGTGTTTGCTGTTGCAGAGAGCCGGCCTCTTATTGCTTCCTATCAAAAAGTGTCTCAGGGTTGGGGTTTAATATCACTGGCTCCAGTGTGAGCTGCCAGAGAACAGAGAATGCTAAGCAGAGATGCACAGATTGCTTTTAATGCTGAGATACAGTCACCGGTGGAAAAAGTATTCAGACCCTTTATTTAAGTTAAAGGATTAATAGCAAATTGAAAATGCACTACAAGTAAGAGTGCTGTATTGAGGACTTGAAACGAGAAGAATATACATAGGTCTGCATGATGACATGACAGCGTTACTGTGATTTTGGATATTTGGATATTGAGCTAATTATTGTGACTTTTTTTATAGTTTATTTTGTTCATGTCTTTATAAAATGTTTAAATGATTTTGTCTTCTTAAATAAGAGCTAATATTGCACCCATTTTACTCATTTTGATTTAATGTTGTGAAAGCCATGTGTAAGTAAAATAAACACTAAATCATAAAACCAGAGAAGGATGTTATGTTAAATTTTACTGTTGGAGATGTTAAAGGTTGAGCTCATTTAAATACTTCATGTATTGTTGGTAGTTGAAGCTACAGCACTGCCTCATATTCATCGTATAGTTATAGTGGTAGCGTCCCGTGAGAAACGCGCACCTCTATACAGTCAACTTATCACAAGGTCAGAAAATCAGGCCTGTTTTCAGGTTTATGAAAATGCATGTTATCCAAGAGTGTTGTATTTATTTATCTTATGAAGGAGGAAAATTTTCAAGTTAAACCTAATTGATCATCCTTCAACTAGTTTCCTTTTCCTCTGCCTTCAGCCTCTTCATTCCGCTACAATGGTCTCTCAGTGGTTTATTTCCTGTTTCTGCTCACTTTGCCACTGCTGCCGAACCCCAGCCTGGCCACCATGAAAGGTGAGAGGTGTTGTACAAACACATGGCTTGGTTTTCTGTAATGTTACAAAGGTTAATCTCAACACATTCAGGCATTTTGGGAACTACCAAACCAAGTGAATGTAAAATTAATGTGGAGAGCATCAAAAATAATTAAATGACTTTACCCAGATCTAACGGCTGCAGTATGGGGTTACTGTTTATTCGGTGTCTGCTTTAGCTTTTCCATTCTTTGCACATAAAATATAGGGACATTATGTAATATTTATTTGAAAATATCTTTGTTTTGCTGTGAAAGCTTCATGCAATTAGATACGTAAAATAAGATACAAGGAGATTTTCTCCACATTTTGTAGTTTTCTGTGTGTCTTAATTCCGGATGTGATCTGTCTCCATTAATGATTGCTAAAAGTGTAACTCCACCTACCACACGATTTTGGAAAATGCTAAAAGGTTGATAATTGGGTGCAGGGATGAGGAGGGAGGCGTTACAGCCTCAGGTTGGAGATAACAGAAAGTAACAGAAAGGCAGTTTTTGGTGCAGTCTGGTCACAGGTGTGTAGATTGTGTCTGTGATAACACACTAACAGTATTTTACTTAATGAATTGATGACCTGTCTTGCCCACTTTGAGTCAAGTTTGGTGAAAAGTAATTCAAGCTTTCATTTCAACATTAATAGACTGTAATATTTGTAATATTTCTTTATAAATCTAATTCACTTTGTGGGTCAAATACAAGCGCGCAAATTTCAGTGAAATGTTTTCTTTTCTGTTACTCGCTGAATAAGAATTTGTTTCTTTCCGTTTTTTATATTGGTTCTTCTGCACAATATATGTTTTAATAATGACTGAATCTTTAAGCCATCAAAATATATATATTTTCTCATAGGCACATGTAAAGTGCCCCATATTCTGTTAACAGTCTGAGCAGAAATTGAAGTAGAGATTGAAGGACTGCTTACTCAGCTTACATGTTCTGTGTGATGTGAAACTCAGCACATATTAAAGTGCTTTAAGACGCCTGAAAATTTAAAAAAGTCTGAGAACACTAAAAAAATGCTTCACCACTTTTTTCTCAGTGAGTAAAATCCACAGTTAATATAATGCATTAGACATTAATGTACATATTTAATGTACATATTTAACTGTAATTTAAGTAAGAGAATCAATGTGACAAAAAAACGGTCAAAGTTGTCATGCTGATATTTTAGGTGTATATAAGATTGAGTCACAGCATCAGCTCATGCATATGAGTAAACGGCAAGAAAATATTCTACCTTCAAAGTGATGTTCACTGACCTCTGAGCAGACCAGTAAATTATATACGCGAAGAAATATAATGAATCCAGCCTGTTCAACTTAAAAAATGTTAGGTTTTTTGTTTGTTTTAGTTTTAGGCTGTTGTATCTAGCAGGAAAGTCTCATCTGTTGGCAATGACCACTCAAGATACATCTTATGTCAGATCTGAAGAGACAGGCTTACATTTGGACACTGTATGTATCTCAGAATGAGTGTTAACCTCCTCTGATCCACTGTCCATGTATGAGGACAAGAAATTCACAGCTTTATACAAAAAAAAAGAAACAACAATTTTTAAGAATGCATCTGAAAAAAACTGTTGCATCAAGAAGTTTTCAATATAAGCAATTATTTAATTAAAAAAAGCCAAAACTCAAAAACCTGTGGGGCTCCTGGGTCTTAGGAGGTTAATGCAAAGACTGAACAGGGTCGCTAGTATGACAAACCACAGCAATGACACACAGGAGTTAAAACACCTGTCTTCTTTAAGCTGTATGTTTACCCCATTTCTACGTCCACCTCCACCTGCTAACTGAGGTGATGAGTGTTTGAATGTCCAGGTGTTGATGTAAGATGATTAGTTCAGGTACATTTGTATCACATCATGCTCATGCAGAACTATGTGAGAATCTGAAAGCTTAGTTTGGGGTTTTGTTCTACTTTTACCACCTGATTAACGATACTTAAAGACTCGATATCTATTTACAAGTACACTATGATTTGAATATTTTTGCTGCTTTTTCTTGCTGTTACACAGTCCTTCCTCATAGGGCCATGAAGTGCTGTAAAACCTACCAAACTCCTTTTGCCTGTGTTGTATCATTGTGGTGTTTTAAGACGTTGTTTCAGGTAAAATCAACAAACAAATTAGCCAGTCGAAGCAGTAGCTTTACAAGGTAAAGCCGCTGACTTCCTGTGTCCAGTGTTTCCAAACAGTGACGTAACGGCTTCAGTTTGACTCAAAAATGAACGAGGTTTAACAGAATCTGAGGAAAAGGTGAACTGAACATCTCTCATTAAAAGTATTACATTTTCTTACACAAATGTCATGACGTAGAGTTGTACTAAAACAAGTACAACTCTGTTATATGGTGTAAAAGTCTCAAAAAAGCTTTTTTAACAGAAAGTGATAGACTGATTTGTCTGTCTTTCTGTGTATTATTATCAGTACTCATCATAAATGTATCATATGATTCCGTTTACGGCTCAAAAAACATATTTCAGTGTCCAATGTGGAAAAAAACAGTCCTCCTACTGTACAGGTTTTATATTATTATTGTATTTATTTTGTGAGTTTTTCAGTTTTATATCAATACTATAACTTTTCATTAAATATTATCAATAAGACTATGTCCAGAGGTTACATTTTTCTAGCATCTACTTCAGGATGGGCTCCACAAACAAACTGCACTTACACTAGTGTTTTCTTAAAATCAATGGGACAAGTCCTAGTCCAATGTCATCACATGAATTAAACATGTGTAGTCTTTTTGGCTGTTTTCCTGTCATAATTCATTCCAGCTCAGGCTAGATCTCCACCCACTGCATGAGTCTGAGAAGTGCTAGAGGTCAGCGAGGGGTTGAGAGGAGGGGTCAGGAAGTTGAAGGACCGAGGGAGGGGTCGTGATGGATGGTGACATTCCCGGGCCGGGCTCATAGAGATTTCTGTGAACCGTTCCACCTCAATTTAACAATAATAACCATTATTGTAATGTATATGCAGGGGGAGACATTAAATCTGCAAGATGTTAAAGATGAAAACATTAAACTGTAGCCTGTGCAGTGTGTTTGTTATCCTGATCCTCATTTACAACCTGCTGAGCCGAGAAAAATATAATCAACTTTGAATTGTTCTATTGATGAGGAGTAAAAAGGAGGGAAAAGGATGTGAGTTAAAGTAAAACAACGTATAAAAAGAAGAAAGGTATATGAGCATATCGCATGTGTGTGTGTGCATTTATTGCATATGTGTGTATTGATTGGATGAATTAAAGTATCTGAACCCCTCCCTCAACGTACTTTGTAAAGGGGATGTGGTTGGAACGGTCAAATCAATTATACATAGGCTGGTAATTACAGTGAGGAATTAAAAGATGTAAGGTCAGCATTTTGACGACATTTTTCTTGTGTTCGCCCTCCATCTAAAAACTGTTTGCCTTTCAGTCTGTCTTTGAAAGCCTCATAGATCCCACAGTTATCTTCATCTCCCTGATATGATCTCATTCTCCTTAAGCTAAGTGGTCAAGCGTGTGTACATCCTGTGTGTGTATGATTATGTAACTCTTATTGGGAGGCAGAGAGGTTTAAGTGAAACGAAGCTTTTAGTAAAAATCCTGAACATCAACAACACATTTGCTTGCTCAGCTAATGTTGATCCACCTATTAATGCTTTGTAATTTCATCCATAACAGTAGACTGGGGCCACGTTGAAATTACAGCATTATCAGCAACATCAGCAACAAACCCAAATTTAGAATATCATGTTATTTTGCTTGACAATTCACGAAGGCATGACAGAGACATTGTCATTTCTAAAACAATATTCAGTCAGTATTAATTTTGTACTTTTTGATAAAAAGCTATTTTAATCAACTTTTGATACTGATTCAACATCTTTACTCTGGTAAAAGTGCAGAAGTATAGCCTCTGAAATGTTCTTTAAGTATAAAATGTATTTCTACATTTCTGTTGGCTGTTTCTGTGAAAATCTCCTGAAAATCCCATCATCCATATTGGTTGTAGTTCTCCCCGTACCATATATTAAATATTTGACACCCTTTCTCTGCAGTCAAGTCCCCTTCTCATCTGTTTTGTCTTGGTAGATTGTTTATGGAGCTACATCTGTCAAGTATAACGTGCAGAGTTCAAAACACAAAGGGGATGACCTTTTCTATGTGTGGGTTGAAATGGGTTTTGATGTTAACTAAGAATGCTATGAAAAAAGTAAGTGAAGTAATTAGTCTGTTTACAAAATGTAAGGACTAGAAAGTACAGGTTATGAAAAATCAAAAATATATCCAAGTGAAGTACAGATACAAGAAAAATGTACTAAAGTACAGCAACAAAGTATTTGCACTTAGTTACTTCACATCTCTGTTCATTTGCAAGGTCAACACAGTTGCTGTTGCTTTATACATCATTCATTCATTCATCTTTATCCTCACTAGGGTCGCTGGAACCTATCCCAGCTACTTAAGGGCGAAGGCAGGGTACACCCTGGACGAGTCGCCAGTTCATTGCAGGGCTGACACAGAGACAAATAACACTCTCACATTCACACCTATGGGCCATTTTTAGAATAACCAATTAACCTATCAGTGCATGTCTTTGGATGGTGGGAGGAAGCCGGAGAGAACCCACACAGACAAGGGGAGAACATGCAAACTACACACAGAAAGGTGTTGGGATCGAACCTAGGACCTTCTTGCTGTGAGGCACAAGTGCTATCCACTGCATGTGTCACCCTAATCATGCATCAGTCTGTGTTTATTTGGAATCATTACTGAATTGGGTATTTGACCCTTTAAATAAATTCTTGGCTGATATTGTGCAAAAGAAACTTTACACTTAAATACTCCACAGGCAGACTCACATATTTCACTCAAGCTGACTTATTGATCTTCAAGTACTCATATAGAGACACAACCATTTCAATATAAAATACTGCCAAATATCGGTGAGACACTTCTTCTAAAAATGTCTGGAAGTGCATATCAGGTCTATCAGTTACTGTTTCCTATAAATGTTTGTATAGTACCATTAAAAGTCAAATGTCTAGTGTTGACGCAGCCTCTGTAAGCAGACGTATAATGTCTTCAGGGGTGTAGTATTACATCAACTGATAAGAAAACTGAGCTAAATAAATAAGGAAATAAAACAACATGCTAAAAAAACTCATTCAACTTATAGCTGTAAAAACTGACACCTGTATCTCTGTATGTTGTTTCTACTTTAACCAAAAAATGGCACAAAATTAGGGTTCAATTTATATTTTACTCTTGTTAGATTTATATGTACTTATGTGCAAGACAAAGCTCTTAGAATACTGCCTTTTCCAAACTTAGCCTCGAGACCCAAAACAGGTCATAGGGCTGTTTTTATTGGGTTATCAACTGTCAGAGTAAATTTTCCTACTTAAAAAAAAGATTGTGGTCAGAAATAGTTTATAAATGTTTATCTCCATGTGAAATGCAGAGAGGCCTCAGTCGTAAAAGAAGCAACACCATGAAAACTCCATAACAGATTCGCCCATGAAGATTCTCATTCATCCAGCTCATGGTGTTGCTCATGGTGGTGTATGTAGACAACAATACTAGCAAGAGTTTTGAGACCATTTAGATATGTAAAAGATATAATAAGGCATAATAATAAGACATTCCAACATTCCAGTAAAGTGCAACCACATTGTCATGAAAGCATCAGTATATATAGACAATGGTTTATTTTGTAAATTTGGTCCCTAAGAGACATAAAATTGAATTTTTGGTTCTTGAGCTGCAGAAGTTTGGAAAATATTACCTTAATATAGTGTCAAAATATAACATGACATGACTATCATCATCATAACATTCTGTGAATTCACTGAAGAATGTGATACAAGTTCATTCATTTTTGTTTGTGTTTGTGGCCCTCAACAGGTAAAACAGGACAGTTCTTGCGGTTTATCATCTACACTAGTGTGACCTTCCTGAACCTCCAATGCTTCATGCAGATCCCCTTCGCTTACATCCCTCGACATGGTAATAAAAAAATACTTATACAGTCCTATGAAACCGAAGATACTAATAATTACACATTATTTTTTCCAATACTATAAAAAATGTCTAAAATTGTTATTATTGTATATACAGGTAGTGGCCCCTGGGAGGATTATCTCTACCACTTTGGCATTGTAAGGTATGGGTGTACATTTTAATAGTATGTTATTACGGGATGCATTCATGTTTCTGCATGAAGAGCAGTTCAATGATAAATGCATCTGTGGATTGGATCTTTGCTTCCAGATTCAGTTTGGTGGATGCTGGAAATGTTGTACGCCTGTTGGCCCCGGATCTGGGCCTTTTGTTCTCTACTCTCTTCATAGTGAGGCTGTGCAAAAAGCTACTGCGCCCCGCTCCTCAAATCAGTCTCCATGACAACGGGATCACACATCCCAACCCTGAGGTAATCACGGAAACCTCGACCAGCTGATGTAAAAGGGAAATCACTGCACATGTATTCTAACCTGCTAACTGTAATACCACTTTGTACCACAAGAGGAGTAAAGAGTCACTGTTGCATCCAGTCTGCCCTCAGTTAAACATGAAAAACAGGAAGCATAGACATTTGTTGATGCATGTTTCAGAATAGTTATCTATCAAATTGAGACAGTTTTATGAAGCAGCAAACCAGTTGTACTGACCATGTTTGTACAATTCAAAACAGATTGATAATCCAGCTATGGAAGCAAAAACATTTCACAGTGTTAAAATATGGTTTGGCAGTTACTGTTTACTTGGAACTATGGTCTTGCTAATATCTGAGCTATAAATACAGACCTTAAAAATAAGGGTTGTTCAGGGTAAGTAAAATGTCACCCTGAGAATGTTTGAGTTACTCAAAAAATGGCCGTACATGTGACATTTCCGTCTTCCCATTTCTATGTTGATAGCTGCATCTATGAAACACCGATCAGGCACTAGCAAGGAAATGGTGGAAGCAAGGATTTTTATGATAGTATAGAGTTTACTTGAATAACATTAGATGTTGTAAGATGTGGCAGTTCAAGCTATATATCACAGTTTAGTGCAAATTTAGGAGTATGCATGGGACATGTCAATTAACTTTAGTTCTTGTTGTAATAAAAAGATAATTTATATAGGGGTGGTAAATGTTGACTGCAGCCAACACAGCAACAACACCACAACTTTCTGGAGAATGCTAACTGGAGTTTTTCTTTTAATCACAATCTTTCAAATTGCCTTTAAACACTATGTTAAATTAAAAACACACAATATTGTCAGTCTGGTTCTTTCACATGTTTTGCAGGAAGCGGAAACCTCAGACTCAGAATCTGAAGCTGAAACTGACACAGAGGCCTCATCCTTCGACAGCTCTGACGAGACCACGGTGCCCGTTGAGTCCGGTCCACCTCAGTTTATCCAGAAGCTGATAGTGTTTGCAGCTGGACTGAGGCTGCTGTTGTCTGCCATCATGAACACAGCAGGGAAAGTGGTGGTGACCTTACTGCTGGGGCTGGCAGGTACAGTACAGCAGCTGGAGTGAATGTGTATAGCTTCAAAATATCTACATAGTTTTTGATTTTATTTACTTTTGCATGTTTTTTTTTGTGTCTGTGTGTGTGGACAGGTATCATTCTGCCGTCGCTCACCTCTGCCGTCTACTTTGGGGCATTTCTTGGGTTGGTGTGGTGGTGGGTGTTCAGCCGCTCCATCAGCCTTCTCATCTTTACCTCTCTATGTGTGATGATGGCCATCTTCAGTGCAGGTCATCTGCTGGCTCTATATCTGTACCAGCTGCCTCTGGCCCAGCAGCTCATCCCGCCAGATGACGTCTATGCCAGGTACAGAAGTCATTCAAAGGTTAAGTTAGGTTAAGATATAATGCTATGTTTCTGTCTGATGTGATAATAGAAAAATAAAGACTCTTCTTAAAGAGAAGCCTTCATTCTCACCGTACACTCACATTCAAAATACAATTTATTTGCAAAAATGGTAAATGATTGCAAAATGCGACTAAATATTTTTTACATTAGAATGTGGCTTCTCTGTTCAATGCTGTTTCATTTTGTTGGCTATTTCATTTAACAGTTCATAATGCTACTGTGGTGTGTTTTGCTGCCATTGCAATGAGATACAGAATGTAAAACACATTTTCTATGTTTTTATTGAAATGTTTTTCCGAATTCATCTTATTTGTCTCTGCCCTCACTCTGTAATAACCTGATCTGTTTCTTCTTCCCCTCCACATATCCCAGGCTGTTTGGTATGACAGGAGTCATTCGTACAAATAATTCCAACCCGTACAGTCTTGGTTTGCACGCACACGTCAGCTGGCCCGACTTTGTCAACCCTCTGGTTCTTCTGCTGATGTACTACACTCTAATGGCGCTGCTGCACAAATGGGTCCACATCACAGAGGAGGTTTGTGTTTGTTGGGGAATACTGGAAGTGTTTGATGGGATATTTATAGCTCCTACTACTTATACTATCACCACTTTTCCCTCGCCTTAGAAACAGAGCATAGTTTATGTGTGTCAATTTTATACTCCAACATGTCAACTCACACATCATACAGTATTAAAATGACATTACTTATACCTGAGGCTTTTAACAGCCGTTGTGCTCCTCAGGATACTGCTGATGGTACAGAAGGTGAGAGTCCAGTAGAGACTCCAGAGGCTCCTCCCAGCTTCTCCAGAGTCCTCTACACTTCAGGAGACAAACAGGAGGTAACATGAAGATAACTTCAGTGATCATTAGTTTTAACGATTAGTTTTAGTCTAAACGGTTTAACTTGAAAAAGTGTAAGCTTTAGCACAAATATACTCTATATGCATATTTACAAGTGTTTTTCCCCATATTTCCAGCTTTTGAGCAGCACAGATGATGAAACTTATCTTCCTAATGAGGTAACTAGCTTTGTGTAAAAATCATCTTTGTGAAATGAATTGCACCAGAAATATATCTTTAAAACAATTACTTTTTCCAAATATGTGACATAATTTAATGTAATTTAAGTTTCCTTATTTCCTCAGGCAGCAATATTAATAACAAGCTGTTCATGGCAAGATAATGAAAGAAACGATCTTGGATCTCTATTAGGAGGGGCAGGGTACACAAACTGTTACGTTCCACCAGAGTATGAAGGCGAAGACTCACCATCACAAGGTAAAGAAGTCGTATTTCTTAATACTGTGCATTCACACTACACCTACTGAAACATCATTCCTTTATTTGCTTTTACACATCAACCTTAACTGTCAAAAAGTAGAGCTTACAATCAGAATACCTTTGAAATATGAGCAATCTCTTTTTTCTGTCATTTAGAATCAAAAGGTGAGGAACATATGCTGGAGAAGGGTGAGGAGGTCCAGAGTCAGGTGGAGACAGAGGGTTCACCCCCCTCCTCAGGCCCCAGTGGGTTGGTCATCTTTGGACGATTGGTGCAGAAACACAGTTATGTCAGTGCCCTGATCATCATGATGGTAAAGTTCATCATACTGATTTATTCATCTTTCACAATTGTGTGGAAAATAATGTTTGGCAGCAGACAAAAACGTACAGTATATGAGAATGATTTTTGTGGTTTGAGTGATAGAGGAGATGTAGGAGTAGATCTAAAAGAAGTTACAACAAAATAAACAAAAAAAGCATTAGTTACTAAGAAAAGCTACACACAAAACAGATACACCTGTATTTTGTGTATTGGCAGAATATAAGTTTTCCATTCGTTTGGATTATATAGTATTATTGATCTTAAGGGATGTATTAAGATTATAATGCATAAATAAAAACAAGTAAGAGTCAGATTAATGACATAAAAGTAGTTACAACAACAAACATGGCGTCGCATCATGTACAAGTTAGAGGCTGCTAACTTTCTCCTTAAGTTAAACAGGACATTATAATATCACAATTGCAGTTACTCTACATTAATGAAAACATTATTCTTTATATTCACACTATATTCTATTTGTATGGTTAAAATTCACAAGCTTCCTTTAATCTTATAGCTAATAGCTAGCTACAATAGACCATTAGCATTAACTTTGGCTGTTAGCTAGCTCAGCTTAATGGACGAAACAGTGCTAACCAACACTCATTATTCCAAAATCTCACAGAAACCACTTCCGCGCCTCAATAATATAAAAATTCTTGAACCTATGACCTGATCTACTCTTTGTTTCAGGTGTGGAGCATTACATACAACAACTGGCTGACCTTCGCCTTGCTGGTGTGGTCCTGTATTATCTGGATGATGCGGGACCGGCGCAAGTATGCCATGATGTCCGCTCCTTTCCTGGCGGTTTACGGAACCGTCCTGGTGGTCCTGGGCTTCCTGAGCGGCCTGCGCCTCAGCCGGGCCGAGCTTTACCCGGGTCTGCCCATGGATGTCATCATGGACTTTGACCTCAACAGCTACCACCCTGCGCCCTGTGTTCACCTGGGGGCAAAGGTGAGAAGGAGACAGAGACAAGAGGTGTCAATTTAATTAAAAAATGTATTAAGGTTGAAACGACACGATAAATTAAATTTACAAAATGATAAAAAATAGTTGGTTTTTTTTATAGTTTGTAATGGTCAGAATTTTTAAGCATATCATACCATCACACAGTAATTTAATAATCAACATTATTGCATAGTTTAGTCATTTTTATTTACAGAACAAAAAAAGTTAGTACCTAAATGTTTGACAAGAAAAAAAGGGCAAATGTACTAAATTCAAGCATTTATTTTAGCATTTTATGCCTTGAATATTATATGGAGTTTGGGTAGTTTTCATAATGTAGGTCAGTTGTTCCCAAACTCTTTTTGCTCAAGACCCAAAAATGAAATAATTTGTCTCGGTGGGACCCAGGCATTATGAACTTCACATAATCTTAATTTTTCATTGAAAATGAATCCATTTATAATATCTTTATGTCTCTCTTGCATGTATTTTAATGTAAATGAACAATGGAACTGTAAATTATCTTGAACAAAATAATTTTAAAAATTACATAAATTGAACAGATTTACAAAGTGACAAGAGTACAGAGCAATGACCCACAGTACATAACTTGAGTGTCGAGTTTGGTAAACCATTTATTAAGACAAACACACAAAGAATTAATCAGGCAGAGGTACAACATCTGTGAGGCAAAACCATGGTCAAAAATATAAGTGAGGTCAAAAAACACTAGAACCTAGACCTGAGACCAGGACAAAAATAGAAAATCAATATAAAATCAACATGACATCACCTTAGATCAGGGAGTAGATGTGACCCAAACAAAATGAACACAATAATCAAGAAACTGAAATTCAATAAAATTGTGAAAAATGTACACAACAGTAGCCAAATAATAAAGCTTATGCAATTCTTTTTGTTGCTTTTTTCCAATAGCACCATGTGAAAACAGGAGAAAGAGATCCCTCATATGAAATAAACAAGGCAATTGGTTGTCAATGTTTTTAAGGACATTAAGGAAAGGACATAAATCACACAGCCCTTAAAACTGCTGTCAGTTACGCACTTTCAGGCAAATTAATTATTTAAACTTTTCAGTCATACTTATGCACAGCTGGCAGGAATGCATTCACACAAGTTTTCTTCCTTCACAATAAGATAAGATAAGATCATCAGATAATTCTACTGTATTTATTTATTTAAGTATGGTGTTCTATACAAAAAAATATGAAAAAAATACTTAATCAGATTGCGTTATAGCATTTAGCTTATATATGATGCAATTTAACTATATATCTGTGCTTATATATTGCATGTTTTGTTCTCCTGATACATTTTGTGTATTATTTATGCATTTTCTGCAGGTGTTCTACACGTTCAGCTTTTGGTTGATGTTTCGTCAGCAGCTGAAAGAGAGACAAGAGGCTCAGATGCTGAAGGCTGAATCTCTAGATGAAGTGAAAATTATGCCACGTAAATTATTTCATAAGATCAACATTTTCATTTACTTTAAAGTATGATTATCACTTTTCTTTCCTTCTGTCTGATTATTTGTCACCCTTCTCTTCCACTCTCTTCTTTTTTCCTCCATTTCAGTGGAGGAAAGTCAGCCATCTCCTGTCGTTGTGATGTTGATATCAGGAGTCAAAGGGACACTTGTAAAATACTGGATTCTTTTCTGCTGCTCCATGTTTTTTGTCGTCAGCTTCTCTGGAAAGGTATACATTAACAGAAAATTCCCATCATGACGTTTTACTCTGAATAAAATTCCAAACACTGCTTTTGTGTCAATGAAACAGTAAGAAGAAGAAATTCAACTCTTAGACTAAGAGCAAAGATGCAGAAAAAATAGAATCCACATCATCATCATAAAAAGACATGCCTGTTCATCAATCCCTGTTATATTTAAATACAATATGTCTGAAATGAATTGACATAATATTGCAAAATTTGTCGCAAATGCTTCATTTAGACAGAAGAGTGAATTGAAATGATTTAGGTGGTCAAATGTCATTTACAAAGATATGTGAAATATCTGCAGAGAGTGATGATCCTGGATCTAAATGTGTGCTTCTACTGCAATAAATATTCCAATAATCTAAGGCTTTGTCTGTGTTTTACCTTCTCAGGTGGTCGTCTACAAGATTCTCTACATCGTCCTGTTCCTTTTCTGTGTTACCCTCTACCAGGTTTGTGAACTTCATATTTAATACCCACGAAAGACTAAAACTTATTTTATTGATAATGGTTGCAGCCTAAAAATACTCATATTGTATGTTACTTAATATTTCTCTTGACATTAAAGTATCAAGCTGCAGCAAATGACAATTATTTTCATTACTGTTTACTTTATCAGCTATTTTCACAATTTTGTACATTGTTTGTTTGTTTTTTTTGAATGAATACCAGACTATGGGGAAAATGCGGTTTATCCAAATGTGAGATGCTTCATTTGCCTTTTTTTAAAGTACAACCATAATATATTTATTGTCATATATTATACAAAAATATGAACAAATTCTGCCATTTGGGATAGGCAGTAGTTTAGCATTTTTTTAAAATTAAATATCACATTAATGAGTTATCATTTGTCTGAATAGCTGCAGATTAATTTGATGTCAACTAAAACAATGAACTGGCTTATTCTTGTTCCTTTTGTGTAGATGGATTTCAGCTGTTGAGTTTTTCCTATAAGATAAGAAATGAACTATCATGCCATATACACACATTCTTTCCTACTATGTATATACTGTAGTGTAGCGAAAGTAGTTTATAGCTAAAGGAGTGTTGTGTAACCACTCACAGCACCTTTACTACTGCTCGAGGTTCATCTTACACTCCTAACTCGGAAATTAGAGTCAGTTATTCAGATATTTGTTGTTAAAAACATTCACAGCAGCCACTGTATAAACCTGACTACCTACCTACTCGTCAATACTATTTTTCACTTAATAGTATTGATTATGACTCAAAAACACATACACAACCTTTTTTTTTCAGCTGTTTTTCAGATTTTTATTTCCCATCTTGTGTTTCTGCTGACCTTTTAGAAACGCTGTGTGCACTTACAGGAAGGCCTAATGGCTTCGATGATGACATAAGACAAGACATACTGAAGTGTATTATGGAAGAAATATGGACAACACAGTTGCTAATCATCTTAAATGTGTGTTAGGTGTTTTTTTGTAGCAGATATAGACTGTTCAGAACACTTTGGCGGAGTTCTTTTACTCCT
Organism: Apogon talboti; assembly: GCA_037367365.1. Taxonomy (NCBI): domain Eukaryota; kingdom Metazoa; phylum Chordata; class Actinopteri; order Kurtiformes; family Apogonidae; genus Apogon; species Apogon talboti. Next base: position 31,954,438 of record JAPQRQ010000026.1, on the reverse strand, counting down.
TAAATACCTACTGAGGTAGTTGTGTCTTACTTAACTGTTACTGTTTTATGCAGTTTCACACTTGTACATCA
>JAPQRQ010000026.1:31931772-31948593 GCA_037367365.1 Apogon talboti | reverse complement strand
AGTTTTTCATCCTTTTTCCATGAAGGATGAAGTGTTCCTCCGTCTTGTTAAGCTAAATAAACTCTTCAAAAACCCTTTGGATTCCCGGGAAATGCATTGTCAAAAAGCTGAAAACAGACCAGTTTATCTGAAAAGTTAACTTGTGGTTCCACAAACATGTCGTCACACAATATGATGCTTTGCTGTTTAACGATTTAGTTGAAATGCATTCAAAATTTAACATCACATTAATGTAGCACTAATATTTATCTTTATTCATATTTCATGTGCATTTAGCAGGAAATACTCATAATTTTATATGTAGTAAGTAGAATATTAGTACTTTTATTGGAGCAAGCGATCTGAATACCACTTACATTAGTGCCCTGGTTATGTGAAAAGTTGTTCTCCAGATTTATCAGTTAAGAATGGCTGTACATCACCTTTAAAGAGAATATATTCCTCATACCAAAATCAAATCAATGTGCAGAAGTGGATAGTATAATTTCTGACATTGCTGGATTAAAACTCTGTAGACGTCTTGCTACTGATGCTGGACCTATTGTTTTCTAAACTAAATACAGCAACTGACGTATAAGAATCATGTGGTTTCCGTCCTTTTCAGACTCGTTATGATGTGTGGCGTCGAATTCTGAAGAAGTTCTGGGCCGTGGTGGTCGGTTACTCCATGGTGGTGTTGATCGCCATCTACATGTACCAGTTCAGAAGTGTTTCAGGGCTGTTCAGACAGATTATGGGGATGTCCGAGGAAGGGTGAGTTTCTGTGTTTTCTGTGTATCTACCCTCTTATTCATGGAAACTTGACCTGAAACTAGACTTTGACTTTTTTTATTTTGCTCATCATAACGATATTTGCACATTCAGTTATTCTGGATCATGGAGGTCATTGAACATTTGGTGTAAAACTTTATCAGATGCAAATTATTAATCATATCACACTGTTTTACTGTGTCATATATCATAGTGAGGATTAAAAAGAGTTATAAGGTTGTTTTCCTGTGGAATTGTCCAGCCTTCGTGATCTTGGTTTGGAACGATACAGCACAGTGGAACTCTTTGCTCGGATCCTGCTTCCTGCAGCGTTTCTGTTGGCTTGTATCCTCCAGCTGCATTACTTCAACGCGGACTTCCTGACACTGACTGATCTGGACAATGTACCCGTACGACAGGTCTCCAGGTAAAACGAGAGGATATTCACTGAAATACACCTCACATTAAGTCATAAATGTTTCAACAAGCACAGCAGTGATTACATATTTAGAAAACAGCAAAACGAGGAGAGATTAGTATATTAGCCAAGTGTTATCTGAAAGCACATCGAGATGAGGCTCAAATTAAGTTACAGAAATTAAAAGCTGATATTTATTATAAAAGTATCTTTTGTCCAGGCTCTAACTGATGGTAAAGTTGCTGTTTTTCTCTTTGTCTCATTTGACTCATTTGTAATCTTCTTAATCCAGAGTCGAAGAACTCAAGAGTTCCATTGGTGTGGTAACTGATATGTAAGAGACGTCTTCATTTCTTTATTAATGTTTTTCTCTCTCTCACACACTGAATGTACTTTCTGTTGATAATCATCTGTGGTTTTATCCTATTGACAGTTAATTGTCTCGTCCATGAATATAAATACTTGTCTCTTCAACTTTTTTAATGTTCACACATCTCTTTTATTTAATTTCCAGCATTAAAGAGAACATTGAAAAGTTCAAAAAAAGGTGAGTCTTTTTTTATCTATTGTCGGCTCTAAGCTATTATTTCAGTTTATGTATTTGAATAAGTAAATGCATAAATAACATACGTTCATAGTTATAGCAATTAATTTATGTATAATGTCTTTGTGTCCTGTCAGGCTTGTAAAGGAGCAGATGGGCCAAGGAAAAAGTCAGGAGACTTTGGACAGTGTAGGACTGCAAACCTCCTCAGAAAAAGATGCAGAGGAGCAGGCGGAGACAGGAGAGGGTGAATACAGACTCTTTATTCATTTAGGAGTGGGTGTGGTTTGATGTACAGTACAGGCCAAAAGTTTGGACACACCTTCTCATTCAGTGTGTTTCCTTTATTTTCATGACTATTTCTATTGTAGATTCTCACTGAAGGCATCCAAACTATGAATGAACACATATGGAATTATGTACTTAACAAAAAAGTGAAATAACTGAAAACATGTCTTATATTCTAGTTTCTTCAAAGTAGCCACCCTTTGTTCTGATTACTTTTTTGCACACTCGTGGCATTCTCTTGATGGGCTTCAAGAGGTAGTGACCTGAAATGTTTTCCAACAGTCTTGAAGGAGTTCCCAGTGATGCTGAGTGCTTGTTGGCCCTTTGTCCTTCACTCTGTGGTCCATCTATCTCATTTAAATGAGAAGGTGTGTCCAAATTTTTGGCCTGTACTGTACTTGGGTTGTAATCTACATTTTTATATTAATTTGGTTTCACACATACTATACTAGATAGGACTAGGTAAAGGTGTTACCCCTAAATGCCTTGCAGTTTATCTAATAAAGGAAAAGGAGAATGACGGTAAAAATGTAAACAGTTTAGTTGTCCTATAAACAAGTTAATGTAGCAAACATGCTTCAGATAAGACTGTTAGCTTTTTTTGAGATCCACATTAAGTTCTGATTTTCTGGAAATTAATCTCCTGTTTTTATCCACGTGAGATCCATAGAAGTTGCATTTGATGTTCCTGTCTTCCGGTCCCAGAAACTGCCCCCAGTAGCCGTGAAGACCAGTGGGATGTGATCATAGATCGGGCCAGCCTGTTGCTCTTTCATTCCCTGTCTGGACTCTGCAGACTTCAGGAGCTCTGCTGGAGACTAATGGAGCTCCACAGCCTTAAAATCGTGTCCTCTGGTATCATCTGGGTGTCACTGCAAGAGGTGGGATGTTTGATCTGTGCACGTGTGTCTGTCATGTATGTTGTAGTCTATAAATCCTCCTAAGACCCACTGTCCACGTATGAGGACTAGAAATTCATAGCTTTATACAAAAAAAAGAAACAACTGTCCACCGCAAATGACATTCCATAAATTTTTTTAAGAATGCATCTGAAGAAACTGTTGCATCATGATGTTTCCAATATAACCAATTATTTAATTAAAAAAAGCCAAAACTCGAAAACCTGTGCGGCTCCTGGGTCTTAGGAGGTTAATAACTTTGTCAAAGCTACATCAGGGTTGTAAATGTCTGTTGTCTAGGTCTGTTGAAGAAATGTTAGACCATGTACCGTATCCAGTAAAACAAAAAAACAAAACACACGTAATGATTTTTAATGTTACAGGTTTCTCTGATGAACATGCTCTTCCTGGTTCTGTGGGTGTTTGCACTTCCGTTTCCACGGTTACGACCTTTGGCCTCCAGCATCTCTGCCGTGTGGGCCTGCATCATGGTGGTGTGCAAGATGTTTTACCAGCTCAAAGTCATCAAACCCCTTGACTACTCCTCCAACTGCACTCTTGTGAGTATTTATACCTGCTTGTTTAGTATGTCATGTTTTTTTCTGTTTAACTCAGCTGTGTCATTTGATATGTGACTTAGATGAGTTACTTTCATAACAGTGTAAACAGCACAAATCACATTGAATATGATCTTTTCAATTCCGATTCGTGACAGTTCCATACTCGGTCTGAAATCAGATCGATCGGATAATATGCATGTATGTCATCTTTATGTCAGGATTTAGTCCCGTCCAACAGCTCAGACTTTGGTGAGCTGAGGGGAAACATGGCTGAGCTGCTGAGGAGGTCTATTCTCTACATCGAGCCTGTGGACCCGGTCTACTGGTGCGGGGCTCTACGGAAGTGTGAGGGCAGGATCCTCCCCTGCCTCAGAGTAAGACCAACCAAAGTCTGGTTATTAGAAAAACTCTATATGTATCTATAACATATATGTAATGTTTATATAGCTTAATACATAGTATTTAGTCACCCAAACTTGGTTTGTACTCCTGTGAGATTAGACTAATAGCAGTTTAATAAACACATGTGAGGTTTCTCTGGGGGCTGTCATTGTTTTTCCTTCCAAAATTAAAATTCTGCAATAGAAGACTTTAGAGAGAGCATTGGAGACCACTCCAGTTTGTTTGTTTTTTTTAGCCCGGAACTGCATTAAAAGCCTCTAACTTGTTTTCTTTGCTTTTTTCCAAGTCTGAAACCACTGATTATGCATTTTATTTATGTTCACATATATTTCACATTTTTGACATTCTGCAAATAAATGCCAAATGACAATAAAATGTATTTGGATTTTGGGGAAATGTATACTAACACCTACAACTATATAAGAAGGTAACAAATAATAAATCTACCAAAAAAGTGTGAAAAAATTATGTATCTATGTCATCAATATAAAGTGTTCTATGGTTTTTTTAATGTCGTGCTATTGGGATCAGTTGTCTAGTAGTTTGAATTTTAGGATTTTTAATTTTATTTATTTAAACTTTATTTAACTAGGTATTTTATTAAGAAACATTCTTGTTTACAATAACAACCTGGCAACTTATTCTTGTAAAGTGTTATGTCATTATTACTGCACAAGTAAATAAATAAAAAATAAATGTATGTCATTCTTTTAACCATAGCTGCTGTAAACAGAGTGTGGAAACATTAAAAATGAATCTGAAACATTCATTATTTTGTGCGCTACAGAACCATCTGATGATTTTGGGGCTGCTGGTGTTCGAGGCCACTGTCCATCGTCACCAGCTCTACTTCCGTCTCCATAACGACCTGAAGGCCCCGCCCTTCAGCATCATCTTCCATGGAATCACAAGGCAGCACCTGGATCATGGTGTCCTGCCCTGCATCAAATACTTCATCAACTTCTTCTTCTACAAATTTGGCCTGGAGGTATTTTGTGTCATTGTTGTCACTTGTGAACACATCTGACGTTGACTTCCTGACACCCACGCTCTTCTCTACAGATCAGTTTAATCGTAGCAGTCAACGTGATTGGTCAAAGGATGGACTTCTATGCTCTGCTTCATTCCTGTGCCTTATTGGCCGTTCTGTCACGACGTCGCAGGAAGGCTATAGGAGAAGTGTGGCCTAAATACTGCTGCTTCACAGCGGGGCTAATGGTGCTGCAGTACCTGCTCTGCATTGGCATCCCACCTGCTCTGTGTGTCGGTATGAAAACTATCCCCATGTTACAGTGTTTGTCTGTACTGGACAGTGGAGACAGAAGGATTCAGACCCATCAGTAAAAGTATTAGTGTGAAAATATTTCATTACAGGTAAAATTCACTCATTAACCACTGGACCTCAAATGTAAAGCCAAATTGGTCATTGTGCAGTAAAAGGTCCTTCTCAGTGTATGTGTATTTTACTGCTATAGATGTTAAAGGTTGGGCTCATTTGAACTACTTTATATACTGTAAGGTAATTTAATCTACTGCTGCAATGCATATTCTATGCATATTCTATAAGGTGCATCTTCCATCAATTTTTAAAGAGTTTATTAGGCTCAAGAGGGAGAAATATTTCTTCACCCACTATGGAAAACTTTATTTGCCTTTGAGATATGGTGAGTAGAGATTTAAAAGAAAAGGTTTAAAATAGAAATAAGTCATTATTGTTTAATTTTGTAACATATGTTTAGTACTAAAATGTTTGAAAAACTTAAACCAGCACTGATAAAATCCTTTTTGAGATTTCAGATTGAAAATTTGTTTAGCTTTTAGTGTTTAATGGTACTGGTTCTTGTTTGATGACTTTAACATTCACCTTAGTATGACTGGCTTTTATATTATACAGGTTTTTCAATGAAAGGAATATATTCAGATGAACCATCGCTGGTAACGCCAATATTTTGATTAATAACTGTAATGTAATGTTATACATCTTATTTTCCCCAGCAACTTTAACTTATAACACTATAATTGTTGAAGTGAAATACATCTACTATTGCTAAATAAAAAGTACAAATGAGTAAAACCAAGGAAAGAAGTAAAAATAAGCAACAGGAGGTTGAAAAATAGTATTGCACATTTTGTAACATAACTCTTTTTGAGATGCATTTGTTTCCTGTTTCTTTTTTTTTTTTCAGTGAAACTCAGAGACGACCTTTCAACATTGCCTGCCTCGTCTGGTCTGTGAATCTCTTTTCATTTTCTGTTTTTCAGATTACCCCTGGAGAACTGCCTTTAAACCACTAACCTCTAATATCATCAAGTGGTTTTACCTTCCTGACTTCGCCATGAGTCCTAATCCTTCATTCATATTCTGTGAGAATACTTCATTTGTGTAAAAAACATGAACATCTGAATATTCCACATATATTGTCCAATCACCTTCTCCCTCCCCTCCAGACGACCACCTGTTGCTGCTCTGCTCGTCCCTGCAGTGGCAGGTGTTTGAGGAGGAGAATCGGGCGGCGGTGCGACTGTTGGCTGGAGACAACGTGGAGATCAGTCGCAATCTGGATCCATGTTCCTTCAACCAGTTCGTACCAGTCGACAACTTCCTTCACTGCAGGTCAGGAATTCCAGAGCTTCTTAAAACTAAGTTGTTACTGCTGCTGGGTATCACTCAGAGTTTGAACTGCTTCCTAAAATAATAAGATGTGATTAATTTTAATGCTCTTCGATTTATTTGCTCTTTCCCCTCACTGGATAAGAACAGGACATAATCTGTACACCGTAAGTGTGCACTCAGTTAAACTGCAGGCGGAGAATCAAGACTCCTCCATCTTGTTGGTTTGTGGTTTTTGTAGGATCATTAAGGGATTAAGTTAGATCTTAAAGTTATGTACATTGTCAAACTCATGAAAGCTGTTCTGGTAAACTGAATTTGCTGGATAAGCACTTACAGGTGTCTCCTGTCTCCATGATAGACCAGTATCTGTGTTAATGTCTTTTTTTTCTTTCTATGAGTTTGTTGCATTTGACATCTGTATATGAAATGTAAATTACATTTATTTGAAACAGAAAGTCATTTGGCTTCTCTTTTAATACTAAATTAGTGTGATTTAGTTAGGTACACAGAATGTCTTTTTTATGAGAAGCTTAACACAGTTTGGAAAATGGTGATACTTTGCGAGCCATAGTGTCTTATTTAGAAATTGGATTGGATTGTTTTTTTTTTTTCATATCTGATAGTAAAGTTAATACATTTTAAGATCGTAATCCACAGAGTAACAAAGTTGAAGTGTCTTATAATTTGGATAAATGTGTTCATGTTCTTGATTTAATTTACGCAGTTGTTTGAACTTTTAATTTCCTTAATCGTTCCTTTTATTGTAGTTATTTAGATCATTATTAATTATCCACGTTTCTTACTTGTGATACTTGGTACCTAAGATTATTTTTATTTGACTCAGCTATATATTAAATGGGATTAGTTGACTATTTTTTATTTGTTGGTAGAAGGTGGAGACATTTAGGGTCTTAAAAGTATTTAGAAAAAACAGCTAATGAAGTTGAATATTGAAAATGATCTGTAGCTGAAGCCTGTAAGTTTATGTGTACCTATAAAACCAGTTTTTGTATGAATGCATATGGAATTTTCCTTAAAAAGATTATAAACCTCTGTTTTACTGTTTATATCTTTAATACATAAAATGTAAAAGTAAAACAATCATCCTGATTATTGAGGTACTGCACGTCCATATTTATTTATAGCACTAGAAAAAGCCATAAATGTATTTTTCATAGTACATTTCATTTTTTTTTGTCTCATTTGACACTTGCTGCATGTTTGTACTAACATAATCTTACGTTTTAATGTAATCTTAGGCATTTTTCTTTCCTCTCTTGTCTTCAGGTGCTACCTTGATATGGTGAAGGTGTTTGTGTTCAGTTATTTCTTCTGGCTGGTGCTCTGCCTCATCTTCATCACCGGCACCACCAGGATCAACATCTTCTGTCTGGGTTATCTGGTGGCCTGTTTTTACTTCATGCTGTTTGGAGGCAGCGTGCTGATGCAGCCTGTCAGATACATACTGAGGCTGTGGGACTGGCTCATCGGATACACCTGCTTCGTCATCGCCATGAAGAACCTGCTCTCTGTGAGTGAAGACATTGGACATAAACAAGACCTTTCTTATAGTCTCACATTAACCCTTTTTTTTTTTTAAATTCCATTCTGATTCTCTGATTTTTTTTTTCTCATTTTGATTGTTGTTCTGTTGTGTTTGTGCAGCTCGGTTCTTGTGCATACCTGGACAGTCTGTTGAAGAGCGGCTGCTGGTTAATTCAAGCCTTTAGCATGTTCTGCACCATTAAAGGATACGATGTCCGTAAGTATCAGTGACAACATTGCGATGACACTTCATGTTTCAGAAAGTCTGCATGAGTCTGCACTCTTAGGGACAGGGAAATTATTTTGGAGAATAGTACTTTTAGTCTCAGGAATCTACCTTGAAAACATAGCTTTGCAAATATAGGTTAAACTACAGTGAAGCCAGCCTTGTTTGGTGGAAAAAGAGCCGCCTAGAAAAAGTAGTTCAAACCAGGGTAATAAAACAAAACAAATTGCAAAAGTGACATATTTTTATATCATGATGATAATATTTATCACAATGTACATTTTCCATTGTCTTTGTGGTTTATTTTGTTTACATTATCAGTTAAAATGTGAAACGTATCAAGAGTAAAGAATAAAATGAGTCCGGTCATACACTTCATCAGTGAAATCACTAATTGTATTGAAAAACAACTGTAATAAAGAGAGGAAAAATAAGTCCTACATCACACACTTAGGAACCTGTGACTTTGTCTTGTGAGATCTTGCTTAGTCTTATTTGTGCCTTTTATGTCATTTTTTGCTTCTCATGTCTTTTACAAATAAAGCCACAAATAACTGTGTGTGGTCTTTCAACTTGAAAGAAATTATAATTGTGAGACCCTGTCATCTCTAAATGACATTTCTAGATATCAGTTGATGATACTAGTTTGCCTGTTACCATGAATTTTAGCTTTTTTTATGTATAAGTATTTTTTTCTATTTCTTCTTTGTCTATATTGTAAATGAGGCCTCTATCGCAGTGTGTTACTGACTTAAAATGAAGGTGCAATAAATATTTGAAATTGCTGGTTAATTTAAGGTGTAGATCATGTGTAAATGACATTGTAAGGATGATGCAATATTACAGCACAATATAATACAAAAAGTCATATCCCAGCAAAACAAATGCCAAATGTAAACGTGTCGTGTATTGTTCAAGTTTAGGTTTGAAAAAATGATAACAAAATATGACCTCATCTAAAAAGGAAAAATGTTTAATTTTCACCCTTTAAAATGGAACATCACTAGTTTTGTACCATCTGACTGGAACAATGAGTCAACTTGCACTTTTTTTTAGACATGGATGATTAGGATTTAAAAGCCTTGCATGTAGATTGACAGGAATAATAATGTAAGACGGATATATTTGTTGAGCGTCTCCTTTTTGGTCTGTATCATTTGTCTGAATGTTACCAATAATGTGACCGTTTTTGTGTCTCTTTCAGCTGATCCTGATGACAAGTGTGAGCTTCCTGAAGGCGAGGCCGGTATCGTCTGGGATGCAATCTGTTTCACCTTCCTATTGGCACAAAGGAGGGTTTTCCTCAGCTACTACTTCCTCTACATCGTGTCTGACCTCAGATCCTCTAAAATACTTGCCTCAAGGTATAAAATCTACAAATACATAAACAGACGTAAAGTGAGTTTTGCATGTTGGGTCAGGCAGACAAAGGACAGGGAAAGGGTCAAATCTAACATTAATTCATAGAAATCCAAATCAATCTATGAGGACAAAGGTTTTGAGGATATTAGTGGTTTTCTGTTTTTTTCTGCAGAAGGTTGTAAAGTCATGTTCTTCTTTACTTTAAGAGGTGCGGAGCTGTTTGAAGCCAAGGTGAAGAAGCAGGTAGCAGCCCGACTGGAGATGGAAAAGAAATCTGTGGAGACGCTTAAGAAACAGTAAGAAACATAAAACAGTAAAGAGTCAGTGTAAAGTACTCTTTAACAACAGATATTTCATGCATAAATAAATGAATGATTTGGTACTGTTTGGATTTACAACTTAAAAAATGTCCTGTTTATCTTTGATGAAAATATGAACAATAAACTGTCAGCTTACATCTCAATTATCCCCTTTTAGGATGGAGAAAATTAAATCTAAACAGAGGAGTCGACCTGCGCCGGCAGACACACCGGGTCCTCCTGCTGATCCGGTGCAGATTGAACAGGGTAACAAAAAGTATTAGGCAATTCCTTTTTTAGAGCCAAGTGACTAAGCAATGCTTTATTTGTAGTCACAATATCCTTCACACTGTAAATACACAGTAAAACCAAAAAATCTACTTCATTAAAACATAAATCCTCAACATCATTAATTATTATTTATTATTTCAATGTGTTATTTAATATGACCTTTTATCAGTGTAACACATTTTCTAATGTTTTGATTTGACGGAGTTTAGTTCATCATAATTATAGTCAGTACATTCTGATACATTCATTCAATCTTTATACACCCGTAAGAGTTAATATACACTAAGCTGGTCAGTATTTTGAAGTAAACTCAGTGAAGGGGTTTATATCACAGTAATGACCAGCTTGTTGTAAATGATCTGTATTTTGAATTTGGGATGAATGTTGTCAGTAGTTTTCAGAATAAATGAATCTTGTTTAGCAGTATTCATTCAATATCTGTACATTGAAATGATTTAAAGTTTGTTGACGAAAAGAAACATTTCTTTTATGAAATGGCAACTTATTATGTTTGTACTTTATTAGTTTAGAATACAAATAACATTAAAAAGGCTACATGATCTGATTATCTTGTCCTTAAAATAATGAGCACTGTATAAATATGAGGAATTACATTTTCAGATGAAGAGGAAAAAGCAAAGAGAGATGCAGGAAAATGGTGGAAGCCGTGGGTCTCAAAACCTGGAGGTGAGCGTCAACAATACAAAACCAGAGCAAATTATCATAATCATAATCGAAGTATGAAGGTGCACTCTCATTTCACTCCTTTTTTCTGTCACAGTGGAAAATAACTGTGGGTACCATCTGTTTGAGAGTGACAGTGAGGAGGAGGAGGAGGAAGTGACCGAGAAGAAAGAGGAGGAGCAACCCAGGAAGAAGAAATCTGCCTTTCAGGTGAGGATCAAAAAAACACTAGTTCATCAGTTCAGCGATTTCACCGTCTGGTGTATCAGATGTATGTTATAGGACATAATTATTTGTCTATGATATCCCAGTTGGCCTATGAGGCGTGGGTCACCAGCTCCAAAAATGCCCTGAAGGACCTGAAAAAAGAGAAGAAAAAGATCAAGAAAGAGGAGAAGAAGAAAGCAAAGAGAGAGTTTCAGAGACAACAGGGTGAGAGAGTGACATGTATATGTGATTATTTATGTTTTCATATCTGATTCCATTCAATTTAGATCTGACACTAAATGGCTTTTCTCAAACTTTTTTATTATGTCACCAATTTGTTTATTATTATTTTGGTCATTACCGTTCAGTCTCTTGAATATTTTTTTCAGTATCATTTTATTAATTATTTCCTTTGTTTCTGTTTATGTGTCAATGTTCCATCAACATCATCAACATCTATGAACAAAGTGTTTCAATTTGCATTAATATATACAGTATGTTATCTTTTACATTTAAAGCCACATAAAATGCTGTAATATGTTGATTTATTTGATTTTGTTTATCTAATTTAAGTTATTTCAGTTCATGATACATTTTCAGAGACACAGCATTTGTCACAGTTCAGTTCTGTTCAGTGAAAACAAAGAGCCCACAAAAAGCCATCATAAAAAATGTGCTTCTTTGTTAAATGAAACTGTAAAGATCAGTATTGGCCACACTAAAGCACTAAATCCAGTTTCATCACTAAACATGGAGTGTGAATGTATTTTTTATTATGGTTGTTTACTCCAGATGACATTAAAGCCCTTAGGCTTATTCTAAACTATTAAAGTTTGGTGATCATTAGAAGTTAGTCTGTGAGATGTCCAGTCGTAGGATTTTGACAAGTCGTTGTTGAAAAGTAGTTTTTCTGCTGTAAAGATGTCAAATGCTGGACAACCTCCATTAGATTCCATTGAAGATACTTAAACGGTGAATTTCCTTTTGTCAGGCATTGATCGAACTGACTCAAGTGAAGATGAACTTGAAGAAAGTACCGTGGAGGAGGAAGTGGAGGAAGAAAAAGGTAAAGAAACAACACATTCAGGTAAAAGGTAAACCAGCACTGTACTGACCTGTTATTATTTTATTGTTCTGTTTCTGTCAGAAAACATTCTGCAGCGCGTCGTCAGCACCCTGAAGTTCAGTTGGGTCTTCATTCAGTCGCTACTCGACGACTTGACGGAGGGTCTGAATTCCCTCTGTAAGGACAACCTGGACATATCGAAGGTTCTGCGCTTCGAGCGAGCGCTACTCAACCAGCAGCAGAAGAAGGTGGGATGAAAGGATGGAGTCAAACAGCATCAAATCTTTTATTATTGATGTACTTACTTATAGTAACATGACTTTACACATTGTATTTTCTCTGTAATTTCTTCGCTTTTGATTACTTAGCTTTTAATTATTTGGATATTTCCCAAAAAGTGCAATACAGTTTGTTAGTAGTTATTGGGTAAAGGAGGAAGTTTGGGTTTTTTTTAACCTAGATATAGTAATAAATCATTTTTGTTTACTTGCATTGTGTGACAAAGTGCTTTCCAGAGACACATTTACACAGAGATACATTTTAAATTACAAATTAATATAAAAGCCTTTATATGTATTTACTGTGTAAAAGAAGATTTTAAGGCGGGTGTTAAAACAGGATGCTGACCTTAGAGATGATTCCAGTCACCAACGGAGACCTGTAAGGACAAGCAGAGCCTCATCCATCAATCCGAACACACAGACACATCCAGGCTCCATAAATCCTTGATGTATTTCAAAGCCAGTCCATTTAGTGTTTAAAAGTTATCAATAAAATATTAAAATCAATATGAAATTTCGCAGGATGCCAGTCTTCGTTGGCGAGCACAATGGGAACGTGTTATATTGAATAATGATCAATATTTTTTTGCTGTTTTTTGAGTTAACTCCACCACTACATAGTCTTTTTTTATATAGAATTATGTAATATATAATACATATGAGAATACAACACTTTGGAATGATGTAAATAATTTTGCATTCAGGTCTGTCAGGTCTTGTGATAAAGTGTTATTTCATCTTTTAGTTCAATAAAAGATGTTAATACGTTGTCTCTCAGTGCTGTATGATACAGTGTTTCATGTTGTCCATCTTTTTCTGCTTCAACTTGCTAAATTACAAATATTTCACATCTTTCTGTTTCATTTTTCTTCCGTCACTCTTCAGGGCAAAGAGGTGAGTCAGGAGAGCGTGAAGCAGTTTTATGAGACCTGGATGTCCCGACAGAACACGCTGTCATCTCAGGACGACCTGGACGACCCCCTGCCCACCCCCTCCTCACCGCCCATCCTCCCCTCCTCACATCACGCCTACATCAAACTGAAGAACCAGGCATCTAGGGTCTCCTGGGGCAGCAGCGTTTCCAGGTGGCTGTAATATTCATCTTTACGTTTTCATTTCTTATTTTTAAGTTCGGTTCATGTTCGGGGGTCATTCCATGCCAGCTCATGCTTCCGATTTTCTTTAAAACATTAATGCAATGGGATCTTGCAAAATCCTAAAGCTGCTCTGTAAAACCTCTTTTAGTGATTAATGTTGGAAATTGATCCCCCAAAGCTAAAGTTCATCATTCATATTCTAAGCCTGAAAAATTATTTTTCACTGTATTATGAAGTTTGGTCTTAGCCCTACGGACAATCTACAACATGCATTAATGTAAATTATTTTTGCTAAAATCAAATTAGTGTGAATAGATATTTTGTTAGTTTTCATTGTCAAAAATTAACTCGACATTATTTTGGTTCTGTAAAAAAGAAAATTAAAAATTTTAAAGACTAACACACACTTTGTTAAATATCACATCAGAAAATGAAAAACCCACATTTTGTCTGTATATTTTCCAAGATTATTAATTATTTAAATTTTTGTGGGAAACTTAATATTAATAACAGACATCTAGAAAATTAAAAAGTGTCATATTATGCCTTCAACATCTAATGATTATTTTAAAAATAGCTAATTTTCTCATTGGCTGTAATATTAACTTTAATTTAGGAAGGTCCCATACATTTTTCACGCATTTTTTACTAGAAAGTCCGTGAAATATATAAATTTACAACTGCTAGAATAACCAAAGAAATATAACGTACATACACAGTTTTGTTCTTCCCTGACTCGTCACGGTTTCTTCAGCTGTATGACAGATGAGACGATGCTCGGCTCTCGACAGCCGACTCAGGAGGAGCTGGATGAACCTCCTGCTGTGTCGCCTGCTGCCGTCCAGCTCAGACGGAGGTTCATTAAAACTCCTCACATCGACATGTCCTCCTTTGAGACTGATGAAGTTCCACCAAGGTGAATTTCAGCACTACTCCAAAGTGGTCTTTTTATTGGCAAATAACATTTTATTACAATTTTTAACTTAATGAAAATCTTTAGAAGGACTTTATGGTTTTATGCTTCTGTTTTAACTTTGTCCTTTTCTGTTAAGTCTTGAAGATGCTGCTCCTGAAGAGGGAGATCAAAAAAAGGACGAAGAGGACGGTGAAGAACAAGAGGAGACAAAAGAAGAGGATGAGGAGGAACCAGCAGAGGCCTTTGAAATGAAAGAGGAACCGTTGGATGAGGAGACACAGCAGAGAGAAGAGGATGAACCTGCTGAAGATCCTGAGAGCATCTCATTTGATTTCAGGGAGACTGATGGAGGCAAAAGCCTTGATCTCCCAGAATCCCCCAGGCCTCTGAGTCAGGAAACAAGGAACCTCACTGCCAGCGAGCTGCTGCTCAACAAGTCAGTCCTCTGCAGGAGAATGTTTTATTGTGCAAAAGATTACAGGAACATCATGTCAGATAAAGCTCATGTCATCCTTTCTTCTTTATTCTCCGTTATCCTGCAGTATGTTTCAAAACGATGAAATCTCCGAGTCTGAGAAATTTTTCAGGACGTTGCCGAGGCCTCTAAAGCTACTGTTTGCTCTCTACAACACCATGGTGTCCAAGTCAGAGATGCTGTGTTACTTTGTGATCATCCTGAACCACATTGTGTCTGCGTCGTTCCTGTCCCTCATCCTGCCCATTCTCATCTTCCTCTGGGCCATGCTGTCTGTGCCCCGACCCACCAAACGCTTCTGGATGACCGCTATCATCTACACAGAGGTAACGTGTCATGTTTAAAAGTATTTTTAAAGTCCAGAAGTGTCATCAATTAAACATATCCATGTGATTCTCCTGCTGTGGAACAATCTGCTGTTAAGAGTGCTTTCCATACTTGGTGTTTTTTATCTTTTAAAGCTGCAGTAGCTGAAATCAGGGGGAAAAAATGCCAGATTTTGATATTACATACATCCCTCTGCACCTCTCTCATATTGGTCTAAATAAAAAATCCAAATATTAACATAGATCACTAATAAACTGCTCTGTGATAAAGTCAGGTCAGTTTTCCAGGTGTTGATGTGTTGAACCACATCGTCACATCACATACTTAACATGAACAGTGAGCAGTGGAAACCCCATCACTGACTCACAGGAGAGATTTTCTACTGCCCAAAAACAGTTGGATAGTGTTATTTTATTCTCTTACACCACTTGACTTACAACAGCACTAAAAGAAAAAAAAAACAGAACCACTGAAGCTTTAAATAACTTTAACAGTTTCCTTAATAAGAATAGCTCACGATGAGGAGAAAGCCTCAATTACTATAGTGAACATTTAAAGAAGCTTTAAGGAGACTTACAGGTATTTGTGTTACAGATTTTATTTTACAGAAATCTTTATTTCTCAGCGTAATGATTAGTAAACAGTATCCTTTTGGAGTCAAAAATTTCATTATAACCTTTTAAAATATTGTATTAATATATTAGTAGCTCCACTAGTCTGAGATGAAACAAGACTTCTGCACAGTTTTCAGACTTTAGAAAATGGAAGATTTGAGCCAATCAAAACAGGTCTTTTCAGAAGAGGAAGGGTGATTGACAGCTGTAAGGGCCAATCATCAAATCAAAACAAAACGCTCCTTCCTATATTAACATACATTTTTGTCCTAATAGGCTCTTATCAGTTTTATATTTAGTGTTTTGTATTTTAAAGTAACTTTCCATGAACTGAATTGATTTACATGAAGTTTATCTTGCAACTCCAATAAAACCTGTGTAAACCATTAAACCAAATCTGGGCTCCATGTAAGAAATATAACTGTGTATTTCAACATTACGAGCTTTGAGTCAAATCTAACCCCTCTAACTGCATCCTGTCTGTTTTCTCTCAGTTGACAGTTGTGGTGAAGTACTTTTTCCAGTTTGGGTTTTTTCCCTGGACCACCTCTGCCTACCGTGGCATCAACGCTGAGCGACCCTTTGCTCTGCCCAACATCATCGGAGTGGAGAAGAAGGATGGATATGTGCTGTTTGACCTCATTCAGCTGCTTGCATTGTTCTTCCACAGATCTATTCTGAAGGTATACATTACATTTATACACAGTCGTCCTACCTGCTGCTGTATGGCCAATCACGTGACTAATGTGTAATTTGATTTGATTTGATTTGATTCAACTTTATTGTCATTGCACATGTCACAAGTACCAAGCAACGAAATGCAGTTAGCATCCAACCAGAAGTGCATAGCAGAAAATTTAATACAATGTACAGTATATACACATTAGATTGCACAATTGCACTATATGTATGTGTGTGTGTGTGTGTGTGTGTGTGTGTGTGTATGTGTGCACATG
>JAPQRQ010000026.1:31907122-31923709 GCA_037367365.1 Apogon talboti | reverse complement strand
TCTCTCTCTCTCTCTCTCTCTCTCTCTCTCTCTCTCTCTCTCTCTCTCTCTCTCTCTCTCTCTCTCTCTCTCTCCCTTTCTGTGTGTGTGTGTGTGTTCATCAGTCTGCCATGCAGTTCTTAATGAACTATGAGGCAGAGGATATTATTGTTGCAAAGATTAAGAGTGATGCCAGTCTGCTGTGGAGCATCAGCCCAGCGAGTCGAGAGGCCATGATCCATGAGCTGAACAACTCCTCCCACATATACATGACCTTAAGGTGGACTCTGCTCAGGTCAGTGTCCTGTAGAACAGTACAAATATCATTTTTTTGTGTGGTGGGACAGTACTGGGACACATTTGAGACAGGCCTGTAAGTTGTGTGGATCCATCTTTGCATCTAAATATTGTCCCCAATATCTTAAAGTTATGAACATGTGATAAAGAAGTGCAGTTGTTCAGGTTGGAATAAAACTAAATTATTCCACGCCTTTTTTGCATTCAAAGAAAAGTAATAATGTTATTTTATTTTGACAGGTGGCAGCTTTTTGTGCAGATATGTGGTTTGTGCGTGTCTTGTGTTTTATTTATTTATTTATTTATTTAAATTCTGAGCTCCTGCCCTCCTCAGGAATGCGTCCATTTCAATGAATCCAGAGACAGTTGGAGAACACACTGTGAAGTATGAGGACAAGGCCTTGAGGGAAGGGATCGTCCAGATGCTCAAAGGAAACGGCACCAAACCAGTGTGAGTGAACACACACACAGTACACAATGATTTTCATAGTTTAAATTATAAATTATGTCTATCATTTATTTCTTCTTTTAAAATCTTAAATGATCAGAAAGAATGTTTAATAATAAGAAGAAAGGGAATCTAAATCAATGAATTAAACTGTGAGCACACATGAATTCCTCATAGACTTGATTCTGTACTCATTTGTTACAAGAGCTTTGCTGAGGTGTTGTGTGGAAAACTGGTGTAAGAATGCATTCCTCAATAGCAAAAAGATGTAGAGCAAAAAAATGTAAATGATTTTCTACCAATATGTTCATGACACCAACCATTTGATTAGTATCTGTAATTTAGTGACAGTAATTTAATACATAGAACTAGTCTCTCCTCCTTGTGCATGCAATATGTTTACATAATCAGTTCAGTCTGCATTTAACTCATGTGGTCTTAATCTGTGTTATTTCATCCTCCAGGATCATTCATTCTCTGCTGCCAAAGTTCCTCAGGGGTCCAAAAGGACCTGAGTCTAAAATGGCAACAAGGATGCGAGTGGGTTAGTGACATTTACTGTACTTTATTTTATCTACACTTACTAACAAAATGTGTAGTTACTGTCAATCATGTGTTACATCTAAAATAGATTCTGTTTGCAACTATTTTGTCGACAGCAGCTTTATCCATTATTTGGAATATTTCTATTCTCATTGTGATGATCACCAGTGGGAGTGGACATTTAACCTCTAACGTTATCCTCGTCTTTGTCCCTCAGACATCTCAGACCGCCCAGACCTCCATGCGCTGGCTTTCTTCAGGCCCTTGTCTGTCAAACTTCAGCAGGTTCAGGGACCAGACCAGGAGTCAGACCAGTGGTGGGTGGTGGAGGAGTGTTCCCCAGCTCAGACCGCATCCACATTCAACTGTCACAGCATAGAGATTGTGATTTTCAATGATAAAGTCAGCCCGTCCAGTCTGGGTTTCCTGGCAGGACACGGGTAGGTAACAAACCATCACATTAGAAAAGAATCTTCATCTAAATGTTGAGACTGTCTTATTAAGTCCTGCTTTAATTTATTTATTTTGACCCTCTCCTTCTCTTCTTGGATTTGGTGAACTGTTTTAACTGTAACAATGGCCTGTTTTGCTTTTTTCCTCTCTCTATCATGTTTAGTCAATCTATTTTGCTGTATTATTGTTTGTCTGTGTTGTTAACAGGCAAAAATGTCCAATAAAAAGAGAGTTTAAAAAAAATCTGTATTCTAATCCGGATGTAAAACTCTTCTAATGAACTTATTGATCCTGACCTCTCTCCTCTTACAGCATCGTAGGTCTGTACATGTCCGTGGTTCTGGTCATCGGAAAGTTCGTCAGGGAGTTCTTCAACGGCATCTCCAGGTCCATCATGTTTGAGGAGCTGCCGTGCGTGGACCGCGTCCTGAAACTCTGCACGGACATTTTTGTCGTAAGGGAAACCGGGGAGATGGAGCTGGAGGAGACGCTGTTTGAAAAACTCATCTTCCTCTACCGATCGCCGGAGACCATGATCAAGATGACGAGAGAGAAAAAAGACAGCTAGAACTGAGCCGTGACCCACCCCACCCACTGGAGGAAATGGAGAGACTTTAAACCACCTGACATCCATCGCTCAGAGCGGATGTGTACAAGCAAATAAAACTTGGTGCAGTCCAGCTGAAGTCATGTACACTCTAACATGAGTGCATTTATAACCATTTATAACAGAAAAGGAGCCATGAACATGTGTAGTTCCATTACGTTCATCTTGTCTTCTTTTTACTAGTTGATAGTGTTTCTTTTTTATCAGACAAATTTTTTGTACAAAGGTGTTTTTACGTTAAATATTTTTATTGAGCAATCAGGTGTAGCATATATCACAATAACATATACAGAGCTCGTTTCAATTATTTCGAATTGTGCTCATGACAAAGAAAGAAATATAAATCATCCAAAGGATTAATTAATACAGTAGGCACAGAGGTGATATTAAGTAAGTAAAAGAAAAAAAAGAAAACAACAAGATGCTGAACCTTAAGACATAAAAGGAAATAGTATAACAATTATATCAATTGAACAATAACAAAACAGTTGGCCAGGATCCCTTCACTCCTAAATTGCCTACAAACAAAGGTGTTTTTACCTGTATGCTGACGGTTTCGGCCGTCACTTCAGCCTTCTTCAGAGCTGTCAAACTCTTCCGGGTGTGGCGTCCAACACACCTTTTTAGACGTCTAACACGTCTTTTTACACGTCACACCCGGAAGAGTTTGACAGCTCTGAAGAAGG
Source organism: Apogon talboti (assembly GCA_037367365.1). Lineage (NCBI taxonomy): Eukaryota > Metazoa > Chordata > Actinopteri > Kurtiformes > Apogonidae > Apogon > Apogon talboti. The sequence goes on along the minus strand of JAPQRQ010000026.1, from coordinate 31,920,696 downwards.
CTGAAGTGACAGCCGAAACCATCAGCATACAGGTAAAAACACCTTCATACAAAAAATTTGTCTGATAAAAAAGAAACACTATCAACCATGAACATGTGCTCTGAAATAATATATCCTGAAGGCGTCACATCATTACAGCAAGTTAGTTTTTACTAGTGATGCATCAACTGTCAAAGTTTTTTTTTTTTTTCATTTATCCCCCCCCATAAATCTGCATTATGGAAAATAACAGTTTTTCATGCCCTTTGTGTTGTCACATTGTGTTTGCATTAGTGTTAAAAAATCCATATCCAGATTTTTAGACCATAGATTAACACATCCCTAGTTTTTAAACATCAAAAGTATCCATTGTCACCAACATTTTTCTCTTATTTGTCAGAATTCAATGGTGGAATGAAGCCAAATACTTTTACTCAAGTGCTGTACTTGTGTATAAATATGAGCTACTTACACTTTACTTGAATAATTCCATTTTATACACCTTTTTACCTCAACTAAGCTACATCTCAGACAAATGTGCGACATTTTACTCCACTACATTTGTCTTAAAGCATTAGTTTCACATCAGATTAGTTTCCACCTGTTTCCTGTCCATTGAAAACCACAAATCACTAAATATATTGATGTTAAATGTTTCTGATAAACTTAAGGATCATAGATTATGAAAATTCTCCTCCTGCTAAAGATGAATAATATGGAAAATGCTGAAAAAAAAATACCACTACAAATAAATCTTACAGAATATGATGCTGGAAAAATAGTACAATCACTGCTTTACTTTTCATATTTTAAGTTTCTTTTGGCAATAATTACTTCCTTAACATTTTGAAACATAACGTTTACTTGTAGTGGAGTATATTTGGTGTAATAGTTGTACTTTTAAAGAATCCAAATACATCTCCCGTCTCGTCTCTTTTGTAATTTGTTCCCCGAGAAAAAACAAGACTGACCGTTCAATACTAAAAACAAGAATGTTAAGATGTTAAAGAATGTTAAATGACTGTGTTAGAATAGCTTTAAAAGGCACTTACAAATCGATCTGGCCACTAAAAAAATGTGCCTGTACTTATTTATGTATTGTCATTTTCATTGCATGCATTTTAATTATGATTTCCGATTCAGATTTCTACTGGTGTAAATTAAATAATCCGTTGCCCAAATATTAACATTCTTACAGGGATAGTACACATTCAGCAAACTGTTTATACACTCATGGATCAACACACACACAAATACAGTACCTCTGTAAATAATATGTTTCTGTATATGCCTGTAGACTAGTGTACTGATTAGTTTATATCAAAATAAAAATGTAAACAATTCAATGTCTGTTTTTTGTGCTTTCGACGTTGAATAACAGGAGAAGGAATACAAAGACACGAAGAATTCTACTATTAATACGACTTTAATTACAAATCAAAGGGAAACATAACAGCAATTTCATTCAGGTCCCGGTCCCTTCCACAGACGATCTGGATGTCATCCATCTTTACTTTTATCCACAGTAGGACATCATCAGGACATCACAACTTCTAGAAAAGGATTATCTACATCACAGGATCACATCCTGAGGGAGAGACAGAGCAAAACAAACACATTTACCATATATTAGCTTTACAGCCATTTTTACCAAATGCTAATAATCATCTCTAGTTGTCATGGACAGGAAAACTTGTGAAATAGTGATACACAAACATTTTCAAAACTACATTCATGAACCAGAATGTTACCAATTCAATGTTAGTGGGAAAGGGCTGTCAGTTCACAACAACTGTAAGGAGTTCCAGATTCTTAGCCTCTGTAGATTAGGTGACAACTACAGGGTTAAGGTCAACTGGGAGACACTGCATCCAGTCTCATTTTGCACAAGGCTTTTCTGACTATTTTTACCCACTATTCTATATGCAATGGAGGTCATATCAAATGAGCTGCAAAGCGCTACAATAATTTTGTGCTACCAACCACAAAAGACAACTAAGAAAGAGGGTCAAATTTGAAGGCACATTGTTAAGATGACGTATGTCCCTAATGAACATAGATATTACATGCAACAGTAGATATTTAAAGGCAACTTCAGCAAATATTACAAGAAAAAAAGTAATATGCTATTTAGGACACATCCATCTGCATATTAATAATGTGCAGCACTTCTGTTTGGACAGTAAAGGGAACTTTCTCAACAGAGAAGCCATCTCTGTTAAAATGGAACAATGACCTAAAAATCAAAAGTCCAGCTGAACTCTAATTAAGTGCTTAGTATCAGTAAAATGACACAAAACATCAATATCTGAACCCTTTGCAAACATTACACACCCAAGTGATATTATTATGTTGTAGTTGCTGTCAGCAGAGATGGGAAAATGAAGTTTTGGGTATCGTGTCCATACAACTTGTTGATTCAGTTTTCACATTTTGATGAAAGCAGTTATGGGTCTTTTACTTAATATTGTATCATGGTCTGTGCTTTGACTATTGTGTGATAAATTCAACCGGATCTAAGGGCTCGAGTACAATCTAATATGCCATGTCAAAGTCTAAATGGAATAAATTATCTGCCAGGCTACTTTTAACAAAAATGCTGTATTAAGGTGAAGGAAGCCAGACTTCTGCACCCTTTCCTTCACTGTCTGACAGGTGTCAGAACAGGAACAGCTCTAAGCCATGTTGACATTGACATTCACGCAGGCAGCGGTCAAACTCACTCATATTGTTAGATACATCTTAATTCGTGCCATCATGGTATGTTATAATATGTTATGATCTTACATGCTGCTGTTTTGGGTTTTGCGACTTTGACGCTGGCTTCTGCGGCCTTCACTGCCTCGGTTTTGAACTGCGGCTTCAGCGCAGCCCGCACCGCGTTGGCGCAGATGCTGGAGAAGCGAATGTAGCTGCAGAGAGAACACACTCATTAGCTAGCTGTATGCTAAAGGACATGCAATAATGACAGCAAACAAACTAGACAAACACGTTCACTACTTTATAAACAACTAGAGCGCCACTTGTATTTGAAGGGAGAGTAATGCATTTCATGCTATTGCAGTTATTAGCAACAGTCCTGTGTTAAAGCGCATGTCAAATGAGCTAACTAGAGCTAGCATCACAGCTAGCTCAATGAAGGATTTAGAAAGAATAAAGATAAGGACATTAAATAAGTATCTGGTTGGATAGCAGATCTCTAATTAAAACTCAACTGATCAACAACAAACACAAAGCTCACTGCAAAGAACGTTATTAATAGTTTTACCTGAGGCCTGCCTGTCTCCAGTAAGCGACCATCTTGACTGTGTTGCGGCTTCAAGGACAGTGCGTGCGTGGTGACGTCATATGCGGCACGTTCCCTTCAGTCCATCCAGTAAAAACTATGCTGAACCCTGAATGACAGCTCTGACGGTTCCTCGTCCCGCCCCTAACGAGAACAAATGAGGGATTTGTATGTGGCATTCATTGTTTTATACTGTATTGATTTAGAAGAGAAAGGGTTGAATAAATTGAAACATTACGCAACATTTATTATCAAAAACTCTGAACAAAGTAAAACTGAGTGTGTAATGTTTTACACAATGGTCCTCAAGTAATCTTTGAGAAACCTTCTTTGTTTGAACAACTGTCAAAAGTGAAGGGAAAAAAGAGATAAAATAGAACTATAAACATTTTGGAATGTTCTATTCAGTAAAAAACAAATCAAGAAAGGATAAAAGAATAATAATAATAATAATAATGGGCCTAGTGTTAACAGTACAAGGTGTTCCTTTAACAACAGTGTTATGTAATCATATAAAAATTATATGAATATTTGTATTATTACTATTGATGTAATGCATAATACCTAAATATTTTAAAGTAACTTGACACAAAATTAAAACTTAATTGAGGTGAGTTGTAAGTTAGTTACTGCAAATTCTTTTCACCAATGGAGGTTTTACACTGTGTTTGTGATTTACTAAATACATAAACCCTGGATTGTTCTGGATATGAGTAGGCAATCCCATTATAAACCAGAGTAAAGCTTAACTATATCTGTCATTATGTTGAAGATATCTATAATAGCATTTATCATAATCAAAAGTTTATTCTTTATTCTTTATTCTTCTCTCTTTAATTTTTTAACATTTTTGTGATTAATAATTTCATTGAGGTTTTATCCAATTGTAATAGATTAAATGTTGATTAATTAATTAATGAGAAGATAACACACACAATAATATTACTAGTGGAAGTATCATTTCATGATGTGATACAACTTTAGTTGTACAAGTGACAATAAAAGGCATTCGTTTAAGATATTCAGTACACATGCATTAATTTTTAAGAGATGGCTCTAGGGTTTGGATTAGGGTTAATCTGCTGGAAAGTGACACCTGTATGAGCCTGGCATATGTGTCATAACCCATCAAGACTCACAGACTTTTTTCAAGAAGTTTTATTATCTGTCTGTTAGCTTTTTATGGTGTATAAAACGGTGTATTAATATTTGAAGGACTGTCATACTGATTATGTTTTTTGAGTTTTATTGCAGTGTCCAGGGTGTCATGTCCTCTTTCTGCCACCAGGGGGCGTGTCGTCGCCACGGCTCAGTTGAAGGCTTCCTGCCTCGGTCCCTCCTTCCTCCTTCGGTCACGCTGTCATTAGTCGCCGGCTCCCGAGCTCTGACAGAAAACCCCGTTAAAATGAAGATCTGGTCGTCAGAGCACATTTTCAAGTGAGTAGTTTTCTGTCCGTAACAATGTCTCTTACGTGTCGGCTCGGAACCCTTTTAAAACCATGTAGAAACATGTCCTGTGATCAGTTTAGTAGTTCTTTGTACCACCCGCTGGTCGAAGCCGCTAGCATCTTTAGCCGCTAAAGGTTGAGTTAAGTAACTTCAGAGAGTCTTAGAAAAAATTACCTAACCATTCGTTTGTTATGTCACTAACATAATTTGCAAACATTCATATTCAATTTTTATTGCCTTTGGATTATAAGTCCCACAGTCGATAGTTTTAACAATTTGACATGTTGCAAATACCTCATTTCTTAACTTATTAGTTAACGCTAGCTATTTGATGCTAGCTTGCAGAGGCTAACGCTAACAGCAGGTGACTAGCTGGCAGTAGCTAATTACTTAATTTTCTAAACTCGTTTAATCTTCCTGGACTCGAGTGGATAGTTGCTGGTGTGATTTGTGTGCAGTATAATCACGGGAACATGATCTTCCCTTGATTCGTGACGGTATGTCCTGGGATCAGTCATGTTACATAACTGTCTGTGAATGACAACAGGACGAGATGTGATTCTACACAATGATCGTCTGTTTTTGTTTTTTGTTTGGTACTAACTCTTAGCCGTGTGACAAAATACATTCCATGTTCACCGACAGACGTTTCTGGAAATATCTATGAGGATGATGTTAGTCCGGGGGGCGTTTCTCCTGCTGTCAGTCTGAAGCTGGGTTTTAGATTTAATCGACTTTAGCTTGATATCTACTCTTGATCTTTTAGCAATTTGCAACAGAACACTTATGATGCACCTTTGCACACAAAAAAATCGTAAATATTCCATCATCTATTTATTTTTTTTATTTTTTATGTGTTAAATCTCCGGGCTATAGCAATGTCACCATATCCGATTTCCTGTTTTCCTCGACTAAGTATAATTTAACCCTGTTATATAAGTTCAAATATATGTATTTGCAGCGAGACAGATGAAATAAAAAAGACATATTTATCCTTCAGTTTTTACGTGTACTGTTAATGCTTTCAAAGTCCCTGACCTTGTTTATTACTTGCTAAATTCAGTCAAGGTAGTATAATGGAAGTACAAGTATAATGTATTTATGACAATAAACTATAAATCATAAATGAATTCTGTTGTTATCATCACCTCTTCCTTTATTGGACTGATTTATATTCTTAAAGCTGTTGTATTGTGTATTTTTATGTTATTTACTCTATTTGATGTTTTTATTCTGTTTGATTAATTGATAGCTAAAAACACAGAGCCTGCAAAGTCTCAAAATGACTTTTTTTTTCTTGTGATTATTCAAACTAGAAAATCAACCATCATGTGCATATAATAATTCATAGAGGCTCCCTATGAATGAGTCTGAAAAAAATCTGTACAGTGATTAGAATTTTAAACATAACTCATTGTCAGCTGTATTGTGAGACTGAGAAACAGCTCCGCAGTACGTGAGACCATTTCTAACATTAAAATGTTTGTGTAACAGCCACCCATGGGAGACGGTGACCAATGCAGCGATGCAGAAGTACCCCAACCCCATGAACCCTAGTGTGTTTGGTGTGGATGTCCTGAACAGAAGTGTGGACACAGATGGACGGTTACACAGCACCAGACTGCTCAGCACAGAGTGGGGACTGCCTGCAATAGCCAAGTCTGTAAGTGTACTGGCCAATCGAGGTTATCACAAGTTAAAACATGAAGAATTTTTGAGGCTCATTTGTTGACTAAAAATTAGAGTTGCTTTGTGGAATGACCATGTTTTTATTTTTACCTAAAACATCACCAATGGTAGATATGTATGTCTCTTTATGTTTGGTCTGCCCTTGTTGTTGAGGTAGTTTTTATATTTTTTTCCAAGTCACCATATTGCCTGTAGTAGATTGTGGTCAGCACAGACACATCTACACTTACATTCACAACTGTAGTTGAATTTGATTGTTCAAAAACCCTGAACCAACACCTTTAACTGAAGTTTATAATGGAACTTGGTGTTGTCGCTCATCTTCATGACAGATTGAAGCCTCTGATCCACAGCATCTGCAGTTTCAAACCCACTAGAGACAGTGGTTTGGTGAAGTGCTAGTAGCTGTTTGTGCAATTTAGAGTATATGGAGATACTCTGTAAAACAAAGGTTGCATGATCAATAAGGGGAAATATCCAGTAAATAAAATCTACATTGGTATGTGGACAGGGTTCAAGTCTGAATGATTTTCTTTTCCTACAGATCATCGGGGTAACAAGAACGTGCACATATGTCCAAGAGCACTCAGTAGTCGACCCTAAAGAGAAGACCTTTGAACTTAAATCTACAAATGTAAGTAAATGTACTAACACATGGATCATCTTTATTAAAAGTTAGAAAAACACACATAAAAGCACAAACATTGCAGGCTGCTCAACTCTATAGTTTATCAATTTCTATCTGTGATTTTAGTTAATTACTAACTGGATCATCTACTTAAATTATTGATCCATTTATTAAATTACTTGATTATTTAATGTGTTTCACGTAATTTTTGTAAGCATACAAAATGTGATGATGAAAGCAAATATTCAGTATTTTAAGACTCAAATTAATTAATCATTATTTAATCAAACTTGGAACCTTTTTTTAATGTTTAAGTACATTTGTAGTCTGCAGTTGAATAGAGCTGTTAATGTCATAATTTGTGTGTTTTCTTTGCTGTGACAAGTTAACATTAGTTTAAGGATGTATGGAAAACATTTTTACATGTACTCCTCTTAAAATGCAGATTTTAAACAGATGATCTGAGTTGTTTTATGAAAATACTAAAGCCAGCTCCTTTCCCTCCATCAGATCTCCTTCACTAACCTCGTGTCTGTAGATGAGAAACTGACCTACAAACCACATCCACAGGATCCTGAAAAGCAAGTGACTTGGGTTTTTTTTATGTTAATATTAATCTCAGTGTTAATTAATGTTTTATGAAGGCACTTTTGCTTCTACTTGTTAAAGTAGCTTTCATTTCCAAAACGATTAATAAATGACACACATGAATTGCTGTAAAAAGGAGTATTGTTTTACGGTTTCACTGAGCAGTTTGTTCAATCAGAGATGACTTTTTCATCTTGATTCCCTTTTATGTTTATTCTTTTATTATGTTATGCTGAGTAAAGTGAGTTGGGAAAAAAACACTCACATTTCAGGTGCAGATGAACTATATTAATCCCAAAGAGGAATTCATGATGTAACATGTAGGCCATTGATAACCATCACTTTTTCACTAAACTGTGCGGCTCTAACATCTGGTGGACTTGGATTTAGCTGTTCCTCTTCAGATCTACCCAATCTGAAATAGCAGCTGTAGATATACTGAGTTTCTAAAGCCATGTGTGCAGCAAAAACGTGTATATTATAGTCCGAGAGAGATCCAGAGTTGTCATTTTTGCTGTCCTTTGTTGTGTATTTAGGACAGTGCTGACACAGGAGGCTCTGATCAGTGTCAAAGGCGTCAGTCTGAGCAGTTACCTCGAAGGTCTCATGGCCAAAACCATCTCGACCAACGCTGGAAAGGTGAATCCACCTTAAATCTCCTGTGTGTCTTAGTAACATCCCCAACCCTTGTCTGGTGTGTAACTCTGGTGTTCATTGTGTCTCAGGGTCGGGAGGCGATGGAGTGGGTCATCAGGCGACTAAACACGGAAATCGAGGAGTTGGCGGCGACGGCTCGTGGTACGATGCGCGTTCCCATGGCAGCAGCCGTCGTAGACAAATGATCCTGGCCTTGACATCATGAACCAATGGACCTCTCAAACTTTTTCCCCTCAAAGGGGAGCCGTCACCTCATCTGCCAGCACAGCCTAAACACCACAACCCCATCGTCTACGTATGTTTGCGTGTCTGTGTCACCGGACCTCGCCTCTTGTCGACTGTTGATGACTGTTAAAGAACTAACAGGGTTGAATTGGACAGCACTTGAAGCTCATGGGACTTTGTCTTGTGATATTAAAAAGCTCTTTTTTAAAAATCCACACTGTGCCTCCACACTATCATCAACTTCCCCCTGTTCTCCCTTTCTCTTCTCCATCTTAACCTTTTCATGCCTTTTTAATATTCTTTGTTACTTCTAACATGGGAAAGAACTGACACTGAGAAGCTGAAATCAAGTCACTTTTCAGGAACCTTGTGGGCTGACTGAACAGAAGGTACAACAACATCTAAAGTAATCTTCACTCTGACTTACAGCGTGACAAATACAGGGTTAGTTTTTGGAATGTGTGTGGTCCACAGTAGATGGTTGAACGGAGCCTGTACAGTATGAATACACCAAGTCGTCCTGTTTTTAGTTAACAACTTTTACTAGAACGGACATATGGGTAAGACAACCTTCAATGGAAACCAGTTATATTCCTTGTCAATCCAGTTTTGTATGAATGTGCTGGTCGTAAAGGCCAGTGTAAGTCAGAGGATAAAGAAAAGCTGGTTTGTGGGTGAACACTGAGGATCCTAGAACAGTAAACTCCTGTAAATCAACTGTTCTGCACGTGCCATGTTTGTTTTAGGTTTTAGCAATTTACTCTTACTGCCATCAAATGTAAGTCTTATCAGTTTTTATTTTCTAAAATCTAGTTTGGGTTCAAGGGACCAAATCAGTCCACAGCACAGGAGCAGAAGGAGGTGCTGATGAAGACCAGTCTGGGCTGTCTATCGGGGTTAAGTCTCTAAATTTGTTCTCGTTGGACTTGGACATCACACCTCATGCAGATGCTGGTTCTTCTGCTGACAATGTTGGGGTCACGTGAGGTCAATCTGGTCTAGGTTCTGGTGAAAAGTGACTTGATTTCTCTTAATCCTCCTTTAGTCTTTTCACTAACTCTGATAAGATGCTGTATTGTCTTGTGTTCCAGTATGAGAATGTGCATACTTGAATGTTTAACTTATTTTTTGTGTGCTTGCTAAATGTACTAACATATACATGAAGATAAGAAAGGAGCATAGTGAAACGGCCAAAACAAGATATTTTTTGTGAATGCTCATCATTCTAACCATGATACTTGTTGAGAACTGCAAAATATTTTGTATGGAAGTTGAGAACTAACCCAAGTTTGTACTTATCTGAAGATTATTCTGCTTGACAAGGTTGTTTTCTTGTGATGGGCTCCTTTATCTCCATTTTGAGAAAACTAATAAACAGTTTGTTGAGGTAACAAGATGTATTATCATGAGAAAATGATTGAAGTGAATGTTGTCCCTCATAGAAAGTCGTCACCATAAGAGAAAACACACTTTTGATTTCTTGAGGTAACACTATGAATGAACCTGTTATCATGACAAAAAAATCTTTGTTTCTCAACTGATCACTGTTTTGAAACTGATCATGTTTGGTTGGGGTTTTTTTTCCATACAGTATAAAGATGGGTTTTATTTATGTTTATTTAAATGACTGAGGCTGTTAAATAACTCTCATAGCTCTAACCTTATGGCGTGTGTGAGTAGCAGTGCATTTGTTTCCATTTCTTTTCCCAGGTGTTTCATTCTAGTCCATTTTACCTTCTTCCACATTTAATGTAGGTCACAGATCCACAGTCACTCCTTAAGTGTTTGTTCCATTTTCATCCCCTCATCTCTGGACAAATGGTTTACACTGAAGGGGTTTGTGATACAGTTAAAGTGTTTCCTCATAGAGCTCATCACACGTCTTGCAGATGTTTCAGTGTTAAATTGAGGCTTCCTTTTACAGGCTTGTTCAGGATGTTTCTGTTTAATGTCTCTGCTCAGTGCATAGAGTGTGATGTTTTTTCTATGGGGGAACACATGAACAACAGACAGTGGCTGTAAATAGGCTTGTATTTATATTTTGGTGGTGTTACATTCCAAGAATGTAAAGATGTAACAGAATCTAGAGTGCACTCTGAAATGTTTCCAAATAAAGAGATGTCATTGTTTCATGAGTGGGGGTTTATATGTGTTTTGTGCCATGTTAGGAGTCATTATATCTCTCCTAAAACAGGAAAATGTAATAGATATGACCAGTTAATCAGACAAAATCATTATATTTTATCAGAATTCAGAACATTTTTTTCCTTTGTAGTGTTACAAAGTTCAACTGGACTGTTTTTGTTCTTGAAAACATTATATGTCTCATGAAAGAGATTTGATCAGTTGTATTTGCTACAGACTTCTAAACCTGTAGGGGGAGTGGTCTGTTTAGGTTGTTTTTCCCATAGCGTTAACCTCATAGCATAATTACCTAAGTCATATTTTTGGCCAAATTGTGACATCTTTGTAACTTTACTCTTCTAACTCTGCTGATTCATTTTATGCAGGTATCACAGTTTGGCCAAAAATATGACTTAAGACACATGAGGATAAGGATATATGAATGACCCTAAGTGTCAGGGTCGTTCAGAAGGAGTGGGTCCTTGTCCAAGTCCTTCTGGAGGGCCTTGATTGATCTCAGGTGAGTTCAGGTGTGAAAGGTTGTTTGTTGAGAACTGTTTGGGGAGGTTGTTAAAGTCAAAGTCAGCTTTATTGTCAGTTTTGTCATATGTATGTCGCATACAACAAACTGAAAGTACAAACCTCTAAGGCCTCCATGGTACAAAATGAATGTAGTAGAAAAAATACAAAAAATAGAATATAACTATGAACAGGTACAGTTTAAAATGTACATGTGGTGATGACCTTGGCAAATGAGAGCTTACATTTTTGTACATCTCTTTTCGTTTGGTGATATTTAAGGTGGTGTTACAGCTTATGGTGTGAGTTTCTGCAGGAATGTTTCTTTTTTTGACATTTTTTAATCTCATGTCAGTTACTTTAACAGGTCTATCATACAGTATGCTGCAGACACTTTTGTGACGTCTGGGTGCAAAATGTACATTCAGAAAAAAAATATATCATCATATATCAGTTTTTTTAGCTTTTTTCTCTATAAAACCACTCAGTTCTGCTCTAAACTACCAAATGTTCAATAGTTTTCAGAATTTTAACCCTTTAAATGCCACTTTAAAGGGTTACTTACTATTCATTAAAAGAGTCTATTTTTGTCAAACAATAGCGACATCTTGTATTCAAACTATTTTAAAGACTTAAAATCTAGAAAATTATTGACCTTTTGGTAATTTTGAGCAGAGCTAAAGTAGTTTAAGACAATTATGCCAAAAAAAAGCGAGGGAAACTAATAATTATACAATCCAAACTATAAGGAATAAATGTTAAATGATCAAATATGACAAAAACAACACACAACAACAACAATACACAGTATACTGAATAATACCACTAATAATAATAATGATAATTTTATTATTGTATTGCCACTGTCTGAAATTAACCAGGAGGACTGAATGGACTGAATAAAAAACACTCCAGCAGCCAAATCTATATTAGGTTTGATTTTACAATTTAAAATGTTATTAAAAATGCTTCAGTAAAACAACTTGGAAAATTATCATATAAAGTCAAATATAGGCAGTACTCTGTATGAGTTGTCTCATTTCTCTACAAGCAAAAAGTTATAAAAACAAAAGTAAAGATGTTATTTAAATAGCGCCAGGTGTATTATATTATGTGTGCTGTGTAGTCTGTAGTTTTCAGGATTTTCTATCACTGCTTTAATCTGTGTGTGTTTGATATAAAAGTATAATCAGCCCGTTTATTTATTTGGATATTTTAATGGTTTTATTTTGTAATATTCAAACAGTCTTATTCATTCGTTTTATTTCAATGTTGAACTTTTTCTCAGTGCTGCTGATACAGTTTGATTGTGAGTTTAACCAGTTTCATCTACTCGTGTACAAACGTCTCCTTCATAATCTGACCCAGGTTTTTTTTTTCGTTGCCCTCCAGCTGTTTGTCACTTTGTCAGTTGAAGCGTCCGTCTGTTGTCAGGACCACAACGTCTGAAGCAACGGCTATAAATCCCTGTGAGGAACAAAAGCCAAAGGTAAGTCAGGAAAGTTCTTCTGTTCCATCAAACAGACGTAAAGGTGTGTTTTTACTGACGCTGACCTGCTCCACCTTCAGATCTGACTTCACCAGCTCAGCATTTTTCATTCTGGGTAAAACAACACCTTGGCCAAGTTGCTCTAAAATACAACAAGCACAAAAAGCCAAAAAAAAAAAAAAACAATAACGAGAACAGGAACTATTAGTGATTGAATGCTAGCAACATTATAAACAAATAAAAAAATCTAAATAAACTCACTGTTGATAGTGGGCAGGAGTGCCATCTTTAGTCCAGTCTTCAATATTTTTTCCAAAGGTGTCGTCTGCAAACAGATGATTATAATTATTTACAGTCTGTGTATTATATCATAGATTCTGACACTATTTTATATAGTTTTACCTTGAATGTTCCCACTTCACTCCCAGCCAAAGTTAGTATAAAACTGTTATAGAGCAAACAGAATCATCAGTTTCAGTTTGACTTTGTGACCTTATCGATCATTTGCATTAAAACACTCACTTGTCCATCATCACCGAGCCTTTCAGTCGTCCATCACCAATCCACATTTTACCACTGATGTTTGCAACCTGAAAGAAAAAGGATCCAGTTGGTTGTTATAATAAAACAGTATAGATGTAGTTTATAAAGATGCCCAGAAACATCTTTAATTATTTTGTTTTGTCTGAGCAGTAATGTGAAACCCAAAGATAGAAAACAGGTCTGAGATCAGGAAAAAGGCCTAGTTTTACTAAATGAAAGGTTAATACTTGTCTGTGTTTGTTTTTTTTTAAATTAATCAACAGTTAAATGCAGTCAGCACATGAAACATTCCACTAAAGTATCTAAAATCCTTCAAATAATGTACACTCATGGCCAAAAGTTTTGAGAATGACACAAATGGATTGTTTGCTTAAATGTAATTTATTTGTCACTAAATT
>JAPQRQ010000026.1:31882744-31896306 GCA_037367365.1 Apogon talboti | reverse complement strand
CCTCATATTACTGTAATGTAAAATGTTCTAGAAAAGAGTGCTCTACTAAGGGAGGCTGTTTTCAGTTCCCTTTAATTTGAAACTGTGATACTGTATTGGTAAAACACTGGGATTTTCCACAGTACCTATAATTCATTTAAGGAAACAATTATGTAAACTAGGTATCTACTTTTCTGTGATAGTGTGCAAGGAATTTATTAAAATCCAACATTTCCTAGCAATGACAATGATCTTGTCATCTACAGCACTTCTAATACAGTATACGTAAACTTAGTCTGATTAAAAGGCCCCTTAATTAATTTTATCACCAGACAATAAACTCCGCCCCAACTGTTGATGAAGTTTTCAATCTGCCCCTCTGACTTCTGCTTAGTGTATAGGTTCTCTGAAAGTGTACAGCCTTAAGACATTTCCATCTTAATGAACACTGACAATACAGAGGAACACTGTAGGTGGACAGGAACAGTTTAACCTTTTAACCTGTGTCCCTGAGGTCTGGTGTTTATTTCTATGTGACTTGTTTTGATTAAGTGTTACTTAGCAATAAATACATTAGGATGTTCAGAACATGTAGGACCCAGCAATCCCTCTTAAATTAATCTCTGACCCTTGACCCCTGTGGGTATTAAATCACATCCACCAATCTGAGTGTACTTTGTCCAATGGTAGCTTTGGAAAATGAATGAATACAGTGACTACAGTATGTACTATAACAATAACCATCAGTGGATAAATACATGCATAACATTTGATTTTATGAGTGAAATTATTCTTCTAAAGTGCCTTTTGCTTTGGCTTTAATATGGTAAAAAGACAGGGAAGGTCATTGGGGGTTATTGCTGCATTTATCTGAGATATTTGATTAAATAAAAAGGCGTATTTGCTGATAATTAACACATTCAAGAGGCCTGTGGATGTGTGAGTGAAGCTACAAAACTACAAAATAAAGCTTCAATTCTGTGTGAAAAATATCTGGATGAAGCGATTTATGTAAGAACTGTGACTCTGAGCGCTTGTGATATATAAGAGTCACTGCAGACAAAACCTCCAGCAACCTCCATGACTGTCCTCCACACCCTGTCACCCTGCACACACAACCACACACACACTTCCTCTTTAAGACACACACTGTAACCTCTATCTTTCTCTTTCCTTCTCAGACACACACACACCGAGTCTGTCAGTACCGCTCTCTTCAGTCTCCGGCCCAGCAGATCTTTTTGGGCCACAGGCTGATTAATGTGTTTGTGCACCTGTCACTACTCATGCACTCATGTGTGTGTGTGTGTCTGAAAATACAACTGTATTAATGTGTGCACCACGCATGAGCATGTGCGACTTATTTAGCAGATAAAGTGAACATGATAACGCAGTATTGATATATTGTAAATTCACAAAGAGACATACAGACTGTTTCATTTCCTGTTTTCCTGCCTTTATTATACCTGTTTTTAGCTAGTTTCTATGGCTGCCAATCGTGAAACATATATAGTATTTTGTAGATTTGGAGCTTTATAAACACTGGATTTGGGAAGAAATTAAAAAAGGGTCATTTGATTTTTTTAAAACATCCAATTATGACACCTTATATTCCATTTTAGTACATACAGACTGATAGTAAACAAGTTTCTATTGCACAAAACCTTCTATTTATTTGGATAAAGTGAGTAAAATAGTTGGTTGCTCTCAAAATTAGTTCATCTTATCAAATATGACTTCCCCAGCAGTCAAGATTGAGATTAAATTTAAAAGTACAGATCAGCAAAATATGTAATACTGATAGAATTAGACTTTAAGCTGTATGGTAAATATATTATAGTGACATACAGTAATAGAATTTCCAATTAATTGTACCAAAGTTTTATATTTTCACAGTAACATTGTGTGTTTTCTACATTTTATGACAGTAATCACTAAGGTTATGAGGACTGTTTTTACATGAAAGCTTCAGCTGTAAACATTAACGTTAATTTAGTGGATCTACTATTATGATTTTAAGGTCCTCTGTCTGGATAATTTTTTACAGTGTAGAAGTTCAATAATCCAGTCCAATCCAATAGGGCTGATTTAAATGGTTATACTCATTGTGTAAACTATAATATACAAAGCAGCGATATGTATTTTTTTCTAGAACACAAGCCAATTAGTAATAATAATTCTGCACTGGTAATGATCATGCAGCCTTTTAAGAGAATCATGTTTTGGTTTTTCCTTTTCTTTTGTTCCTCACCTCAGTCAGAAAACGGTTTAGGTTTTGTTTAAATGCTTTTAATTCTCCCTCCATCCACACAGTCAAGACTTTCACCAACAAAAACACAACCGATGATGAAAGTCTTTTCTCCAAAATCTCAAGCACATACGCACACATTTAGACTATATACACACACACACATCCTGTCCAATTACGGTGTCCATGGCAACTATCAGAGATTATTGCTCCCAGTCAGCGCTGCATGGCTGTTAGACGAGGATATAAGCCTCTCCATATCTCTGGCCTCCACACACACACACACACACACACACACACACACACACACGCACACACACTGGTTGTATACACTCCCCTCTCTGACTGTGTCTCTCGCTCACACACACATCCAGGCTGAATTAATCCTCCTCTTTGTAGCTTTGGAAGCTAAATTGGTCGCCCCAGCAACCAATCTTAAAGCCCTTTCACAGAAAAAAGCAGACTGAAAATCCATTTTGTCATGAGAAAGTAGTTTAGAAATACATCTACCTATTATGATGCAGGGAATGTCAATTTTAAAAGCAGAATTTAGAATCAGTCATATCTCTAACAATTATATTTGCTATATATGTTCATATACTTGCAGCTGTGCGTAAAAGAATTTTCATTTTTGCATTAGCTTTGGGTGTATTTTTGCGTGCTTGCGTTTTTTTTTTTTTTGTTTTTTTTTTGCGCGCTTGTGTGACATTTGCAGCCGATCCTCTGTCCCAGCTTTGGCCCGGGGTTTCTGCATGTGATGGGGGAGGGAGAGACGCCTCAAGGACTCTCCTCGCTTCCTCACCGTCCTACACACTCACACACACAAACACAAACACACACACACGCATGCACATACCCCCAGACGTGGATGACACACACTCACCAACAAACACAGTGCTGGCGTGAACGCAAATAGCAGCTGGCAAAGCAGCACAGGCCAAGCATGAAAATATGCGGAACTTTCTCTGTCCTCTGGCAGGTTTCTAAAATTAAACCTCTCCTCAACGTTCTGCGTTTTTGTCTTTTTTGTCTTGGTTGATGCTTTTAAAACGTTGTCACGTTTTTGTTAATATTCCGCCTCTATCTGGTGTGTCTTAAAATAAACGCTTGAAATAAATATTGCATTCTTTCATTTTTTTAAAAATGTTTTTACTAACTGTTTTAAAGCTTTACAGAGGAAAGCCTCCATTTTCCAGCTCCACTGCATTTCTGCAAGCAGGCTGCAAAAAAATTTGATGACAGTTTTGCTCAGCCGTGTCACAGCAGATTATGGAGGCAAAGATGAGGGGCTTCGTATTCCTATGGATTAAAGCTGAGTGGAAAGAAATAACTCGATCTCTCGTAGGTGTGGCCAAAAAAAAAAAAAATTAAAAAAGAAAAAAAAAAGGAAGATGAATCGAGCTGTGGGACTGAGTGCATGGTGCGTTTAATGGCGTTTTATTTTACTGTAAATTAAACGCGGATAAACTGCGTCTCGGCGGAGCTGTCCGTGGTGCTGCTGCGGTGCTCTGCAGAAGGCCAGCTGCACAATGTTCATCATATCAACAACGAGTTGCATCTCTGCACACACCGATGAACATGCTCATGCACAGTCAAGATGTTAAATGAAGAGGAAACTTAAAATCCTCTGGTGGTGGCGTGCAATGTACACCGACCTGTTATTCATTGGTATGATTTTATTTTTGTGAAGAAAAAGATCTTTTACGAGTAGATTCCATTTCAATTTATAGTTTTATGCATTAATTATAGAATTGGAAAAACCATTAAACGTAGACATGAAAATGCATTCAACTGCCCAACTGAAGCGAGTTTTTAATAGAGTTTTTTTTCCCCTGAGTGTAAAAATGCTGTCGTGCTGCATAAAACCCCCTGAGGTAAAATGTGATTCGTGATTTTGGGTTAGCTACAAATAAAACTGATATGACAGCTCCCTGCTTACTGGTAACTGTATTTATTAGATACACGCATTATGATGCGCATCATGAAGGTGGATCTTTTCATTAAAATCCTTCGAAAAATATGATTACAACAGATATTTACACGTTTAAGAATGGGTCATTGTGTAGGAATAAGACAGTTTATAGCATAATGGAAATATTACAAAGCAGCATTTGTGATCAGTTTAGCGGGATTTGTTTTGCTTAAGTGTAAAAATGCTGAAAAATTCTGCTTTTGCTTTTTTTTAGCATCCAAATAAAAAAAATATAAGTGCAGAGTGACTTCTTTAGAATAACATCTAGCTTAATACTGCATTATAATTATAGATCCATGGTTTTGTTTGTATTCTTCGTGCTGCTGCTTAGTCTGTAACAATCACGATGATTTGTTGGTTGATTTCTATTTCATATTAATAACATGCAGGTGCAAATAAACTGAAGTTAAATAGATAAATGTACATGTAGTGACAGCAATGGCATTTTCCTATAAAATGTAGTGGAGTACATGCAAAATGTGCTCAGTTTTCTACATTTTACCACTGTCTTTAATATATAGATATATAGAGGATGGATAAACACATTTATATGGACATTAGTTGTATTTTTTTTATATATAAAAGGGTAAAATCATGGCCTAAATATGAAATCAGTGGGCGGAATTAAATAGTTCCGTCTGCCGTTTGTTGGTATCCTGCTCTCTGACCTGTTGACAGAAATGAGGCATGAGAGCAGGTGAAATGTTTGATCCCTTCATTCTTTCACTCTCACTCATTCATTCACTCGTAACGTCTGCGTTTTACACGAAGTGACCGTTTTATACCCACGTGATATCACTCCGCCGGTTCGTTGGAGTCCGATCCACAGGGGGTCAACCTCTCTCTTCCTCTCTCTCTCTCTCTCTGTCTTTCTCTCTCTCTCCTCGTGACAGTCCTACCGTGCACGCGAGCCGTCCGTCGCGCTCTCTGCAGACACGTGCACGCTCCTCTCTCCTTTCATGTGATGCAGAAATTCCAGCGCTCGTGCTGTCACCGACATAGCAGGAGCCCCCCGACGGGAAAAAAAAACCCCCACTGAAATTATGCAAAATTGCCTTTTTAGAGACGAAAAAGGACACTCACTTTTTTCGCATATTCCTATTTTGCGCGTCTCGGGGTTTGTTTTGCGGGTTTCTTCGTTGAGGAGCGTATTTGAGGAGTAATATGGATGAGCAAGCCAAGAAAAGCGGCTGAGGGTTTTTAAGGGTCGTGCCGCCGTCAGAGGAGAGGACTGGGTATCTCACAACACCACGACATCAATGAGGCAACAGGCATGACTTTACAGTAGTAGTTTACGTCTATTTACTCACATTTACGCACCTGAATTTTAACCGGTAATATTATTTTTTAGTTAAACATCATCGCCTAATAATAGAAGATGGCTCACCTAATCCGACATAAGATCACCAACAAACTGACCAACGCGGCCCACACGGTGCAACACAAGTCCCAGGCCAAGGTCAGTGGGGTGTTCGCCCGGTTGGGCTTCCAGGCCGCCACGGACGAGGAGGGTTTGGGTTTTGCAGAATGCGACGACTTGGATTATGATTACAGGCAAGGGATGCAAATGGATGTCCTTCAGGGGGACGAGGAAGGGGGACACCTGGAAGGAGAGGGGGATCTGGAGGGAGACAGCCACTACCAGAGGGATGGAACCGGTCCGAGGCCGCCCATAAAGACAGGAGGGTCTCTGGAGGAGGAAAAGCCCAAAATCACCTCATGGGAAGCAGGATGGAACGTGACCAATGCCATTCAGGTACACTGTTATTATGATCACTGACCCCCCCTGCATGCAAAAAGAACAAATAACATAAGAAAGCAACTGAACCAGAAGTCACCTTCAAGTATTTTTTTTTTCTATTTTAGCATAACATTTATTTTCGCTTGTGCGTAAATTAAAATAATCCAAAATCCAAACGAAACCATGAGCAGCCTATTGTTGGGGGGAAAAAAATCTCTACATGCTCAGTTTAAATAAATGCAGGTTTGAATTAATTGATCTATTCACGCTTTAATTGTGCATTTTACCCAGTCAATGGGCCTTAGAATTTATTTATTCTAATCTTTTTATCAGTGGAGCTGCAGACAGGCCTGTTGGATTCTGATAGCTCCAGGCCTGAATGACACCCACTGCTTATCGATATCTCCATCAAATTCAAGTTTGGGTTGAAATAATGTCAAAATTCGTTCACCAATGGTGTTTTAATCCTTTTATTCGACTCGGGCTGTAGTTTAGGCATCGAAAGGCCTGCGCTTTTTCAAGGGCGAGGCGCGCGCGCGAGAGAGAACAGGCCCAGTGAAGCAGACACTAAAAAATCAGATGTGATAAATCTCGCATTTGTGAATTGTGCAAAAAAAATAGAGTTTTATTATTTTTATTATGTAAGATGTGGGCAGTGTGAGGCGGCCATTGCATGCCTGGGCTGGCTCGGCCTGTCACTGCGATGTGGGCCTCGTCCATTACCACTCATCTGCGCCTCTGTGTCCGCAGGGCATGTTCGTCCTCGGCCTGCCGTACGCCATCCTCCACGGCGGATACCTCGGCCTCTTCCTCATTATCTTCGCCGCGGTGGTGTGCTGCTACACCGGCAAAATCCTCATCGCGTGTCTCTACGAGGAGAACGAGGATGGCATGAAAGTGCGCGTCAGGGACTCCTACGTGGACATCGCCAATGCCTGCTGCGCGCCCCGCTTCCCCGCGCTGGGTGGGCACGTCGTGAACGTGGCTCAGATCATCGAACTGGTCATGACCTGTATTCTGTACGTCGTGGTCAGCGGTAACCTGATGTACAACAGTTTCCCGGGGTTTCCCGTGTCCCAGAAGGCCTGGTCCGTGGTGGCCACCGCTGCGCTCCTGCCGTGCGCCTTCCTGAAGAACCTCAAGGCCGTGTCCAAGTTCAGCCTCCTGTGCACGCTGGCGCACTTCGTTATCAACGTCCTCGTGATCGCATACTGCCTCTCCAGGGCGCGCGAGTGGGCCTGGGAAAAGGTCAAGTTTTATATTGACGTGAAGAAGTTCCCCATTTCCATCGGCATCATCGTGTTCAGTTACACCTCCCAGATCTTCCTGCCCTCCCTGGAGGGGAACATGCAGAAGCCCAGCGAGTTTCACTGCATGATGGACTGGACTCACATCGCCGCCTGCGTCCTCAAGGGTCTCTTCGCCCTAGTGGCCTACTTGACATGGGCAGATGCCACCAAAGAGGTCATCACAGATAACCTCCCATCCACCATCCGAGCTGTGGTGAACCTGTTCCTGGTTGCAAAGGCGCTGCTGTCCTACCCACTGCCATTCTTTGCTGCAGTTGAGGTTCTGGAGAAGTCCTTGTTCCAGGATGGTGGCAGAGCCCTCTTCCCTGACTGCTATGGCCCCAACGGGCAGTTAAAGTCCTGGGGCCTGGGCCTGCGCGTCGGCCTGGTGGTCTTCACCTTGCTCATGGCCGTTTTTGTGCCCCACTTCGCCCTCCTCATGGGTCTAACCGGGAGCCTCACCGGCGCCGGCCTCTGCTTCCTCCTGCCAAGTCTGTTCCACCTGAAGCTCCAGTGGAGGAACCTCCTGTGGCACCACGTGTTCTTCGACGTTGCCATTTTTGTAATCGGGGGTATTTGCGCAATATCAGGCTTCATTCACTCCATTGAAGGGCTCATAGAGGCGTTCAAGTACAATATCCACGACTGAGAGATGACCTTTACTGAATGGTGATGTCTTATAAAATGCCACACTGGGCTGGTTGTCATGACTGTCATCATAAAGTCTCATAAGGAGGATTATTTGTGTGAAATGTACATCTTTTTATTTTGCCTTCGTGATAATGTGCAATAATAAACTCTACAATCATAGTGTAAAGTAGTCTACTCATTCAAGAAAACATGTTTTATGAACTGCAGGAAAACAGCCTCTGCATGAAGGTGGGTGATTAAATATGCAGGCATTGATGGGCCTTCATGCAAAGTTATCAAAGATCCTGTAAAAATGTCTGCCATGGGTCTACTGTGTGTGTGTACGTGTTCATATCTGAGGAATGAAATATGTGAAAAACAATGGAGTGGATATCATTATCGGTTTATGAGCTGCTAGATATACCATTAATCTCACGAAAGAGAAAAATGTCAAACCAAGGCACTGTTACATCAGCCGGTGCTCTGTGGATTATAAATTAACCATGAATAACTTCTGTGTAGTTGTTAAAACAAACTTCTTTTTCAGTTTGTTTTAGATTTGTGTTTTATTTGACATCTTATGCCTATAGTAGTCCTTGTTGGCTCATTTGTTTTCTTGGTGTTTCAAGTGTCATTCTGGATGAAGTGAATTCAAAGTGCAAGCAAGTGGGTCCTAATTGTGTTATATGAAAAAAAAAACATGTTTGTCTGATAATATTCTCTTCCTATTGAACTTGTTAAATGTGATTTAATGGAACTAATCATGGTGTGTGAGACAAAGATTATTTGTTGAACCAAGAGATAAATAAATCAAATATTTTATGGCTGGTGATTCACATGTTTCCTTGCCCATTTAACAGTCACAGCTTTAAGTTTCTGTTTCGTTTCTACACTCTTAACAAACTTCTCCTTAACCCTTAAAGACCTGGAACTATTTTTGTGGTAGCTTCCAAATGATAGTTGTTTTTTTTTTGTTTACGCTTAACCTTTACTAAGTGATTTATCACTATTTACTATTCATTTTCAGTCAGAATCAGATAATTTCCAATATTTAATTTACTGACTGTGTAGATGTTCATAAAAGCTCAGAGTAAATTCAAAGTTTATTATATCAGAATAGACAAAAACTGAAGAAACTGAATGTAAAAACAAGATTTTACAACCAAAATACATGGGTTTTACTGTTGAATCAATTTTGCAGAGGATGGTGGTGTTTCCATGTTAACTACGGAGCCCCTAAACATCCAAATACATCATATTTGATGCCACTAAAAAGCAGAGAAACTGTATTTGACCTGAATTATTTACATGTATTTATAGGATTGGTGGTTGTAAAATTATTAAACATTTAAATCAGCAGATGTGTTTCATTTCCAGTGGTTGGTCTTTGAAGGTTATTTAAGTTTCATTTTACAAGGACAAATTTGCAGAACAATAGTGATCAATTCTACGCAGAGTTCCAGGTTATTTTATGTAGATTTTGTGTGATGCACTTCTCACTTCCCTTTTCAACTATAGCATGAATTGCAATTGTTTTAGAAATGAGGATGTTTGTTATATCTGATAAAACACACTTTACAAATACAGCATTACATCTTAAAAGACATCAATTGTGGGTATTAAACATCCAGTAGTCCAGTGTATGACGGTGTTTTAGGTCTTGTAAGTTATTAATTCTGTTCACAGTGTTGTACAGTAACACATTAAAGCTGCAGAGTAGAATCAAATGACTCATTCCGGTTCCTCACAAATACACTCAGTGATGTAAGCAGTGGTTCACAGCAGGCCACTGTCATGTGCACGTAGGTTTCACTTCTCAGTCATACAGGAAATCAAAGCTTTGGGTAATGCATAAACGGCTGAGAGGAAGACAGAACATCGACAACCAACTGCACCTGATCTTCAAAGTGGTACAGTAACTACATTTAATTCTGCCGTGTTTTAGCGTATAAGCTCAATTTTACGTCTTGAAACTGGAAACACAGCAGTGGTTTTAAAATGTGCTGAAAAAGACTCAGTACGCCTGCGTTTTTGCTGAAGTTTAGAGCTGCTTTCATGCTCATACTGTTTGTTGCATTAAATACACAGGATCCAGAAAAATGCTTCAGTTAACAATAATAATAGTGCTCACAATAACCAGTTTCACCTGTGGAGAAAATCCTGGATTTCAAGTCACTTTGAACAACAAAGGTCTGCAATACGGTAAGAAGATGCCTGTTTAATTCCATACATATGGTTGTATTATATACAAGTCATTTATTGATACCAGTTGTAACATTTGCATGTGCTTTTTATTCCAGGGAAACACCTAGCTGCAGGATGGATCCAGGACAAGTTGGCTCTTATCACTCTTCCTGACATCAGTGGTGAAATGATCGGTGTACACTACACACTATCAGGGTAGGATTATATACAAATAAAATAAAAAAATAGGTCTTAAAATCCACCTGGTGTCAGATATGAACATACAAATGCTTTATTCTGCTCATTATGCTTGGTCACCTATTATTTCCTTGTGTTTTAGCATCAAAATAAAGAAGTGTGACCTCCCCGAACCATCTGTTGAGTTTTATCAGAATGCCACAGGACTTAAATCATCCCTCATCGGCCTCAGTGTTGCCGTAAATGGCAGTTGGGCAACACATCTTGGGTTTATGTGAGTTTTCTCTAATTTAATA
The DNA here is from genome assembly GCA_037367365.1 of Apogon talboti. Taxonomy (NCBI): domain Eukaryota; kingdom Metazoa; phylum Chordata; class Actinopteri; order Kurtiformes; family Apogonidae; genus Apogon; species Apogon talboti. Next base: position 31,885,769 of record JAPQRQ010000026.1, on the reverse strand, counting down.
TAGTATCCACAGCTATTTGAGCACCTGTTTGAAGAGAGAATTGTAGAAACAACAAACTTTCAGGCTATTCTAGGTATTAAAGTCATGAAAAATAATGTTATGTGTTTACACTTTAACTTTAACAATAATGTTATATGTCACAACATTATTGTTTCACAGATGTTCACTCACCACATGTAATGTTAACTTTGGATAAACATTTAAAGTGGAAATGTTAATATGAAGTTCGGTCTGTTCTCAGTTCATGTCAGGACGCTCAAATGAGGAACTCTGTCTAAGTTTACAGTTTGATCTTGACCTTTTGGCCAGAATTACTCATAGTTTCCCAAAAGACTTCAACATGCACATTAACAGGATACGATCAATTGTTTTAGACGCATTTTTCACATTAAATGTTCAAAGTGGGACTAAGCCACAGCAACATGACCAGATTACTATCACTGCTGAACTGTATTTCACCTGTTTACATCTATAATTTAGGAATATGACCATGAACGACCTTTACATTCGATCTACAGACACTTTTGTCAGCCCTAAAATAGCAGTGGCAGCCAACTCTGCGCAAGAATTTATTGGCTTAAAAACAGTGAGGTTAGACTTCAACAGTGAGATCCTAAGTCTTAAAACTCCAAGCTCCAAAAATATTTACATTTAACACAATAAAAGTACCTGTAGGTTACAGTAGCAGGAATGATAAAGCATGAAAAGCTGTGTTGCTATTAAATGTGTAAAACCAGCAAAAATAAAGGTTGTGCAATGATAAAAGTATATTTAACAGCTCGAGCAGTGTATGATGAAGTTGCTGGTGCTAGTTTTATATTAAAAGAGGGATCCATTGTGTCTTGACTTTGAATGTTCTGTATGTTCTTTGTAGACATGATAAAGGAACATTCGACCTGGCTGTATTCAATGTGGATGTGACCTCTGTGGTGAAGCTGGGGAAGGATCCACACGGTCATCTGTCTGTCACCAACGTCAACTGCAACGCTAAAGTTAGAGAAGCGCAGATGGATTTTCATGGTGGTGCCAGGTAACGTAAGGAAAAATAGAGAAAAGTTACACTGATGTGCAGGTGGAGTAACTTATGTTGTCGTCTGTCAACAGCTGGATCTTTAAGCCTTGTCTGAGGTATTTTAAGGGACACGTCTTGGCTACCATTCAGGCACATGTGAGTGTTTATTGTGTATTTATATCAGTAGTTCTTGAATCTGTATAAACCAGGTGGTGAATAGGACATGAGGCTTATTTCACTCATTTCCTTCCCAGATTTGTCCTAACGTGGAGGATTTCATTGTGAAAGTGGAGTCCCATCTACAGGCTTTGAACGGTACTGCAGCAAGACTGAACATGAAAGATGAAAGCTGTGTTAATGGAAACTCAACAGGAGTCCTGACACTGCAGTCGCATATGACAGCCACTCTCACACAGAAGAGATGAAGCTAAAAATATTAAAATGTGTTGGGTATCTCAATAAGTGGAAAACAAAAGACAGGAATTTACAGTTGTGAAAAGAAACTGTTTAAATCCAAATCAGGGTTTCTGTTGATTTTAATCCTTTAAATGCCAGTTTGAATATGTGATGCCACTTATTTTATATTAAAAAAACCCAAAATATGATATATTTTCCATATTAACCACAGTGGAGGGACTTGGCTTTGTTTAATATCAGAGTCTTGGACATGTCAAAGGTTAGCAATAACACTGATTTCATTGCATTGGTAGTTTTTGTGTGCTGTGCAGAAATGCCTCATTGACTTACACTGAAACCACATGTTTTTAATCACACATAAAGATGCAATAAAAATCAGTGTTATTACTCATCTTTGACATGTCCAGGACTCTTCATCCCTCCATCCTTTATTACATGGAAATGATCTCATATTTTGTGTGGTTTTTTTATAATAAAACAAGTGGCATCATGTATTCAAAGTTGCATTTAAAGGATTAATATCCAGTGAGTTTTAAGCCTGAACAGTTCTTGACAATTTCGACACTACATTAAAATGAATTATACTCAATGCTTGGTCACTGAGAATATCAATTTTTTAATCCTAATGATGTTTGTGCAAGAAATCAGTCATATTAGTAAGTTTGGGTATAATGGAAAAGCATGAACCTGCTGTAAAAAAAACAACAAACCTTAGCACAAATGGTATTAAATTGGTCTTAGATACATTTTATCTCAAAAAGTCTTGTTGAAACCTTCAGAAATGTTCTAAAATATATATATTACTGCAGATGCTCAATGATACGAAGTGCCAAAAGGTGCAATCTAATGTTGATGGTGCTACATAAACAGTGTGGAATTTTGATGTTACAGGTTTTAAAATGTACTATTTAATATTTTGTTTTGTTTGTCTTCAGCGTCCTTCATTGTGGATCCATTCATCAGTTTGGATCTCAATCTCACTGATTCACCTGAAATTGATTCCACAAGTGTGAACCTCCCTCTTAAGGTAAAATAAATTTAAAAAAAAACAGATGTAAAAATCAGTTTGATGGTCTATTGGCCTCGATTTGAGGAGAAAAATACATGTTGTATGAAAACTAACAAAATATATTACTGTGTGTTTTTATTTACAGGGTGAGTTCTACAGTATTAAAACCCATAAGGAGCCTCCGTTCGTGGCCCGGCCTTTCACGCTGCCCAAACAGACAAACTACATGTTGTCCATGGGTCTGTCTGACTTCACTGTGAACTCCGCCTCCTATGCATACTACTCAGATGGACAGTTTACCATGTTTATTGATGATCGCATGGTAGGTTCACTGTAACAATAATAATAAAGAGATGTAGGAGATAGGAGAAACATGAGGAAAATATATGTTTAATGTCTATTTTCGTGCAGTTCTTTGTATTATTCACTGTAAATACTGTCTTTGGTTTGGTTTTTGTCATGTTTTCAGATACCACCAACATTTCCTGTGCACCTCAACACCAGCTCAATGGGGGCTTACATTCCTCAGGTAGGTTCATCATCATCTCTGACTTCCACAGCTGGGTCCTTGGACTGTTTTCTTCATC
>JAPQRQ010000026.1:31831750-31851463 GCA_037367365.1 Apogon talboti | reverse complement strand
TTTAAAAGACTCCATTGAGTTTAAAGTGCGAAGTGCCAGTGGGAGAGCATTCCAAAGCCTCGGGGCAACAGCTTGGAACGCTCGAAATATATCAACTCTGAAACTGCATCCACTGCTGCCTATCAGTACAAAATTCCAAAAATAGACTCTAAATGCAGGAAGTCATACACCATCAATGATATGAGTCAGACAATTGTTACCTTCATTCATTTCCATTAGGCTGAAGAGGTTTCTCTCTGATTCTCTTTCAGGCTTTCAATGTCATCAACGGCGGCTCTCATGCAGGCAACAAACTGGCCATGCAGGAGTTCATGATCCTGCCTGTGGGAGCCAGCAGCTTCAAGGAGGCCATGCGTATTGGTGCTGAAGTCTACCACAACCTGAAGAATGTCATCAAGGAGAAATACGGCAAGGACGCCACCAATGTCGGAGATGAGGGAGGCTTTGCACCCAACATCCTGGAGAACAAGGAGGGTGAGTAGGACCTGGAGTGCATATTTGATTTAAGTTTTATTTTGTGTCATCCATAAAGTGTCCTCTTGGGTTTATAAGACACCAAAAACAAAGGTGCAGCAGTCAAAACATTTTACTACCTTTCATAATCGCAAGGATAGCAAATCTAATTTGCAAAGAAAAAGGTTTCCTTTGTGAAGCGGTCCTCATCGACAGGACAGTGAAACAAACAAACAAAAATGAACTTTCACTTTGTTCACACAACAATGAAAGTCTGTCCTCAGTGGTGGTATTAAACTGTCCATGACTAATGGTAATGTTTATGGACATATCTGGCAAATTACATCACTGTTGTTTTATCATACAATAAGTTTGTCTTTTTTATCTATAAATGGACAGTTTTTCCAAACATCTGAAGTGCTTCATGCTTCTAATCTCCTGAATATCACAATGTAATTTAAGAAGTAAAATATGAAAGTTTGATCACAAACCAGTGGCCAAATTGTAATTGCAAATTGCAATCCAGATGAAAACTTTTTTTTTTTTTAAAGGAATTGTTAAGAAAATACACAGACATTAAAAGTTTTTCTCATTCATACTACTTAAAAGAGAGTGTCTTGAAAGCAATGCTTTCTTAGACCTCCCCCAGGGAAGTACTTTACTTATCATGTCATTCTTGGGTGGACATATGGTTTCTAAATTAAGGCCTCAGCTGAATGGGCTGCCAGCCTCTGACTCCAGTGTCAGGTCAGGGTGCTGATATGGCAAATGCCCCAGTGGAGTAGAGTATGGAGGGGAGACTCATTTAGGAAAATGTTTTGATTTCATCTGACACATTGCATTATCTTCTGCTCTTACTCATATGACTGTTATATTTTGGTGTGTTTCAGCTCTGGAGCTGCTGAAGAATGCCATCGCTAAGGCTGGCTACACCGACAAGATTGTGATTGGCATGGACGTGGCTGCCTCTGAGTTCTACAAAGATGGCAAGTACGACCTGGACTTCAAGTCACCTGATGACCCCAGCCGCTACATCAGCCCTGATCAGCTGGCTGACCTCTACAGGAGCTTCGTCAAAGATTACCCTGGTATGTTTCTGTAAATGCAGTCAATTATTTAGCTTTGAAACTCTTGTCTAATACTAGTAATACCCTAAGACACAAAGGTTAGATTTTACTCTATAGATGTATTAGGTATAAAAGTAGAATAAAGCTGGATAAGAATAGTTATTTTTATCAATTATTTTATCAAGTGATATGACTGAAATGGTTACTTTTGTTTGTTTTCTTATGTTTTACATACACAAAATAAATCTAATTGTCTGAGTTTTTCCAAAAGGTCCATTTGCACTGACGTAAAGCTATAGACGAACAGACCAAAATGCACTGAAAAAACTACAGCTTAGAAAATACTTACTTACATGTGAAGTAGACCCTAAGCTATTGAGATATGTGTATTAAATGTGTCTGCAGATGTAGACACCTTACAGTATCACATTAGTTATCTGTTTGAACAGTGTGTTGAGTGTATGAAAGACCCTAACATTGCCCTCCTTGTCCTTTCAGTGGTGTCCATTGAGGACCCCTTTGACCAGGATGACTGGGCGGCATGGTCCAAATTCACAGCCAGCACCAGCATCCAGGTGGTGGGCGACGACCTCACAGTCACCAACCCCAAACGTATTTCTAAGGGTGTGGCCGAAAAAGCCTGCAACTGCCTGCTGCTCAAAGTCAACCAGATCGGCTCCGTCACAGAGTCCCTGCAGGCGTGAGTGTCCACAACACTGCAGCGCTGATGCCAAAATTCAAAGCAGTAAATAACAGACCACCAGGCGATCAGGGCTGACACGTGTTTTTACTTTTAGCTGCAAGATGGCTCAGAGTAACGGCTGGGGTGTGATGGTCAGCCACCGCTCAGGAGAGACAGAGGACACTTTCATCGCTGATCTGGTGGTCGGTCTCTGCACTGGACAGGTAAACGCAGATGAGATGTTTTAGGAAGAATTTGTTTTGATTGATCCAGCAGCCAATAGAAAATACACCCCAGAAGTCGCTTTTTAACTAATAAACGTTGTGTTATGTGCTTTACTTCCTTTCCCAGATCAAGACAGGTGCACCTTGCCGATCTGAACGTTTAGCCAAGTACAACCAGCTGCTCAGGTGAGTTCAGTCCAAATACACATTTCCTCTGTAAACTGCAATTTTAACTTAATTTTCTAGGTTTTTGGTTGTTTTTTTTTTTCCTTTCTAATTTTGTGTTGAGTCTTGGACCTTTTCCAAATGATAGTTTTTTGTTTTTTTTTTTTTAGCCTCAATGTTTTTCTTCTTTGTAAAAAGAGACATTTTTCAGAGGTGAGATTAAAAACATGAAAATTACTGTATATTCCAAATGGGCACTTTCCTCTGACTTGTGCTGCCACCATACTTGGCGTGAACAGATTGCCAAGGCAGACATGTGACGTGCTGCCATCTGCTGGCGCAAAACTGGCAGACTTTAAGAAAACAGAAGATGGTTTTTATGATCACCTCATATACTACTAGTCTTCTGTGTGAAATACATCCACAAAAACTAAAACTAAAGCCATTTTTTCCTGCAATTTTTAGTTCATTTTTACTTATTATTTCAGTTAGGTGCACCTTGTGTTTATCATTCTTTTAGGTTTTCTTAGTAAAAACCCTTATTCATTTTGTTTTTTTAATGAGATAATATTTCCGTTGTTGTAAACTAATCCATCTCATCAAACTGTCATCACTCACAGGATTGAAGAGGAGCTCGGCGACAAGGCCCGTTTCGCCGGCCAGAACTTCAGGCACCCCATCTGAGCTAGTCTTCCTCCGTGGGCCTATGTGTGTTCATTGCTCATAATAAATAATCCCCACAAATATACGCCACGCTAGGTCGCCTGCCCTGTCTGGAGAGAAGGAGATGAAGAGAACACCGCTGAAATCCAAGGTCCAAGTCTGTGGTCTGTGGCGTGGAGAGGCTGCAGGACGTCTGAGTTCACCACGGTTCGGCTCATCCTCAAACTATGCTTTAGCTCCTGAATAGTGTCGGTCCCTATGTTTGTGTCTGTGTAACTGTGTGAGAGATTTTTGTTTAGCTTTTGTGAGTTGTAGTGATTCTAGGTCTTCTACTGAGTATTTGAGCTACTGTAACTTTAGTCGGGCTCTACCTCGAACAGTGGTAAGAGTGCTGTTACGTGCAATGTATCGCATCTGACAAGGTCTTGTGTTGCTGTAAGCGTTGGCAGAATATGTATTAAACAATATAGTTTGACATGTTTTGTGATTCCCTTTTTATCCATGTTAAATAATGTTGAAATCTAACCTTGTTTAAGCCATGGTGGAGACACAAGGAATAGTTTTTTTATATGTATTTTTATAATATGGTGCATACTACAGTGCATAAAAACTACACCCAAAGTTATTCTCATAAATATAAGAATTCCCAGGTTTCTTGAAGATAAAGTGAGACAGTAAAGCGCCTTCCACCTCAGTAACTGCTCCTGTCCAAAGTGTTTGATGTAATCTGAGTACCACTGAGAGGCAGAAACATGAGCTCAGTGCACTGGGACGCCATTTCTGTCCCCCTGGGTAAAAGAATCCAGAGGCTCTTTCTGTACTGAGCCTTGCCAAGATAAATGACCATCTATTCACAGTGGTATTACACCGCAGGGGACTGCCAGCTGGGTCCGTGCCACACCAAATCACTTTGTGTGAGCCCTGTCTGGACCTGCCTCTATTGTTTAGCTGTCACCAAGGCGATGTATTACAAATCACTGGTACAAATTCACCATCGTCATATCTTACATCATTCAGAATGTCCCAGCCAGCTGTTACGGAGCCTATGAAGCAACAGCAGAGAGTAAAAACCCAAAAGAGTGAATGTACTCAAGCATGGGTAGTCTTATCCTTAAGCTTTAAATGCTTCATTTATTTCTTTGAGACCTGCGCCATCTAGTGTTTAAATTTATGCAAGACAGCTGCCATTTGTACTAAATATCCTCAACAAGCAGACACCTGTAGGTGGGCTGCATTAAAATGTATAAAATTATATTTAGTCCGCTATATCTCCATATAAAACTTGATAATATAGAAGTTCAAACGTGATTTCCAATTAAATACCAAAAAACCCCTTAACTTCATGAGAGAACAAACACTAAACCTTATTTTGATACACACACAACTCTTCATGTGTTAAAATACATTTTAAATACTCAGTGCAATATCTTTTTCATTCATTTAATATATTCATCTTTTTATTATTATACTGAAGATACAGCTCCATTTGTAGCATTACAAGAAAAATTGCAAACAAATACATGTACAGTATGTAATGCAACATTCCAATCCACAAAGCTAATATTCAAGACTCTATAACATACATTTTATCTAGTATCAAACTTAACTTGAGAACTGACAAGAAAGTGACAGCCCCTCTGTCTTTTAAATCAAGGAAACCTCATATCTCAGTTTGATGGTAATTTTGCATTTCCTGTTGTAGGTATGGTTGGTGTCTAAGTCAATGTTCTTGTCCAGTATTGTATTGTTATAGTGGATGATGATTCATACAGTTTCTCATGGGGTTTACATACAATACTTGAGCAGATCTTAATATTGTGTAGCAATTTTGACTGAAAATAGTAGAAAAACACCATGCAGCCCATTATAAAATAAAAGAACACTAATAATCACAGTTAAGAAGAGCACAAGAAAATAAAAGAAGAATAACTGATATGTTCTGTCAGGTAACTAACATGTTTCTCTTTCATACACGACAGACTTTCTCATTAAATACTCCCTGTCATAAACTTTAGTTTGATCGCTTTTGTTTTAATTCTGTTCTAGTTTTCTTATGCAATATGTGGCAACTTACTCAAACCTTTCATGTTCTATTCTATTCTATTCTATTCTATTCTATTCTATTCTATTCTATTCTATTCTATTCTATAATAAAATGTCCCATCTAGATTTTTCTAATGTTGTTCCTCCATGTTTTCATTGTTTTAATTATTTCATTATACCATCAAAGAAGTGTACAGATCCAACACTTGGGTAAAAGTACTATTAATACACCAATAGCAGTAGTTACTGTGCAGCAAAATTGGCTGTCGGTGTTTTATTATTATATATGATGTTTTGATTCATTTTACTTTTCATTGAACTGAAATAATGCACATATTAGAATTTGCAGCTCTACATGTTTAAGGTTAAGTTAATTTAACTATGTTATGTACTGTTGGGTAGTTTAATCTACAGGATGTAACACGTTTTATAAGATCATCATATATCTGTAGTATCGCTGTTGTATGAGAACCACATGCCTATAAAAAGTTAATTCATGATCTCAGAAGAACACATGCTTTCAGCCATGCGACAATGGAATTTTCCTGCTAATTTAAGACATCATTTAAAGAGTTTATTTACATTGAGAAGGAGGGCAATTTTCTCAATATGGAATATTGAATCTTTAATAGTATCAATAAAATACAACATATTTGGAGGTACATGATTTTTACTGAACATAAAGCTGATTAATAACTGCAATCTAACAAGTAACTAGAGAAAACATTTCAGAAGACTTTTAATGGAGGAAAAAGTACTAAATATTCCTGTGCGATATTGTGAAGTAAAGCTATAAAACTTAAAAAATTTTAAATCAAGTACTCAAGTAAATGTAGCTCCAATTTTCACTTAATTACAGTACTTAGTTATAAAAGTAAAAGTACTATGTTATGTTCCACCACTGGTTGAGAAAAATGGGATTAATAAATGCAACAAAAATATTTAGACTTTCGATTTGGCATGTGGGTAAATCCAGTATAGCCATACTGGACTGACTGGTTTTCATTGGACAGGAATAGGACAAAAAATTGTAATATGAAAAGTAACTACAGATGTAGCAGAGGAAAAATACTATACTGTATTTGCACATGTAGAAGATAAAACTGCATAAAAAAAGAATATGAAAGTAAAGTACATGTGGCTCAAATGTGTATTTAAGTGAGCATTCCAGTAACATTCCATCACAGATCCAACTGAACTAAAACGGTTACATTTGTGTTTCATTGTCATCTTTTACTGTTGCATTCTTCTCATTTCATCTGTGAGTGTTTCTGTTCTGTTCTGCTGAGTTCACTGACATACAGCCACTCTGAAGTTTCTAAAGATGAGCATTAGACCCAGTCTTTCAGGATAAGACACCCTGAGGACTCTGTTAGCAGCTTCTATCGGTGCATGTTCCCAGTTTTGGCCAGTGGGTGACGATATTTTACCGGTTGAACTTTGAGAACCCCCCAACTGTTCTCACCCCAAGATGAAGAAGGATGCTGTCATGCTGAGTGCCTCTCACACACACTAGTCTGAGCATCCCGGCACCGATTACTCCCTCTTTATTCTCAAGTCCATCATTTATGACAGCATTATATCAAACGTGCTCGGTTCCGTTATAGCTTCATCACAAAAGATATACAGGTGGCACTGCAGCTGCTGTGCTACTCTCTGTAGTGGCGACACTTGGCTAACTAACGTTGGCTAATTGCCCCTGCTGCTGCTGCTATTGTTTGTTGTTGCAGTCTCTCATCAAACAAATCACAGATGTTGTAGATCAAGCCCTTTAAGGTAAGTGCTGTGAGCTGCAACCAGCCGCCTTTTTACCTTTCACATTCATCAGCAAACGAGGAGGAAATGACAAATATGAGAGGATAGTTTGTAAACGTTGGAGTCCATTCCTTGCTAGCTATTTGGCTAATTTGCCTATTAGCATCGGCTAGCTAGTTAGCTGATAGACTTGGTTGCCACTTGCTGGTGCTGGTTACTATGAAGTAACGTTAGCGGCTAGCGTCAGTGACTAGCAGTGATTGGGAATGCCTGTTCGGAGCAGTGTAATGTCTGGATACTAACAGCTCGGTGACACCGGTTAGCACAGAGCACATGCAGCACAAGCGTCGAAGGGTTTATTTCATTATGAGATTTGGGATTTTGATGCGCACACATCCCAACAGTCGCATAACAAACGTTTCCCTTTTCAGTTACTCACTGCACTACTACATCTCTTCCAGGGATTAGTCTGAGCCCATTCAGCTATTGTCATTACCTCATGTTAACGTTAGCTGGCAAGCTAACTTGGTTGTCTTTGTGTTCTTGACTTATCTTTGTTTTCAGTTACTGTTGTGATATCAGTTTTTTTTGTGTATTGGTTTAAAAATGCTAACTCTGATTGACACATAAAGCACATTTGTGGACTTTGTGAGTTAAATATGCTTGGCTTTTAAAGTGTTCCTTGGAGGAATATGTGAACAGAATAATGCAATCAGCACTTTACCCAGTAGTAGAATAAGTAGTTAATTGAAAATTGATGCTGTAGTATAAGGTTGTCGTAGCCTTAAGAACTTTAACATAGCTGCTTAGTGTTTTATCGCTGAAGTGGCATTTAAATGAAAGTAGTCACTGTAAGAGTTATTGTGAAGTGGAAGTTAGAAAATAGTAAACTATGCTCAAGAAATGTCATTGGCTGCCCTTTTAAATAACATTCTGAAGATGATTTCTCTCAGACAGAGCATGTAAAAGCCAGGAATTTATTTTTATTGAGTGCTTATGACTCACTCCTGACTTATTCACAGTCAGCTCTGTTGTGGACTTCACCACAGCTAATGAATCCACACTATGGTTAATGATCAAAGCAGTGAGAAACATTTGTTTTGCTCTATAAATGCCAAGATATTTTAGTGCACGGCAAGAATGTAATGTTTACAACAAAGCCTGCATTTTTATAGCTGTCACAGTGCTGCAGTATTAGGGTCAGTGTAAGGAACTCTTTTGTAAATGATCTAAACTGTTTGAAATGTTGCACTATCAAACATGGATATGCTGACTTCAACATTGTAGTGTGTTTGTTTTGTGTAAAACAACTAACACTGATGGAATTCTGTGTAGCACATCACTTTGTTACTGTATTTACAGTTCTTGAGAAAATGAAAATATTGTCAATTTAGAGCATTTACTTGCAGAGAAAGGCAACTGATCAAAAATAATATTTCAAAACTGCAGCTATTTCACACCCCAGATAACACAAAAGAAACAAGCTCCTTTTCCTTTTTAACCAACACGCTGGTTTTAACTGAAAAGAGTTCAGAAAGAAATATTTGGCGGTTTTTATATTGTAGGTTTTATGCGTCTTGACATGCTCTCCACCAGTCTTTTCATATTGCTCTTGGCTGCTTTATTCTCCTGCTCGGTTGTCCTCGTTCTTTTGACCATTCATCTTCCTCTTGATCACATTCCAGAGGTTTTAAGAGCCCATTTCCACAGCTGTATTCAGTCACGGCCACCTGTTCAGGTCACACGATGACTGTAAGAGATGAGTATCTGAACTGCTAATCAAAGGTCATCTACATTACGCACTGTAGTTCATTTTGCTTGAAGAAGAAACATGCATCTGGATGGCGGATATTATATTGTAGGTTACACTGCAGCATAAAAACTGATTACAGGACATTTGATGGATGATCATTGAAATCAAAAACATACTACCAAAGTCAATCGCAGTCGATACTGTCAAACAAGTCAGTGCATTTCTACCCAAGTGGCACCTTGACATTTTAACTCCTCATATGTCATGTATGGCACATCTGATTTTTCTGATGGCTTTTCCTGCAGTCTGCAACATAGTGGCTGTGACTTTTTATTTTCTTTAACTACCACTTCGACTGTGTGCTTACAATGTTAGGTTACAGAGGTCTACCATTACGGGCTATATGTTGATTACTACTTTAGTGTGACTCCTTTAGAAAAACAGCGTAATTTTGGGTTTACATTTTTGTAGAACGAGCGTTTCAGCGAGGAAAGATGTTTAAGAGAGAACATTTGCAGTGCTCTTTTATTTTTGTTTAATAGCACAGCGTTTTCGTGTCATCCGCACGTTCATTTTGTGCCTTTTAGTGTTCACAGTTCTTTTAATCCATATTATCTGGCGACTTTAAGGGTCAGAGGAGGTCAGGCTGTTTGATAGTGTTTCAATTTGAATGGGATCTTGCAAGCAGCAGTGGGTAAAATTACTTCGAATCACATATCCAATGACACACCCAACCCATCGAATGTTAATCTAGCTGGGTGGCTGTAGTAGCAGCAGAGAAGCGATAAGAGAAGCGTAATAACCCTGCTATTTTCCTTTAATGACTAATGTGTGTTTGAGTAATGGCTGCTCCCTGTGAGTAATAAGTGGCAAATGGAAAGCTGGACAATGTAAAGGAAAATCCCCTTTTTACTGTTCTGTGACACCTCTTTGTTGATGATTCGTCAATACGCTTGGCTCCGGAATTCAGTGTTTACATGCTGCGCTAGAATGGCACCTTGCTGTTTTTCACCTCGATGCCGTCACTAGATCTTTCCTGCACCATGAATTGTCATGAAAGATGATTCCCCACTATAATACCTGTGTCTGGTCTCGGTGCTACTTCAGGCTCTATACTGACTGAGGCATTGTGTTGCACTGGGAGATGGTGCTATAACCTGTCATCTGTGTGGCTAGCCTGTATTTTAAAAGAGGCATTTTTCTCTCAGCAAGGATATTGTGTTTCAAAGAAAGGTGATTAGGCTGATTTATTGTTTTGTTCAAGACTGTTTTGCTCAGGGATTTCATATACACCATGAAATTATGTTGGATGGAGAGAGGAGGGTGAGCAATGGAACGTCTGCTTGCCAGAAACAGCACAGGAAATGATGTGTAATCAAGCATGTTTATACATCAGGTTTGTGATCAAGAATCTGTGATGCCCTGTGTTAGAGCTGTGCAATATGACGGTATATATCTTGTGATGATAGAAAATCAAAAACCTCTATCCTTTAATGTTAGTCTATAATTAATGCAGTGGTGTCACAAATCCCCCGCTATAGCAGCATCTTTCATCATGTGGATAAATCTTATATGTATTTCCACATAATATAGATACAGGTCTGTTGTTTGGTTGTAATGTTTTCTGTATTTATAGTTAGAGCTCTATTTTTGTGCTATTGTTAAAATTGTAGAGTAGAGAGAGGTATGATTGGTTTTGACCATATTCAATATTATTTTGCACAATTGTGTTAATTGTCTCCATTCATGTGTATAAAAGCAGCTGGATGAAGCTAATAGAAATGTCATTATTTCCACATCATTATTTTCAGAGTCGACTCGAGTTCTTTTTAGTGACGTCATCTCATTGCTCTCCTTCTGCCATGGTTTAATGACACCTGAGTGAAGAATTGCCACAACCGACATGTGCTTAACTACTAGCTGTACCTGCCTCTCAGTAATTTCTGTGTATATTTAAGCTTTAGACTTGCATTATACCATAATAGCGGCATGAATAGAAAGAAATCATCAATCACAATCTTTTGTATGACAGGTAATTGTCGAGTAAAGTTTCATTATTGCAGGAGCCCTAATTCACATTTATGCTGGCATATTTGTTTATTGTTTGCAGAAAAGTGTTTTGATATTTTATGTTGTGGAGTGTGCTTGATTGAAAATTTATATAAGGAGAAAAGTAGTCAAATAAGAGTACGTACCTTTTACTTGTCGAGTATATAAAATCCAAGCATTTATCTAAGCTATATTGATTCTGGTATATGTGATTTTAGTCGCATTGTATTACATATTTGTTTTCTGATGACTGTGGATGCATGTACAGTAGTTGCTGCAGTAAGGACATAATGGGCAACAAGGAAGCAAGTGGACTACCTGATTGGTTTTTTTTTTCTTTACAGGGCTCAATATCAATTTCGTTGCAAGATATCTGGCTGTTACATAGAAAATTAATGCTCTGAACAAAGGAGCAATGTTCACTCAAAGACCTCTTGATGGGCTATTCAAGTGCTGTATATTCATTAAAAATAACAATCTGTCAGCACTTACTGACAGCACGCACAAGAAGCCAAGCTCTCTTTATTGTTCTCCAAAGATGTTTTTCAGTTGCCGTGCCAAGAGCTGGGTAATTGGCTGAAGCAAAGCCTTGCATGTGTTGTTTTAAGATATTGGACTGACACGCACAGGGCACACTGGCAGAAATAAGGCAAGCACACGTCCCCCACCCTCCTTCTACTCTTGGCTTATCCCAGCAAGTCAGAGGAGGAAAGATGCTGGATGTGTTGTGTTCTTTGACAGCTTCCCTTCACCTCTCATAAGACAAGATCCAAGCACGCCGCATCATATCTCATCTTTGTTTGATTCAGGCCTAGCTTTGCAGTTTCACAATTGTGGCAAGCAGATAGTATCGGCAAATGCTATCCGTGTTAACAATTGTGAGCTGTCTTGCTACATACTGCTTGTGGTATTTGATGTACTAGATGTGATCAAATCTGTTTTGTCTGTGAGCTCAGCACTGGTGAAGTCTGTCTCACTTCATCTGCAAATGCCTTCTGTGTCTTAGTGGGCTGGCTTGGCATGGACTCACATCTTAACTAATCAGACACATTGTGTTTTGTGTTGTTGCCAGCTTCTCAGCAGGTTCTAGGTATAGCAGACAATAAAAGTTCTCTCCATGTTTGCCTTGTTGGATTTTATATGCTGATTTGTGGCTGGAAAATGTTGCAGCTCACCACATTTCAGAGTCCTGACTACTTCGGAGTGGTTGTACAATGAATAAAAAAACAGCCGTCATAAATTTTCAGACCCAAGGTCACCCAAAATCCAAAAATATTTTCAGTTCACAATAGGCACACATGATTAGGACTATCTGTAATGTGCAATGACATTGTTCAAGATTAAAGATTAAGATATCCTTTATTGTTCCCACAGGGAAATGGTTAGGGCAGTACTGCTGCATTATGACTGCATTGGCAACAGAATATATAACAATACAATAACAACATACAACATTAAAATAGCACAGTGTCAAATCAGAACCTGATAAATTAATTCATACAGCAAACATAGCACTTGTATAGGGAATAAATTATGGTAGTAGTAAAAGAGATTGACCATCCCAGGGGATATATTGCAATATGACCAGGCCTGTTACAATTACATAATGACCTGATCACAAATACTTGAGCTGTCGTTTTAGGTCATGGTTAGAATAATTTCCATTCACAGGTTTAAAAACTGCTGGGTGAAACCAACACATTCTCTGCTGCTTGAGGTTTTACTAGTGCTCTTTTAATAACGTCCCTCATTTCTTTCTCTTGTGAGTGGAAAATATGCCACAAGCTATTTATTTTGCTGCATTTAACTTCTGATATTTTGTTCATTTAATTTATTGAGCAACATTCACATCATGACATTTAGTTGCAGTGTAACTTTGTGTGTAAACAGATGTAGATAAAACCAGCTTTGCACATTAAGTCGTTATGTTGGTTTTATACCTAAGAACTAACCTGAAAGGCAAAAACAAATGGAATTGTTATTTCTATGAATGCCATTGACTGGTGTATCCTCTTCAGAAAGTATTAGTAAATTACTGAACTACCTTTAAGCTTGGACTTTAGTAACAGCATTTATCACAAAAAGCTGATAAAATCATGAATTGCAATTATTTGTATAACAGTTAATTGCTAAAAGTTAATGACTGCAACTGCCCTAGCTGTAAGACGAAAAAAAAAAAATCTTCATGCTATCCACCAAAGTGACACCAGTTTATGTGAGGTTAATGACATCTACCTGGGTTTTCATTGGACTGGTCAAATGGTGTGAGTGCATGATCCTCATATTCAGGACTCCATCTGATTGTCATGCATTCACATACTGAATGTGGATGCATGTAACTACAAGATTTTTGTAATCGGTTGCCATGCAAGCAATCTTTTGCAATATGCTTACATCCATAGTGTAGTGATGATGAAAATACAATTATTTGTCAACATTAGGGTTGCAAGGTCAATACTGATTAACAAGTATCAATTCAATGCTAGTGTTGTATTGATGAGACTGTCTTGATGAGACTGGGTGATGTCTAAAGCAATGTCGACAGATGTCACATTAATTTCACTGTAATTTTCTAATGACAAAACAATTGATTAAATACCAATTTTATCCTATTCTAGGAGTCTTTTACTTTATTTTTTCAAGTATCTCACTCTAATTATTACCTCAAACATGCTAATAGGAAGCACATAATTGCCTATTTTTTGTATTTAGGCAAGATAGGCTAATAATAGCACTTAGCCAATTATAGTGCCAAAAAGCATGAATTGAATGTGTTCAAAAATAACAGTCAGCCATTTGCCATCACAGTAAAAGAGGAAAATGAAATGGTGTAGGATCAGCTGGCTGACCCCTGAGGAGAAGGAGAGAGTGGTGGGGGGGGGAGTGAGGAGGAGTGCTTTGCTTTGCTGCTGTGTGTGTCAGTGCTGATTAGGTAAGAGATTGCCTCATGTAATGACACGGCATGGCGCTAGTGGTGCAGAAACACAAACAATGCATACCAGTGTTTTAGTGCACACGCCCCCTGCAGCTGCCTGCCCGAAGATGTTTATATAGACATATACACCCTTCCTGAAATATTTCAACATCTTTAGATAATGCCCTTTTTCACAGACACACACATTCACTCCATCCGGAAGCCAGAAGCCCTTTTCTCTGCACGCTGCTTTTCTTCTATAGCACAAGATGAAAGATGGAGGTTATTAAAGGAAAAGAGCACAATGGAATCTGTGCAGTTCTCTATCAGGGCTTATTGTTACTATTGACAGCAGTATTTTTCAGTGAAAATACACATTGTTAAATAGGCTTCGTAACCTGCCATACATTCTGCTCTGCAGGCTAAACAATAAGCCTATAAGAGAACATGTTATATTCTCTTTCTGCTTCTGACAGTGGGTGTTTTCATCACTGTATTGTGTTCACTTTTCACAACAATGGTAACTGATTTTTCGCTCATTAGCTTGGCCAATAATAGATCAGTTTTAATTGTAACCTCCACAATGTGATGTGCTACACAGAGTAATAGAAATGCACTGAACATACACAGTGTTTCTTGACATAATCATGAAGATAAATAGTATGATAATGTTGTAATGATCAGCTAATTAAGTAACCTTGAGTAGCGGGAAATTAAAGGTAACTAGAGCATGTAACTGTTTTTTAGTGATAGGTGACTGGAATCTGTCTTTTCCATAACAGTATGTACAGTTAAAATCGCATGGAGTCTGATTTGTTCGTCTGTGATCTGGGCCCCTTCCGTATGTTGTTGGTGAATACTGACATAGAAGACATCTGTGAAGGTAGAGTTGGGTGATGAGTTTCAACTAAAGTCACAGTTTTCCTCAAATTTCCTCTGGTTTCTGGAGGTTTTGTACGTGTGTTTCTCTGCTTTTTGTTCTTGTCCGACAAGAATATTTTCATTTCTGCATCCTTTGTGACCAACATTAATGCAGTATTGACTATATCTAGAAGAAGTAAAAACTGTCACCATTTTCCTGAACATGCAGCTGCGGCGTTTTCATTAATTACCTAGATTGTCGCAGCCTAATTTGTCTTGCTGGAGTTGTATAATGAATTAAAAACATTTTCACAGTAGCATAACTTTTAAGAAAATTAGATTCACTGCATGTCGGAGTTCAGGAGCTGGACCTGCAGCTGACGGATTTTCTTCATTATTTCTTCAGCAGCAGCGAAACACAACACTACAGTCATACTTTAATGCAGACAGATGCTTAAAGATTGCTCTAAACTCACTAGCCTAGCCGCATTAGTGCAATACATCCAATGCTCTCTGTAAGATACTGTAATTATGCTGATGAACAGGCCATTGAAAGCAAATGTCAGCTGAGTAAAATGTTTTGACAGTATTGTTTATTTTTTAATGAAAATGATATGAATATGGCAGATTAAAATCGAGATTGCCTAGTCTTAGATAGAAATAGACACTGGAAGGACATTGAGGTGTTGGACCCCATAAGACTGCTCCCAAAAAAAAATATAATCTAAAATTTGGCTGCTTCTTTTCATCCTCATCTTCATTATTATCTGCTCTCATTTTCACCGGATTCCTCTACACAAATAAAATGCAGAAACTTCAGTTTCCAATTTTACTTCTAGAGGACAATGTGCTTGCTTGTGACCTCAGTGTTATTGGTTTTTTTTGTTGTGGATGCTGGTGAGTTCAAGACCACGACTAGTTCACACTTTAATCTGATAATGGACTCATTTAAAACATAGTGTGAAGAGCTAAAAGAAAAATGAATCTGAGAATTAACAGGGTCCCAGCAGATCCTTAAAATGATTTAATTTTGGTGTTCAAGGTCTAAAATTGTCTTCATGTTTGGAATTATTTGAGCAGAAGCTTCAAATTAGGTCTGGGGCACAGTGAATGAGCATGAATGTCTAATTTTATTTTACATCCTATAACATTTCTACAGCCTCCAACACATTTGTTTGTACATCAATAGCAGCACTCTAATATGTCAACATTCTATTGCCCTGGTAATGGTATGATTTTTTTCCTTTTCAGACCTATTAAAAAGGTATTTAACTTCATTAAATTTGTACATGAATAACCAGAAACATGAATATATATCTGAATTGAGGCTTAGGCTTGCAGTGTGAGTGTAGCCTGAATGATGCAGTTGGTTCAATTGATTTCCTATAGAGAGATGCCAATAGCAGCTGTCTATTGTCTGCATAAACACAGAGTTGGATTGTTGTGATGTTATGTGTGCAGTATTGAGTATACAGGACATTGATTTTCAACCCTATGAATGCAGCAAATCATACATCTTTTTACAATGCGCCAGTAGTGCTCTTTGGCCTCTGTGACTAATGTGTGTGGTGCACTGGTGTTGTGACTGCGCACATGAGGCACAGTTTGTTTGCAGAGCTGCAGAGGCCAAACCTGTGACTGATGATTTAATGGAGACAGCACACAAGCCAGTGGTGAGCTCAGGGTTCAGGCAGCCATAAGGAAACGACCCTGGTGACATTGTGGCACTCTCCACTCCCCTGTTCGCCGGGCGCTTCTGGTAAACGGCGTCCTTGCTCGCCCTTGCAGGTTAGGCACACCTACTGAGGCGGCTGAGCCATAGGTGGAGATGCTGAGACTTACGGCTGGATCGACTGGGTTTAAGGATGGACACCTTGTCTCTGTACCCCAGTTCCAGCAGCCAGCACAGAGAAAATGAGTTCTGAGGATTGGGTTTAGATTTGCCACTGTAGCACTTCCACTCTGATACACTCTAGCTACCATCAGGGGAAGGCTGTCAGAGCGAGAGAGGGGAGGGTGGGAGAGAGAAAGAGAGAAAACAGCGAAGCACAGCAGTGCTATCTAATAGATCAATTTGTAATAAATCTGTTGCCTCAAGCTGTTGTTGTTCGCTTCTACTCAGTAAAAGGTGTCTGCGTTTCTCAGGCAAGAAAATGCTTGTCAGGCCAAGCATACAGAGCTATCAGTGAATGAGACGCGCCTAAAGCACAGTAAATCATTTTCTCTGTGCTCAGTTTACATAGGTCGAACACAGTGCACTCTTATCAGCACATTCCAATGGTCAAAAAGGGGGTTATAACCAATCGATAGGACTGAGCGCTGAAATGAGGAAGTAACGCTCCTCTCACATTAAATTTTCCCATTATCCAATATCAGCCATTAATCATGATGAAGGAGCTATTGATTAGGCTATCAGCCAAGGTTGGTCAATTTATTTGCCAAGAGTCATTCCACAATGTAAGGCTCTGTCGAAGAAGCAAAAAAAAAAAAAGTGGCAGAATTGGAAATGCCCCATTATTATGACAACAGTTTGATCTTTAAGGTAACAAAAGAAATGGGCCTCTATAGGGACCACATGGGACCTCTCCTGCTCCTCCTCCACTAGCAGCCATATGGACCGTACTAATTGTGTTTTACGCCAACCATTTTCACCGATCCATTGGGGACTTGTGGAAGTGCTGTAGCTATAATGTCACCAGCAGTGGGTTGGCTCATGAAAGAAACATTAGCAAGCAAGATGAGAAGACAGGAAGGCAATACACTGCAAGTCAACACAATTATTGATTTTATTCAAATGAAATCTGCGACTCTCTGTTCTGAATGTGTTGTTGGTTGCTTTTTAAAGTATGATTTCCATTATTTTTTCTCCTGTTTGAAGGTTACGTCTGAAACAAGCTTTCAGTTTAGTCTCACACTTGCACTTTGTCATGCAATCTAATTCCAGGCGCAATGCCAGTGTATAAAGATGGCTATAAAAGGACGTTTACTTCTAATCCCACGTATCTCTGTATAGACAGAACATCATTCATTTACATCATGATTTTTTTTATGGTGCAGGTATGTTTATTCTTATTCTGAACAGTATTTTATTAAGAGAGCTGTAATTGCTCTACAGGGAAATCATCTTTCATCTCTTTTGTTTTGCGACAATACAAACGCTGAGGTTTGGCTGTTGAATGTAAATGTGACATTCGCAATATTTGCTTTGCCCTTCAGGCCAGCGATTGGTTGTAAAGCGTTTGAAGTGCTAAGTGTGACTGAGGCAAATCAGTGTGTGTTTTAACGTGTATATAATATGCAATCATGAAAAAGGCACATCTATGGAAATGAGTTCTTCTGAGGGAAGGAGGAGGGGAGGGGCATCGAAGTGGTGATGGTAGAGTAGAGAAAGAGGGAGGGAAAAAAACGTGTGCGTTTCATTGTGTCCCCGCTAACAGTTTTCTTGTAATTATTGAAATTGATGTTTGCTGCGGAGCTGTAAATCTGCAAGATCTCCTGTTAATAAAGCGGCAGAGGCAGCCGAGCCGTTAGGCTGGGAAATAAAAGGCAATCAAGCCTCCAACATCCTGTCCCTCGGCCCAAAATGAAGCAGCAGAAATCCTAATTAACTGAGGAGAGCAGCTCTTACTACACTGCTTGGATAGTGGGTGCCTGAGCTAGCTGCTATGTACTCTCATGAATGCGCTGTCGCTCTCATCCATCCTTCCAGCCCTCTCTATCTGACTCTGGCTTCCCTAAAGTATTTTCTATCCCTCAGCTCTATCTTTCTATCCCTACTCTACCTCCTCCTTCCCCCCTCGTACGTGAAGCTGAGGATGTGACCGATGCACTCTTACAGTTAGAGAAGCTTTGTTGCCTGGAGGTGTCTGGGAGTCCTGCACAGGAAATCGGTGAGCTAGATGATGGCGTCTGATGGTTATTGCTGCTTATGTAAAGTGCTGCAAGAGAGAGAGGCAGGGGGTAGCAGCATTGATCTTCTCCCATTGATTTCATAGATCCTTCTTTAAGATGACAATAAAGTTGACTTCCTGTGTCATCTTCAAGTGCAGCTTTTTCAAATTAGCACCGTGGCAAATTACTCGTGTCATTATGTGATCAGGTGTGGAGTTTAAGTCAAGCTACATCTTGCTTGTCACTCTTGATATTCATCTGTGTTTTTGTCTATACAGCAGCACTGCAAGGCTTTGAACATGACTTCCAGTAATATGTAGATTATATGAAAAACCCTGATTTGTGTTAACCAAACCCCTCTCTGCAGAATAACTTGAATATAAATAGAGCTGGTTGGAACAAACTGACATGGCATTTTTTGTAACATATGAAAAAGTATAAAAGTGCATCTACTTAAAATCTTAAAAACGCTAAATGAAAAATCTGAAAAATAACATTTCAGTGTGGGTGGCATTCACATCAGGTTTTGCATTGTCATTCAAAGCTCTGTGGCTTCGATTTTAATAAATGATTTGAAATCCAACAAATTGTCGAGTTTTCACAATTGCACAGCACTACTGAGAAAAAACACCTCCTTTTGCTCAACATCATCCTTTCTGAAGCCAGAAATACTCTATATAACTGACATTGCTCAAATGCTGATTTTAGGTGTTTTTCTCCTCTTCCTCAGTCATTTTCAAGAATAATTATGATTGGATATTTGCTATGTGTGAACTGGACGTTTCCTTAAAACACAATAAATTGTTATACTTATATATAGACTTGTTTTATAAATTAGTTGGAAAATGAGAACTCTACATGCGTTATCTTGTTTTTATGAAGCGGCAAAAAAAGTTGTAGCATGACGTAATAGTAGTTTCATAATTTGCCTTATTGTGATGACTGCGCTGAAACAACATGATGTTTGGGCCGAATACAAACTAAGATGTTCGGTGAAGTGAAGGCTCCGCCATAAGACACATCAATGTCTCTGTAGAGGGAGTGATGATTAATTGTTTGAAACCTGAGCTTGCCCGAGCTCCAAGCCAGCTGCTCCTCACTATTTACCTGTAAACTTGTCCTATCTGCTTGTGCTTTGTCTGTGGATGGCCGCTGAGCTGTTTCTCTGTTGCCCCCGCCCCCCACTCACCCCC